>CM041296.1:109472233-110072233 GCA_023052935.1 Piezodorus guildinii | reverse complement strand
CGAAGCTCCCGAGATCAGCCTTAACGCAATCCTCCCATCTCCGCTTCGGCCTACCTTTCGGACGCCTACCAGTCGGATCAGCTAATACCAACTTTCTCGGAATCCGCTCGTCATCGAGCCCAACAACTTTACTCGCCCATTTGAGTCTCCGCGATGCAATCAGCTCAATTATATTCACAGGATGCAAGTTCCGCAATTCCGCGTTGTGCAACCTTCTAAACTCCCTAGTGGCCTCATCTCTCTTCGGACCAAATATTTTACGCAATACCTTATTTTCGAAAACCTTAAGCCGTTGTCCATCCTTCAAAGTAAGCGGCCACGTTTCACATCCGTAAAGAACCGTTGGAAGAATAATAGTTTTATAAATTCTAATCTTTAAGTTTTTAGATATAAGCCGCGAACTAAGTAACTTAGCAACTGAATAATAACACGCATTTCCCACCTTTAACCGGGACTTTATTTCTTCCTGGATTTCATTTTTTCTAGTTATAAATACTTGAATTTCTCTACGTGTTCAAAAGTATGACCTGATACATCAATATCACCAAGATCGACACCGTTTCTGCTACTAATCATATACTTCGTCTTATCGGTATTTAATTGGAGTCCTATTTCTTTACCGGTTTTTATTAACACACTTGTATTTAGTTGTATGGTTTCCGTGTCTTCACCTAGCAGTACCAGATCATCGGCATACCCCAAAACTGGAATCTTGTCAGCCATATTTAAGCCTTTCTCGGTACACATCACCTTTTCTAGGACATATTCTAAAGCTATACTAAATAACACAGGTGAAAGGGAGTCGCCCTATTTCAAACCCGATCTCACCTCAAATCTCTCGGAGTAATTATGACCGATTCAAAAATGACAACACATCATTCAAATTGAATCCGTGCGAAGCAGGGGCGTGTTCAATAGTTTATAATAAATTAAATTTTTGTTATGAAGATGATTGCTAATAAACAATTTTATGAAGTATTAGTAATGATATTCCCGTGGTCAATGTTGGCCGATTCAGGGGGAGAAGAAAAAAAAGAAGTCTTAAAAATACTAGGAGCTTATATTATAGATTAAAATAAAATAAAAAATATTGAATGTACAAAAAATAAAATCCTACTCAGAAATTCATGATAACGACAGATACTTTTCATATTACTACTAAACTTTTATGACATATTTTTAATAGATATTTATCTACCCTAACTTAGAGTTATTAATGGCTCCCTTTGTCTATCGAACGTTAGGTTAGTTTAGAAGAAATGAAAAATAAAGGAAATAAGTGTTGTTCCATTGTGTGGTCCACCTTTGTTGTCTTCTTTGTTTATTTTTCATTTATTTTTATCTGTTATAGAATTGTGTTGGTATTTGTATTGTCTCTTTAATAGTCGGTAATGGTACAACCAATTCTTTTTGTCAAATTTATAATAGTCATTTTTTTTTCTCTGGATATTATGATACTGGCTTCCATTCTTAGTAATAAGAACAAAAAATAGAGATTCAGCCTTCGTTATTTTCCTTGAATATCTAAGTCAATCTTTTCTTTATATTGAAAATGAAGATTGTTAATTGTTAATTCATATTTGCGAATGAGTAATCAATAATTATTTGTTCACAAAATTTATCTTTAAAAGGAAATTCGCGAATAATAAATGTGCAAAAGAAATCTTACTACTGTAGAATTCTTTACAAAAAGAATTGTAATATGCACTTAGTTAAATGTTTAAGTATTATCCGACTGTAATATTTTTACTCTCCATCTCCTTTAGATTACTGAGCTATCAATATTAGAATTCAACTAAAAAATGTTTTATCGTACTTATAGTTACTAATAATTATTATGTGTTGAACTAGGATTTTTTAAGGAATTAGGAATGTTAGTAGGAATAAGGATTTGTAATTAAGAAATTTTAAAACAGTGATTTGATCTAATAAATGTTTATCTAATGGTTTCCATTTTAACTCCACTTCATTCTCTCAAATATTTTTTTAATTTATTTTTATTGTTATAATTACCCGCCAACATTAATTATTGGTATATGAGTGTTTGTTAGTGTACTAGGTTTACATCAACTTAAAGCTATTCACATTAAAAAAATAATTATTTATTTACTACTACTAGGCTTTTTGTTCTGTTGCATGGGATATTACTCTCACTTACCTATATATGATAAAGAGTATTATTTTGCGATCATGAAAATTTTCAGATTTGAGTTTACACCGAAAATACATGTTTTAGGGCCCATATAGTCCAAATGACAAAGTGTCGCAAAAAGATGTATGTGTGTGGTAAGTTTAGAACCAAAAAATGTTAAGTTGTGTAAAACTTCATTATTTTTTAAATATTATGGTAGAGCTTAAATGTATTTTTTTTTCTCTACGTACCTTTTTAATTTGTATAATATTTTTTTTGTTGTTATTAATGATTTTATTTGCACCTGTAAAATGTTTACAATAAGCAAATGGGATTTTATAAACAAGGAGACATGGTTAGGCATGAGGGAGACAGCACCCAGTGGTGCATCCTCCTGACATTTAAACAGGATCTATTATTTTAGGCTAGGAGGTCCCTCATCCAACTCCTTTTCAGTCAAGGCGAGTTATGTCAGGGATGTCAGTTGTAGCCATATTTTGAACAAATTGATTAGTGTGTCCATGTAAGTTGGTCGTAAAATCTTTTGTACGACATTCGAATGTGGTTTGTTGTAGTTGGAATGCGTAAGTCGGTATGAAGAGTATCGTTTGAAACATAAGGTGGTGAGTTCGTTGTCAGTCTTAAAAATTTGGATTGAAAGGTTTGTATTTTTTTAATGTGAATCTTTTTAGCAGGTCCGTAAATTTGGCATGCGTAAGTCCAAATAGGTTTTAATAAAAAAGTATATACGTTAAGCTTCTGTCTTATGCGTAATTTAGAGTGTTTATGTAGTATCGAATATAATAATCTGGGTCGAAAGTTTAAAGTTTTGCGTTTTGTTTTGACGTGTGGGCCCTATGTCAATCTTTTGTCAAAGATTAGTCCCAAGTACGTTACTGTATTTGTTTGTGGTATCTGGTGGTTGTCTATATAAACTGGAGGGCAGGTTCCGCGTCTTAAAGTAAATGTAACATGTTGTGACTTGTCATGGTTAATTTTTAATTTCCATTTCTTACACCAGTTTTGTACATTGTCCAAGTGGTGTTGTAATGTCAAACTGGTCTGTATTGGGTCTGTGTTTCTCGTAATAATAGCAGTGTCGTCGGCATATGTCGCAGTTAGGATGTTTTGGTCTGTTGGTAATACTTTGTATAATATAATTAAATATAATGATCTTATAAAAATCACCATATCATCTTGTTACCATTGATAAAGAACGGGTATACACACACACACACACACACACACACACATATATATATATATATATATATATATATATATATATATATGTTGAACGAAAGTGATATCCAACTAAATAAAAACATAACAAAAATCTGTTTTCATTTAAAGATTATTTTCAAACATCAAAAAGATAGATGTAAAGATTATATTGTTGGAAAGCTAGAGATTTCAGGAAAAAATATTACCTCATACAAAAAGTTGTAAAAGGTAACGAAAGCGGATAAAATTAAGTGATTATTGCAGATAATAAAATAATATATTATTTAATGAAACACATATTTATATCGAAACTCGATGTAATTCTTTATCCTTTTTTCATCTCTTAACTTCATTTAAAAGTTAATAATTTGATTACAACGAAGATAACCTGAAGTCGTGTATTGCGCGCACCAGACTTTTAAATTTATCATTAGTGTTATGATTAAGAACAATTATTAATTTTTGAGTGATTGTTAGTCTTTTATGTCTAGATCAAGATTAAGTTTACAATAGGCATTATTTTTTGTTGCGTAGTCTATTTTAAAATATTACATGATATATCTCGACTAGTCATGTGTAGAAATTTGATAAAACCATTATAATTAAATGAGCTAATTTAATTCTTTTTTTGTTTTAAAAAGCGTTATCGCTTCAGTGCTATCGTAGAGTTCAAAAGTCAAGGATCCTTGAGTAGTTAACTGAAAAGAGTAAAAATCAACTGGTTTGCGTGCTGGTGTATTTTTTTTTCCCCTCTCGTAATTCACCTTGAAGATTTTATATTTAAGCAGAAGATTCACGGATGTATTTTCACTAGAGTTATAATTTCTAAAGTTTTTAAGTTCTTCGGAAATCTGTCTGTAAATAAATATTTGATTAAAAAAAAAAAAAAAAAATTATATATATATATTTGTATATTTCCATTATTTTTAGCAACCTTATTTAAAAAAAACTTGTTCAAATAGATAAGAAAAACGATCTTACGATTATTCATATTTTCTTCTTGATTATTATATTTGCAATATTTTAACTTCTCAGATTTGTCTCCCTATTGTAAATATATTATTACTTTTGCCATACCTCAAGATTGCCCTGCCATCCAAAATTCTATTTGGGGGAAAAATATAATAACGACAATTTAAACTGGAAGTATTTGCTTTTTCGATATTTGTTATTCAAAAAAATATTTCTTATATAGAATAAATTGTACAAACAAATAATAAAATATTTATAAAAAAGTTATTATTTATATTTAAGAAAGAGTGGTGATGTCTAGTGGATCGGATACTAGTTAACTGTTCCTGGTCCGGGGTTCGAATCTCCGCTGTAATAGAATATTATTTATTAGATATCTGATTACGACCCTGGGGCTCACCCAAAATCTACAAAGTCGGTAACCAAAATGGGAAAAACAAGTCTGTTGGCCTAGAAACAGTACGAATCTCTATATGTATGTACTGTGCCCCAGACCCCTGAGGGGTTGTAGTGTTTGTGTTTTTTATTTAATATTTAAAATCGAAACCATGTTTTAAATTGGATAAATATTCATGATTCATTCTTTGTATTATGTCGATTTGTTAAATAGTTTAATGATTTGCTTTAATTATTGTAAATATTTGTAATATTTTCCTTTTTTGTTTGAGGTAAGTCGCTATTTTCGAATATTGCATAAGAAATACAAAATGTGTAAGTAATTAATTTAATATTCCTTAGAATATGTTATTATGAATTATGTTTTTATTACACTCCATTTTTGGTTGCATTGATTATTGCTTTTAATTAAAACAATGAATCCGGACTACTTCATTAATAAAATAGAAATGTTGTTTAACAATCCGACAAGAAATGATATCCGCAGCCAGCAATAGCCAATTTTACATGTTTTATGCTAAACTTGATTCTGAAAAGGCAATTTCTTACATCCACCACAACGAACTAAGTCTCTACAGCAAATCTTTGATATTTAAAGCAAGAGGAGAAATTGATGGGACTGAATTATCAGCCATAAAATTGTAAAAAGGGGACCTCCTGTGTCATGTGCAACCTTAATGTGCCAGAGGATAACTAGCATTTTTTGGCAATATGTCCTGTCTTAAAGGAGTTCAGGATGAAATATTTAGGGAACGATTAAGCTAACTCCAGGAGAAGTAATAAATAGATTAAATGGGCTAGATTGGGTGAAACTTGTAAAATATTTAAATAAGTCTTTCATATGCAGATATTTTTTGGTCCACCATTTTTTATTTTATTTAAACATATTTATTGATATTTACAACTGTATTATTATATACAACAAGTAAATGTGATGGACATAGTAAACTGACATGAAATACATAAAGAGACGCCACCAATTTGCAGCACTCTAAAAATATTTTAAACTAGAAGGTCTTGGGGCCATCTTCTTTTCAGACGCCTCGGAGGATTATCAGGAATCGAAGAGGATGATAGGATAGAAACTAGTGGATTACAGTGGAAATGGAGTTTTTCATGGAATGATTGATACCTGGTTCGGGCTAATTCAGTAACATATGAGGGGATATTAAGGTCTTTTTGGATAAGCGGTCTTATGATGATCATATAAATAAGTCTTTTGTAATTAAGTGGAAGGTTGGAGCGTTTGTCCAGTAAGTGTTGAAGTACTCGAAAACGTCGGGCAGTTTCTTGTCGTTTCAGTCTTGTATAGAGATTCCAAGTCAGACGTTTGTCCTAGGTATCGAATCAGTTTTACAGAGGCTAGTGGAGTGTCATGAAAGGATACTCTAGGGCAGGAAGTCATTGGTTTACGACGAAGGGTAAAGGTTATTTGGTGGGATTTGGTAGAATTAATTTTAATCCTCCAATTCTGGTCCAGCATATTAATTATTAAACTTTTACAATCAATAACAATAGATCATAATGTTACTACAAATCAAAATTATTATCATCAAAACTGCAAAAAAAGTGCAACTCGACAGACGGCTTATCGCCATTGTCTTGTGAGCTTTGAGTTCAAAAACTAAATGTATATATATATTTATTACTATTTTGTATATTCTGTAAATAAAGCATTTATTCATTCATTATTGTTTTTAATTTTGTTATATTTTGATTATGCAGTACTCATTTAATTGTCGATGGTAGGAAAAATCAAGTCACATTTCGTTTCGGTTTTTTATCTCGTCTTGTCCTATTCGACTTAAATTTGTGATCATTGAATCAATTTTTTATGAGATTATTTTGTGCTTTGCTTACGAAATAGAATCTTGCCATGAAAGAAAAAAACTCATACAAAGTAAGTTATCAATTAAATGAGTGACCCCATCTCTCATTAAATTATGATGTTGAATATTCTTTCAAAGTTGTTTTTCCAATTAGTAAATTTTTGGCTCTCTTACAACCTTTCATAATTCGTCGTGTCGAGTGAAGAGTTGATGGCCTTGTGCCATCTAAAGTAAAAAAAGTTAGTTGGCATGTTATTTATACTTTCAATAAAAAATGTAATTTTTTACTATTAACGGAAAACATAATCATAACACTATTAAGGTTATAGTTATGGCTGAAAACAGTCACAGGTTTCTCATAGGTAAAGTACATTATTTCAGTTCCTGATGTAATATTATACTCTAAAATGAAAACGGTATAGGGACCATCATAAATTGATTATTTGAAAAATCACCAATATGATTTATACATTTGATTTAGTGTGTATTACTTTCCCATATTCAAGTATTAATGAAATTTTATTTAGTTTATATTAAGAAGTCAATGCTATAATATCTATAATTTTATAGTTGGCCTAGATCCGAAATTATTAATTTATATCTATTATTGATCTATTAGAGTCTAATTTATTATCATTAATGAGAAATTAAGTTTCTATTATATTTGCAGAGTGTATTTTTACTTTCACTTACTATATATGAAATATATAGTGAGGGAAAGTATTGCGATCGTGAAAATTTTCGAATTCCAGTTTTTAACGGAAATACACGTTTTAGGGGGTCCCCTGAATCCAAATAACCTAGTTCCGCAAAAAAAGTCTGTGTGTGTGTGGTAACTCCCGGGTGAAAACGAAAAGTCCTATGAATTTTATATTCAAGACAACTGTACGCCCGAGACGTTGCAGAAACTTTTTCATCAAAATCGGCTAATCAGAAGAGCCATTTTATATCATGCATTTTGCACCTTTTTACGATTTTCTCAAAAGCGGCTCTAACGATTTGATTATACTCGCTATATGGATGTGAAATTAAATGGGCTTTAATATGATGTAGGTTTCATTCTCATTGATATAGTCTGGCATGGCTTAAATGCCGATGTTTTAAATTTTCTTCTTCTAAAGTACATTTAATTTTGTTGATTTTATAAAAATATCTATAGTTTCTTGTTAGCATTGATAAATAACAGCTAAATATGCAAGTTGAGCGAATTTGAAAAGCAACTTAAGGAGAAAACTGTAAAAAAAAAAAATTAATGCATTTTTTTGTTTTTGAATATAAGAACAGTAATATAAATGTATGATATACCGTTAGAAAGCTAAATATTTTAGAAAAAATATTATCTCATAAACAAGCTTTTAAAAATTAATAGAGGGTGATGAAAAACCGATAAAACTAAGTAATTATTACAGATAATAATACAAGAGATTTTTTAATTAAACACATGTTTCTATAGAAATTCCATTTAATTAATTGTTTAATGGTTTCACTCATTTTTATCTCTTACTGTATTTGAAAATTCCTTAATCGAATTTAAAAAGAATGTAAGTGAAAGTCGTGTGTTGCCCGCACCAGATTTTTTTTCTTCATCTAGCCCTTGTATATGAAATAAAAATGTTTGTCAATTGCTACAGAAGTTATGCAATTTTTAAGGATAATACATGAATGAATAGTTACGTGTTTCCTTGTACTTGAATTGGAAAACATGTTGTTTTCCTGTTAGTGATTGATTGTTGAAATTTTCACATTACCATTTTTCGGTCAGAAAAACACATTCCATGAACCGATTCGTTATATCATGTTTCGAGTTTCGTCAGTCATATATCAGCAATTTTTTTTAACGGATGTTAAAGATATACATTTAACAATTATTTTAATTTGCATTAATATTTAAATTGTTCTAATTATAGGAATTATATGTTCTGTACAAAAGTGACAGGTTGATTAAGGTTTAATCAGGGTGTTTTTTAAATATTTAATAACGCGAGATTGGATATAATATGTACTTTAATTATAGTACAGCATAATCATATGTGTTTTTTCCATTGTTCTAAAAATGTGACTTACTCTCATGGTTTCTATGGTATTGGTTAAAATATTTTATTATTATTTATTTATTTAGAGTAATTTGCAACTTCATTAGATAAATAATACAACTAGTAAAAGTGTAAGGATAAATTATATGAAAACTTAACTTTATATTCGCCTCTGTTTTTTTTTTTGTTTTTTCTCATTCATTATTTGTCACATCGCTTTTTGTAAGAAGGTGGAAGTTTTGAACGTTTGTCTTGTATGTGTTTTAGTAATCAGTATCTACGGGCAGTTTAGTGTCGTATTAAATTTATGTGAGCAATGTTTATTAACCTATATTAATATAATATTATAAAATTTTAAATACAATTTTCTGAATATGCTCTAGAAAGGTATAGAGAGAGCAATCGTGTATTAAATACTGTTAATAATTGCGATTTAAATACCTTTGTTTTACTTCATGAAGTAGCATTTTTTTCATGCTAGCTTATTTCCTGATTGCCTCAGGATATTTTAGTTTCATATGTAGTTTAATATGTGAAGTTGATGTAGAACTGTAGAAATAAAAAATAATGTAAATCACAGAAGTTAGTGAGATTGCAACTACCGGTTTCTGTGTAAAATCTATGTTTGATAATGCATATCGTTTTATTTATTTTTTGTATGTTTTATTTCTTTCAATTAGAATAGAATTTAATTCTTCATAATCCTTGAATAAAGTTTATCAAACTTAGGTTTATACTTCTTACGTTTTTCTAGTGCGTTTTTTATTACCAATTATGGGAAGAATTATTCATTTCCGATTTTTAACCTCGAGTAGGTATGACAATATTTCCTCAGATCATACCTTTATCTAACCGTCAACTCCCATACTTCATACGTCTATAGAATCTTACAATTTAAATTCTCAGTCCAATCAATTGATACTAAATCACGCCATTCTGACCATTGCAGTTCCTTGTGACTTCCTCACAGAACTAAAACTTTTTATCATTCTTTTCTTGAAGGCTCTACTGCCTTCTGGAATTTCCTACATAATCATATTCGCCATGCTTCTTCCTTACTCTCGTTCAAATCTAACCTTTTCCAACAACTTCTGGCATCCCAAGCAGATGCACGCCAAATGTGGAACTTCATTTCAGCTATCTTACTTTTAATATAAGAAAGTTTAATATAAATTAGTTTTCACTTAAGTGCTGGTTCTAGGCAAGTTGGTTGGAATTGAGCTTAGTAAGCACATGTTAGTTCTATTCCGGTTCCAAATCCTGATCTCCTTCCTAAAAAATGACAGCCAAAATCTGCGAAATAAATATTTAGTAATTGAAATCAAACTCACACCATTATCTCTTGGGCATATGGTAACTACTACCAGAACGCACTTCCTAATATTATGCATTTAAGAAAACCTTTTTTTTCTTTTATTTTTTATTTGTTGGTTCTTGTTGAATAATTCATTCTAATCGGCTTACGTAGTATTATTCATACTATCGAATTATGAATATTAAAATCGCTTAATGCTCGCTAAATATCGGGGAGATTCGTAAAATGAATGTTGCGTTATTGCCAAAAAAGATCCTTCTTTTTTTCTTGCCAAAGAGTTTCTAAAAAGCTCTTGGCATCTGTAGATCTTTTTTAGTGCTCTGTCTTGTCCTCATCAAATTTGTCTGTTGGACAACTCCTTCGAGAAGTTTGGCAAGCCTCCAATACCTGTGATGTTCTCTTACTCGGGGCGCCAGATTTGATTGCAGGTTTGAGATGGTTGTAAGACGATATTTTTCAGGGTCTTCCGCCAGGAGATAAGATTTTATCTCTTCTTATCGCAAAATATTTAATGAAACTATCTTTTATTTTATCTTAGTTATGCTGTGTTAAAAAATCTTTCTTATTATAATTTAATCAGGGTTTTTCATTAGACATACACGGTTTTTTGTTTTGTTTTTATAACAGCAAAAATAGTTCATTGATTTGGGGTGGGTCACCTGTGGTTTCTGTGTACAGTTTTTAATGGGAGTAAATATCCCTTATGTATGCCCTCCTTTCGAAGGGGACGTATAAAGGGACGTGCCGTGTACTCGTTAAAGATCTCTAGCAAAGGCTAGGCAAAATTTAGAAATCCCTCTTTAGCATGTTCAGAATAGCCACAGCAGTATAAAGTGACGTGTTAAATTAATGACCAACTTTATTGATTTGTTTTTTACTCAGTTTTACTATCACTTTGTACAAGTTTTGGCATAAAAATGGCGAAGTTTATTAATATAAACTTCTTTTTTTAATACTCTGGATTTTAGTTTGAAATCCAAAATAAAATTTACTTTAAAAAGAGGGAATACACTTTTCCTGTTTAGAAAAACCGATGCTTTTTTTACAAAACAAATATTCCACCATAGCCTCTTTAAATTGTAAGTCAGAATGCATTTTCCCCCCGTTTACAATAGTTTTTCAGACTTACTTTTTCTATGCAATATAGTCTCCATGGTGGAAATCACTTATTTGAAATTTTAAAAAAAGAATATTGTTTGTTTAACCTTACCTTGGCCATTTCGCTAAAAGCCTGAGTAAGGCAGGACTAACATTCTTTAATGCTTTCAACATGTTTCCCGTCCATTAATTTACAGATACTAAGTGTAGTCTTAAACTGCCTTCCTGTCATTAAAAAAAAAAAATGAAATAAAAAACGTAAATAATAAATACATGGTAAAGTCCATAAGTTTTTATATACATTCTAGTTACAGTTAGCTAAGTATTATTTTATGTTAATAATAAGATCTAGATGTATCACTTCATTTAATATATTTAATCTGGTAAGCGCAACACACGAGTTTTACTAACCTCCGTTGTACAAATCAATTTAAGATTTTTAAAATATCTTTAGAGATCAAAATAAAGTGTTAAAGAATTGGTTAAATATAAAATATGTGGTTAATTAAATAATCTATTATATTATCTACAACAATCAGTTTGTTGTATCAGTCTTTCTTCACATACTTTTAAAATGTTGTTTATAAGAGAGTATTCTTTCTAAAATCTTTAGTTTTCCTTTAATTGGTTATACAATTTTTTCTACTTGTATATTTAGCTGTTTTTAGCAATGCTATTCAGATGGCATGACTAATTTTATGAAACCTTCATAATTAAAGGTACTTTAGAAAAAGAAAATTTATAATATCGGCAGTTAAGCCCTGTCAGTCTATTTCAGTCAGAATGAAACCTACATGATATTAAAGCCCATCACACTTTACATCGATATAGAGAGGTAAATAAAAATCGCTAGGGCCATTTTTGAGAAAATTGTAAAACAGGTGCAAAATGCATGGTATAAAGTTTCTCTTCTGGTTAGATGGTTAAATCTTGGGCTTATAATTTTAAGAAATATGAAATTGCAGTTTCATACGACACGAACACATACACAGACCTATCTGCGGGACTTGGTCATTTGGACAAAGAAGACCCTAAAACGTGTATTTCCGGGGAAAACTGGAATTCGAAAATTTTCACATTCGCAATACTTTCCCTTACTGGTATATTTGATGTATAGATAAGTGAAAGTAAAAATAATAATGTAAACAGATATTTGAACCGAACATTGAATTATCTAATTTACTTATAGGTTGAGTCTGTAAAATGACAGTTTGGTAAATAGGTATGCTACCTTGGTGTAATCTAGCCACTATAGTTCTTTTTATGAATTCGATTTACGAAGTATCTGTGATTGTTGTGTTTTTTTTTTTCAAAGTATAAATTTTGAAGAAAGAAATTTATAACAATGCAAATTTCTGGATATGTGAAGATATGAGGATTTTGCAAATATTAAAATTATGATTATTAATAACATTGTTGGTTAATAATACCTGGAGTGACCTTTGTTTTTGGCGAATTTTTTTTATATACATATTTATTGATATGTACAACTGTATTAAGAAATACATAAAGTATACCTGTTAAAATAAGAAACTGACATGAAAATTTTGACACTACCCATTGGCAGTATTCCAGTAAGAATTCTAAATCAGAATAACCCGCGGCAATCTTCTTTTCAGACACCTCTGAGGATAATTAGAAATCAAAGAAGAATCAAGGATGGAAACTAGTGAGTCAGAGTGGGGATGGAGTTTGTCATGAAAGGAATGATCCTGGTTCTGGCCAAGTCAGGAACATCCGGAACATTTAGGTCTTTATGAATGAGTTTATTTGTAATAAAATAAGAAGCAATTTTGGATTGTAAGGTTTGAAGACGAGAAGAATTCGATAGTTTAATAGGACCTGATAACTCTACTCCTTATTTAAATTAAAATACAAAAGAAACTTATTAATATCTTTTATTAAAATATATATATATATATATATATATATATATATATATATATATATATATATATATATATATATCTTATATATTATGTTCTTTTGGGTTTTTAGCAGTTATTTTTCTTAGAGTGTGGGTAAGCGTCAAGGGACTAACCTAACTTATACACTAATTATAATTAAAAAAAAAAACAGAATACAAAAAATCCGCCACTGAAGATTCGATCGGTGCTTTTTCAGTCTCTAGGATATGGGTAGACGGTTTAACAAGGGAAACGTCTTCCTCTTAAAAAAATATTGTTTTATTTATATAATTATGTAGTTAAATAATAGTATTCGTAACTAAACTGCGTAAACCTGATTATTGGTTAATTACTCGACTATTCTTACAGAAGTTATGCATTGTAATTATTTATAATATAGGAATATACCAAAATGAAGTTCTAATACAAAATATATGTAATTGTCTGAAACATTTGACTAATCGTTTAATAGATGGTTGAATGCTAATTAATCAATAGATTGTTGAATCTGATTCGACAATCGGTATGTTATGTATAGTTTACAAATAATTAAACGAAAATGAAATGAGAAATAAAGGACGAATTTATTTTAAGTAATTATATAATTAATTTATTTAAATCATAAAAAATAAAATTTACGTTCGTTAAATTACGCTTTTTGATTTTAAAATGCTATATTGTTTGAGTAATCACAACTTGTCTACAGTCAAAAAATAGTACACTTTATACAGTTCGCCCAATTTTTTTCATGACATGCAGTTTGCATGTTCTCAATTCGCTCCCTCTTTCCGCTGACACCTCCAAGGTGAACTTTCAACACAAGCTGTCATCCTATATTGGGATGATGATTCTATTTTTATAATCCTTGGTCATAATCTATCTTCACTCTTAGGCTTATTTGGACTTCATTATTTGTGTCAGACATATTTATTTTATTAATAAACATGGTTTGCACTTTTCGAATGTATAAAGTACATTTTTTAGTAAATTAAAACTATTTGCTGTGTAGAAGTGTACTTCAAACCTTTAAGCCCTAACTGAAAAATAAGAATACTATTTCAAGAAAATGAAAAAAAAAAAAAAATACAATTCAATCTAATATTTGTAAAGATTAAAAGAATATAAAAAAAAATTTAAACAGTAACGTACTGGAAAAAGATCATACAAATAACATCCTATAGGAATCTTTACTTTCTAATATGTATCAATTTAGGAGAGAACATCAGGTTATTGTGAATAATTGTTTTACTTAACAATAGGAGTTATGCGACTTCAGAGTAAATCATACTATTATTAAAATAACACTTAACTTATTAAATAATCTGCCATAATGTTACGTTAATAAAAAATGGGAGAGGGGGGATATTATAAATTTGAGGTAAGTGGAATTTTCCACATTCTTTTTTACCCGAAATAGATAAACTGAGGAATTTACAGTTTGTATCATATATTATTAGTTCGCAATAGATAAAACTGAGTCAAATAACTAAATTTGAGTTTGAAATTGGACAACTGATTAAAAAAATAAAAATAAATAGAACTCCACTACTATATAATTGAATGATTTTTAGTTTATTTCTATTCTTTTCCAGTATACTTACTAAACAAAACGAGCAGTGAAAGTCACCAAACAGAAAAGTTACAAACAATATAACTGTAATAGAACAAATAGTTGGAAAACGTAGAAGGAATTTACAAAACGTACTAATGACATTTTGAGATACATTTCCCCCGTTCAAGTTATAAGAAATCACTCATACCTACAAGTATCTGTCTCTGGATTGCATCTTTAGACGTGTTATTAAAAAATGTAAAAATAGATTTAGACATAATTATTTCCGATTTGAGTTTTTCCTTCTTAAGTGAAAGACAAAAGAAAATGATTTTTTTTTTTGTGGAATCACTCTGCTGCTTGCTATTGATAGGACAATTTTTACTTTCACTTACTATATATAGTAAGGGAAAGTATTGCGATCGTGAAAATTTTCGAATTCCAGTTTTTAACGGAAATACACGTTTTAGGGTCCCCTGAGTCCAAATAACCAAGTCCCGCAAAAAGGTGTGTGTGGTAACTTCCGGGCGGAAACGGTAAGTCCTATGAAACTCAAATTTCATATTTAAGACAACTATACGCCCGAGACGTGACAAAACTTTTTTCATCAAAATGAGCTTACCAGAAGAGGCACTTTATACCTTGCATTTTGCACCTTTTTTCGATTTTCTCGAAAATGTTTCCGACGATTTTGATTTAACTCTCTATATCGATGTAAAATTTAATGGACTTTCATATCATGTAGGTTTTATTCTGATTAAAATGGTCTGACAGGGCTTAAATGCCAATTTTTAAATTTTCTTCCTCTAAAGTACCTTTAATTTTGTAGATTCAATAAAAATATCTATATTATCTTGTTAAGGCTGATGAAAAACAGGTAAATATATAAATTGAATAAATTCGATACCCAACTAAAGGAGAAAACAGAAAAAATATTTTTTTAATGCAATTTTTCGTTTTTGAACATAAGAGCAGTAATATACATGTATGATATACCGTTGGAAAGCTAAATATTTTAGAAAAAATATTATCTCACACACAAGCTTTTAAAAGTAATTTTTTTAATAAAACATGTTTTTTCTATATAAATTCAATTTAATTAATTCCTTAATAGTTTCACGTATTTTTATCTCTAACTGTTTTTGAAAATTCTTTCATTGATTTTTAAAATGGAGGTAAGTGAAAGTCGTGTGTTGCCCGCACCAGATTTTTTGTTTTTGTTTGTTTCACACATGAGAATCATATCAGTATCAGTCAGATATATTTATTGGGGTCATATGTGATGTATGAATAAGGTAGCAGGCCAAACCCGGCAAATGGCTCTTGGATTTTTAAACAAAAACCTTTACCTCTACAACTCTTTGGGGGTCTTTGATTCAGCGCATTCATGGCTAATTTAAGGTTGTGATCAGGTAGGATGTTTTTGAAGGGAGTAAAAAACCCGTTAAATGGTGCAATGTCAATTATTCCTTGAAGATCCGTATCCTAATTAACGCTTAATAGGCAAAATTTAGGACTCTCTTCTGATAACGTAGTGAAACTTTAAAAAATATCAGCGGTACAAGGACCATTGTGGTCAGACGATTAAGCATACATTTTCTTATCATTCATTTGCTACTTCGTTTTTAAATGGAATGTTTATGCATGATAGGTAAACCTTTTATAAAATTTATAGGTGGAATAATCAGGAGTCAGTCTTTTTCTAAATATTTTTAATTTTGCCGACGTTTCGGCTCAAGCTTGTGAGCCATCATCAGGGCATTACTGAGCCCTGTCCAAGCATAAACGAGTCGACTATACATACTCTTTTATAAAATGAAAAAAACAAAAACATCTATTAATCATTTAAGCTACATATATACATATAATTTGAATACAAAAAAAAATATATATAAATATACTCGTATTACATATACATATATATTGATATCATAAAAAATATGTTTTGGAGAAACTGTTAAATATCTCGATGGGCCGATACGTTGTAAATTTCGAAATAAGATTATTTCTTTTTGATCGACAAATATATCTTGCTTCCACTATTTTTTCCACCCATGCTTTAAGACCTGTGCAGATTTATATTCATGATTATACCGATCGAAATGGTATGTTAAGTCAGAATAAGAATCAGTTTAAAGAAAACTGGGAACCTATCTTTTCACATCATGAGGTCCAGATTTATGTATTCCAATGTACTGAATTATGAATTTTTCAAATCGCAAACTCCAGCACCTGTCTATTATGGTAAGCAGACAGATGTTAACATCGGGCCGAGGCGTGAGCTGCTTTGAGCCGATGCCTGTGTAGACCATGTCGGCTGGCATTACCGAAGGTACATCAATAGGGTTCACAGTGGACTGGCCCAACTATTGATCTAAACCCCAACAGCTGTGTAGCACCCAGGCTCTCACTGACAAGGTCCATTATTGGCTGGTTGCGGTAGGAGCATGTTAATGGTCAGCCTGGGGGTGACATACCGGGTTCCCTCTTCCGTACCTTATTAGAGTAAAACCCTCAAAGTGTTAGTCTAGTAGGCTGATAGCGATATAATATTTACTACTTACCAATATTGAAATGTATAGTAAGGGAAGGTATTATATAGTAAGTGATGTAAAAATTTTCGAAGTTCAGCCTTTAACGTAATTTCTAATGATAGAGTTTAGTTGACCATTGAGAGTATTAATGAGAAAGATGGTTGGATGTGTGGTCATATAAAAAAACAATAATAAAAAAAATAAAAAGTAATACTATTTTATGTGTGCCAACGTACATGGTACTCACTCTTTTGTATAGCATGCTATGTGCTATTGTGCTAAACCCATAAATTTTACACAGGAAATAACTATGAACTCGACGGTTAGCAAACAATAGTCCTATGCAAACGTAGTGAGTACCCTATTGTGGGTCTTCATCAGGCTAACAAAAACAAGATAACAACCAATTCAATTAGAAAATTAATAATAAGTTATTTACATAATAATTATATGATGACAGTAATACAATATGGAAACAAAATTAAATTAAATGATAATAAGATGACAGTAATAGTGTATGGAAGCAAAGATAAAATTAATATGTAATATTTCTATAAGAATATTTAAAGACTATAAAGAGAAACTAAGCAAATAATTAAATGTTGAAAAGAACAATATGTGAACAATTAATTTAATATGAACATTGAAGTGATATTATGAAGTGATAATTAACGTGATTACACGTTTTAAGGTTCGTTGTGCCCAAATGGCCACGTCCCGCAAAATCGTCTGTATGTGTTGGTGTTGGCACTATTAAAGAGGGATTAGGTAGAGGAATATAATGAGGTATCCCTAATACCACTATGTTGATGTTTACTACTGTACACACAAAAAGTTTCATTTCCGAAACATTTATGTACAGTAACCCTAGGTTTGTGCAAAGAAAGCTGAAACTTAATATAAATTGTTCATTATCCTTCCTGTAATAACTAAATAAAAATTTTCCTAATTCCTCGTATAGGGATTAGATTCCATATTGTAAGGAATATGGGATAAAGATGATTATTTATTTGTTTAATAGGTTCTTCCTTAGTGTCTTATAGAACTGCTTTGACTATTGCAAACGTTTTAATAACCAAGGAAAAAGAACACTAAAATTCTCAAAGGTGGGTTCTATACAATTTTTCGGTCAAATAACCTTTATTTTATCTGTAAAAAATTTTCTAAGCGACAATATATAGAATTATTATAAAATAGTATTTGAGCGATGATTTATAGAATTTTTAAAGTTATTGTTTCTTGAAGTGCTATCACTGGGTAGTTTCTCAAGACATTTTCATGACTTTTCTTTATTCCGCATATTTACACATTGTATTGTTTAATACAGTTGTAAATTAAAATAAATAAATAAAATAAAAAAAAAAACTTTGTTTCTTAGCACTTGCTATTAAGTTTTAGATATCCTCGAAAAAAAATTTAAAAATCAGTTTTGTGTACTTCTGTCCTTCATCCCTATAAAGCCAGGTGTGGAGAATAACTGACATTTTTTTCTATTTTAATATTTAACATAGGTATGACTGTGATTAAGGTTTTTTTATTTTCTGTTTTATTAATTAATTTTTATTTCTTTTCTTTATTTTCATTAGTGCTTAATTAGTTTATTTCTGTTTAATTTTAGCATATGGTCTTTTATATTATATTAGTTTCGTATAAGTAAAACTTTTGGCCCTAGATTGTGGCTGATTGTATTATTCCTCTTTAATAAAAGATTAAAAAACAAAACAAAACAAAAAAAAAAAAAAAAAAAACGAAAAAAAAAGTATTATCTCGGTTCCTACTTTTTACCAGTATTTCTCGCACCGACTTCACTTTAATAAATTGTAAAGAATTCAATTATTGCCTTCTTAGTTCACTTTAGGTTTTTTAGGTATAGTTTGACTATCTCATGTTAAAATTTCAGGAATCATCTAATTTATTTAAACTGTTACTTTTTTTTTTTTTTTTTTTTTTTTTTTTTTTTTTTTTATTGAGATATATTACAATTTGTTACAAAATGAACAATAATAATATTGATAAGAGACCACATTCATACTATATATACAGAAAATAATAATAATGGTCAAATTACATAAAATAGAACATAAATAAATTCATATATATACAATAAAATAATAATAATAAATAAAAAACAAAATAAAACGAAACAAAAACCTATTATTGAGATAAATAAAAAGTTGGCAAATAAATAAACATCATAACTATATACAATATATACAATTGCTAAAGGGACCCCAGCAAGCGCTTTTCCCTCCACTTGTGGAGGAAAAAGCGGAATCCAAGAGATCCCAGCGCCTCTATCTCAGCCGCATCACTGGTCTGAGCCAGTGGAGGCTGAGTTAGGGCGCTGTAGCCACAAACATACCGTACATGAGTGGAGGATCTGACCATTGTCAGAACTCCAGTTCAAATGTTTACAATAGGTCTCGTGGCCACTGCCGTTTCAATCTTCGAGGAGGATTGTAGGGATGGGTGGTGCTGGATAGGGATTGCGCTAGAGGGTTAGGATGATGACTAAGGTTCTGATGAAATTTGGAGAATTTGGATGGTACCAGGTCTAAAACAAACGGAATATTAAGGTCATGGTGTAGGGTACAGTTGGTAACGTAATAAGGAGCATTAACTATTGTTCGCAGGACTTTGGATTGGAAGGATTGGATGCGTTTGATGTTAGAATGTTTAGCTGTCCCCCACAGTTCAAGTCCGTAGGTCCATATAGGTTTCAGTACTGTCTTGTATATTAGTAATTTGTTGTCAACTGTAAGATGAGATTTTCTGTTTAGTAGTCTGTATAACTGGCCGAATCTGCGGTTGAGTTCTTTTCTTTTTAGTCTTGTATGTGGGTTCCACGTCAGTCTTTTTTCTAGTAAAAAGCCGAGATACCGGACTGTGTCTGAGGAAGGAAGCGGTATGGAATTGAAATTAACCGTTGGACAGGATTTGCGTCGAAGGGTGAATGTGACGTGAGTGCATTTGCTTTGGTTCACCTTAATGCGCCAAACATTGCACCAGTCTTCGACTAGGGAAAGGTGCTTTTGGAGATTTAGCGATGCTGCTTCAGGATCGGAATTGGATGACAAAATGGCGGTATCATCAGCAAATGTTGCCAGAAAGGTATCGGGATCGGTAGGGATATCGGCGGTGTAGAGGATGTGGAGGACGGGTCCTAAGACGCTGCCTTGAGGAACACCGGCCTCAACAGTATAATGTTTGGAAAATTCGAAACCACTGCGAACTCGGAAGGAGCGGTTTGATAAATAGGATCGGAGGATTAGGTATAAGGATTGAGGTAAATGGGTTTTGAGCTTAAAGAGCAGTCCCGGGTGCCACACCCGGTCAAAAGCTTGAGCTATGTCCAGAAAGGCACCCGAACAATACTCCTTGCACTCAAGGGCGGAGGAAATGTGGTCTATAACTCGGAGTCCTTGGTGAACCGTGGAATGTTGAGGACGAAATCCAAACTGATGTGAAGGAAAATTGTGAAATTAGGCTAGGATTTGTTTTAATAGGAGTTTTTCGAAGATTTTGGAGAGGATCGGGAGCAGGCTAATAGGTCTGTAAGATGAAGTGCTGTGGGAAGGTTTGCCTGGTTTTAGGAAAAGGATGATAGTTTAATGTTTCCATATGAGAGGGAAATAGGTAGTGCGTAGGATACAGTTATAGAGATATGCAAGAAATGTAATGGCTTTGGGAGGAAGCTGTCTTAAGATCTGAGGAGTAAGGAGGTCGTATCCTGGGGATTTACGGAGAGGAAGCTTTTTAAGAAGATATTTAACCTCAGATGGATTAACTGCTTTAGGTGGTAAAGATAGTGGTATTGGTGATATAAGGAACTCTTCAACTGTTGCAGTATGGGTTGGATTGAGCTCAGGATGAGGAGTGAAAACTTTGGAAAGGTGCTGTGCGAATTCCTCGGCTTTATCCTTGTCGGAAGCAGCCCAGGAACTATCACAGCGCCGGAGAGGGTGGTAAATGGTGTGGGATTTTAGAATCCTCTTCGTGACATTCCATAGGGAATTGTCACGAGTCGAGAGAGAGAGGAGAGGTAGGAATTGTAGGATTGGGAACGGAATATCGCCAACTCCCGCTTTAATTTTCTACAAAGAAAGTTGTAAGAGCGGCGATCTTCTGGGTGGCGGGTGCGTTGCCATAATGATCTGGCTCGGCGTTTGGTGTTGATGAGGTCCTTCAGGTGTTGTGGTAAATGGCTTTTGTTAGGAATTCTTTGGGATTGTTTGGGAGAGGAGGCAGTCCAGGCAGCTTGTTGAATTGTGGTTGTAAAGGAATATACGGCATCATCAAGGTCAGTTTGGGTTTTGAGAGATACTCTGAGGTCAATATCATTAGTAAGGATTTCGCGGAAGAGGTTCCAGTTGACAGGGCCTTTAATGAATGAAGGTGGGAAAGGTTTCGGAATAGGAGTTATGGATACATTTAGGATTAATGGACTATGATCAGAGGATAGTTCATCAAGGCGAGTTACGGAATAGTTCAGGGAGCCTAATCCGCAGTGGATGAAGAAGTCGAGGATGTCAGGATTACGGTTAGGATCTGTCGGCCAGTAGGTAGGAGAATCGGGAGTTAGGAGATGAAAGCCTCGGGAGTTGAGTGCAGACTGCAACGTCCGTCCACGAGAATTGGTGGTTCTAGAACCCCACTGTTGATTCTTAGCGTTTAAGTCGGCACCCAAAATAAAGTGATTTCCCAAGGAGTTGAGGAAGGATCCAAATTGGGCAGAGGAAATAGGATGTTTAGGAGGGCAGTATGCTGATGCGATGATAAGCGGAAAGGAAAAGGTTTTGATTACAATGGAAGTTGCTTGTAGGTAATCGTGGGCGGGAAGTGGGTGTTAAGTGATGGGATACGGATCGGCGGACAATGACAGCAGTACCGGCATGGGCTTTGCCGTCTGGATGGTCTGTCCGGTATGTTATGTATTCTTGTATTTTGAAGTACTGTTTAGTGGTTAGTCTAGTTTCAGTAATGAGTGCAACATCAATGTTTTTGTCTTGCAGTACGGCTGTAAGTTCGTCAGTGTGATTTCTAACACCATTTGCGTTCCAAAGGAGAACGGATAAGGAATTAGGTGAGGTCATTTATGGTTTTTGTAAGGCAGGAATGAGATTTGATACAAGGTTTGTAAGGAGTGATATTAGAGGCATAACAAGGGATTTCATTTCGGAGATAAAGGATGTCATCAAACTGGTAAGGTCTGTGGCGTTTGAAGGAGGAGGAATATGAGAGATTTGTGGTGGATTAGGATTCTTAGGATTGGTTACATTTTGAGAAAGAGGTATATGTGGAATGTATTGAGGTATATTTATTAGTTCCGGCAGGGCCACGGCTTCGGTACTTTGATTCCCACCTCCAAGTAGGTGGGCAAATGATACATTGGCATCAATAAGTTTAGAGGGTTCTCTTCTGGGGCTTGCATGTCTTGTTGTTTCATCCAGTACTTGAGGTTTTTGAAACCTGGTCCTGAGTTCCTTATAGATTTGGCATCCTTTATAGTTGGCCGGGTGGTCCTTGAGGCAGTGAGCACATACAGCGGGTGTTGATTTTGGTTTCGTACATTCCACAGACCTGTGCTGTTCACCGCATTTCACGCAGCGTGGTATGTGATGACAATAAGTTTTAGTATGACCATATGCTTGACAATTATGGCACTGATTATCTTTTCAATTTTTTTTGTGTAAGGTTTTTCAACTCTTACACTGGAATAGTACAATCTATTGAGGTCATAGATTTTTTCAACTCCTTCAGCTGGTTCCAAATCCACAAAAAAGAGAGGTAGAGGAAGTTTATCCTTTAGGACGTTAGTGACTTGCCGCACTTTATAGCCCATCTCCGTTAGTTCTTCTTTAATAGCTTCAACTGGTGTCGAGGGGTGTAAGTTTCTGTTTACAACCCTTAAAGCTCTCTCTTGGCGTAGCTGATAGGTATGGAAATCTGCTTTGGTTTCAGTTAGGTATTTCTCTATTTTTCTATATGTCTCGGCAGTAGTAGGAGATATTTTGGTATCATTGGTTCTACTCATACAGTAGTAGCTTGTAGATTCGGTAATTTTGTTCAATTGCTCACAGAACAACTGGAAATTTCTAATATTGTTGACAAATATTGGAGGAGGCCGCGGTTCACTGGGTATAGGAGTAGATTCCATTTTTTCTTTTTAATTATGTAAAATCTGAAAAGGATTTGGGGTGAAAAACGGCGATTCGTCAGTCATCCCTTGTGACGATGTGCCAGGTTGTGGTTCAGATTCTGAATTAGTACCTGAAGGGGTTGCTTGTAGTCTTTTATTAGTATCACGGCGAGGTCTTTGTTTCGTAGGGGACGGGATTGAACCACTAGATCTAGATCTTTTAGTTGAAGCTTTGGAGGACATTACTTGATGATAATATCGCATTTCATGTAAGGAAAATAATTAAATAATAACCAGATGTGGGGAAAAAAAAATAACTTAAGAAAAGTTAAGCAAGACCAGCCTTGCCTAGCTATTGGCAATCAGCTGATATGAAGAGGTGACTCAGCATTCACTTTACAGTGTAAATTGTAACCCAACTTACCGTTGTTTGCTCCAATATTTACTGTTGTTGTTATCCTGAAGCCTGGTGATGTTTTCAAGACTTTTCTGAAGTGATATCCAACTGAAAAAGCAAGAAATCCAAGAGCCGATTTGAAAGATGACCGCTATACTCATGCGCATGCGCAGAACTATCTAAACTGTTACTAAACAGATATATAAATTAATTGGGAAAAAAGTAGTTTCGTTCACGAATGGTTTTAAAGTTAAATATTTTTACCTGTGCTTATGGGATGCATACTATTAAAAACAACCGCTGCCAGACTTTCCGCATCCCTATGAACTTTTACTCAGTAAAGAATTTCAACAGATCATCAGAAGTTCATCAGTCTTAAACTATTCGAAAATGTTGCTAGATCCCTTACAATTACTTATAGTGTTTCAAATATCCGATAGTGTTGAATTGAATAATTACTTGTTTTAATTATATTATAAACTGAAGGCATAGTTAGGAAAGGGCGCCTTTCTGACTTTGTTGATTGATCATGGTTGAATCAAAGTAATTAAGAAGCAATTAAAATAGCTCTTTTCAGACAAAGAGAGCGTATAACGAAAATAGCTTGAGGAAATCCCTAAGACAAATCCTTCCGACTACGTTTAATCATAATATTTGGTTTCTGCTCTGACTTTGTTGTGGATTTGATGTTCTGAGCTGAAGACTGTGTTCGTATAAATTCCTCACTGTTCTAAACACTTAAACATAAATATGTATGCAGGATTTTATGTAGTTTTGGTTCTTTCTGTGATGAGTCACCAGGTGCTCGTACTTTCCAACGAAGAAAACAGGGGGATATTGATTTTCTTTAACATGTGAAAATCCCGCTGGCGATTCACGCAACGGCACATTGATCATGAATTTTAAATATGCCTCCGTGACACAGTCAGTGTGTCCTATTTTTAAATAATTTATTATTGAAGGTATGGTTTAAGCCATCATTTTCTTATTTTATATTTTTAACTCTATTGTACACGGAAAATTAGTTAAATAAAAAAAAAACTTATTTGTTATTGAAATTAATTAAATTTTGTTTATTCATTTAACGTCGCTCTATGCTGTTGTGGCGGATCGGACGATGCTACAGTGGGAGTCCTAACTTATCTCTATCTAGGTTAGTTAGTAAGTTAGGTAGAGATCTTTAACGAGTACTTAACATCGCACTAGCTTGGGACCGCCATTTTACATGCTCTCCGAAGGCCGAGTTTGAAAGCGCGATCTTTGGACATTTGTCAGCCACTACAACACAGTACCGTTTATAGTTAATAGGTAAATGTTACAGAAACCAAGCATTATACGAAAATTCTCATTATAATATACAATAATGGACTATGAGCTAGCTTCAATTTGAAAGCTGGTAGATGTGTGTAGTAATATTTTTATTATTATGAGTAGTTTGGTAAATGGGCTGAACACTGTTAAAAGTCGATCAATTCCAATGTATAAGACACAGTGTATTACACGGACAAAGATATCTCGATACCTATAAGACTACAGACGTCTATCAGCTCTCAAATTGAAGCTTATTTGATTAGTATCCAATAATTTATTTTATAATGGATATTTTCGTATAAAGCTTGGTTTCTGTGATATTTACCTTTTTAATGTTAAAATGAGGCCGATCCCTGGATTTAGACCGTTGTGGATGGCCGCCATTTTTGATTCCGACCAGTTTTAGGTGGCAGACAAAAAAAATGTTGTACAAGTTGACTAAAATGTGAAAATTACATAGAAATTTTTCTTTTTGTAATACGAATTTTTCTGCTCCCAACTCTTGGACTATTAGGTAGGACTTACATTGCTTCGAATATTTCTTTGTTTTTCTTCTTTATTTCAATGCGCCCCTCCATCCACTAACTCAATTTCTCCTTGATAATAAAGCAGTTGATAATATATAGACACATCCATGGTCTGTTGTTTTTCCCAGTGAGGGAGAAACACTAAAACCACATTTTTATTTTAAATGTATCTATATCGAGAAAACAGTATTAAAGACTTGTATTATACTTTTTATTATTATAAATATTGTACATAAATTTATTGATTCTGGGGTCACCTGTAATATAGCCGCTAGCATAAAAGTCAAATATGCCCAAGGTTCAAACCCGCAGATGTCTAAGGATTTTTTTAATGGGAGTAAAAAATCTTTAGTTTTGCCGTCCTTCGGAGGGGACATTAAAGAGAATCATCGTTGCGATGCCAGTCACTCGTTAAAGATCCCTATCCTAATTTAACTTCGAAATGCAAAATTTTAGGACTCCTACCTGTAGCATCGTCTGGTTAGCCTCATTAGCATAAAGTGAGGTTAAATAAAGTAAATATTTATTCATCCTGTATTATTTTTGTTTACTATTTTATTGATATGAAAATTATAATTTTCCAGACATTTAAATTATTCCCAGCTGTTTACTGTTTCGTAAATCTGTTAAAATGGAAGTGATTTGGTTGTTACTTGGGGAATCCTGTTGTTACGAAAGCTTTACGTAATTAGCTATACATCTTCGCGGCCTTCTTCTTCTTGAATAGCTTCTGCGTCTGAAATTGTTTTTTACCTTACTTTTTTTTTTTTAAGCAGTCAAGTCCCCATCGGAAATATTTTCATTTCCGCTACCTTGCTTAGCTATTTACTTACAATGTCACTTAGCTATGTATGAGATTTACAGTAAGAGAAAGTATTTCGAATTTCAAGTTTTCAACGGAAATAAATGTTTTTGGGTCCTCTGAGTTTAGATGAACAACTCCGCAAGATGTCTTGCCCGAAAATTAAAAATTGTAATGATGAAATAGTGGTTGACTGTAGGTATACATGAAGGAGAAGTTGTTGGGTGCAGTTATCGAATCACTCCAATCAAATAAACTTATTGTGCCAACGTATCGGCCTGAATTTTAGTCCATTTTCAGGGCTATCGAAAACAAAATATAATCATCAGTTAGTTAACAAGTTAAACAGCAATAATAAGAAAAAACATATTTATAGCTAACAAAGTAACAAGACCTTATCATAAGAAATCTTGGGTATTTCTCTCTCTCAATTATTAATATATATACATATATAATTTATCTTGACTCTGTCTTATTACTTTTTATTAGTAATTATTCTGTATATATTGTAAAAAAAAAAAAAATTGGATGTTGTTTTTTGTTTTTCATATCCGGGTGACAAAAACTTACTTAAGATTAAGCTTACTTAATTGAAGTTTTTCTATCACCTTCGCCTTAATTAAATTGTAGGCAACTATAATTATATGTCTGTATGTTATATAATAGCAACATTTAACCAACATTGAGAAACAAGAAGTGCCATATTATATTATAACTTTTATGCTAACTATTATATTACGATTTGCTCATAAAAGACTCCAATAATTCTGATTTAAGTCACTATATTGATTTTAAATTAAATAAGCTTTAATTTCATCTAATTTTTCTCCAGGTTAAAATAGAATGCCTGGAACCATCATGCACAATTCATAAAATTCATTTTTCTGTATTACCTTTAATTTTGTTGATTAGAAAAAATAAATTACCACTTCAGCTTGTAGGAATTGAGATAAATAGGGGTTATAATGAAATAATTTGATAACCAACGGAAGAAAAAAAACTGCAGAAATATTATTCTACGTTATTTTTTTTATTTGTAGTATAGATGTGTAATATAACATTGAAGAGCTGAAGTTTTAGACAAAATTTTATCTAACATATAAAGTTTTACATAAGATAACATAACAAACTTAAGTGATATCACTTTATGCTATTTTAGGAGTCCTAAATTTTGCGTTTCTATGTTTAATTAGAATAGGAATTCTTAACGAGTACATAATATCGCACAGATCGAGACCACCATTTTACGTGATCTTGAAGGCTGGCAAATCAAAGATTTTTTATTCTTTTGAAAAAATCTCAGAGCCATCTGCCGGGTTTGGGTCCGCAACTTGGGCGTAGAAAGCTGTGTTTTTAGCCACTACACCACTGGTGACCCCTTTGTAGATATTTATTTATTTTTTTGTTTTGTTTACTCTAAAATAAATGTTTCATTTTAAGTTTATTTGATTCTTGGTTTTAAGGAAGGTCAGAGGAAAGTTGTGTTGCGCGCACCATATTGGTTTTCTTTGTCTCTATCTCTTTTTGTAAAATATTGAATATAGAAAATATCTAAAAATTAAAAAAAAAGAAAATGATAGCCTAACGAAGAAGAATCATAGACAAGGAATGAAATTAAATATTAAATTAGTTAATGGATGAACAAGCTCAAAACGGGTCATGGCTGGAAGTGATGTTTATAATAATTCCAGAGCTTGATTAATAATTTATAAGCTGAGGTGGCTTAAATTGCATGGACTTCCAGGATCAAGTCCTTCCAGTATTATGCTAAGCTTTAATCTCCAGCGGCTCTGACTCCAGTTACGGGACCGACCAACGGCAAAAAGGTCATTCCTTTCAGCCGGCATAAATATGGAAGCTGAATATAATGACATTTCCTTATTCTAGCCAAAGTATTTCTCCTTACTCATAGTTGAACAAGTGAAGGGCAAGCTGAGTTAGTCAGTTATGAAATAATACGGTTTTCAAGGACGACGCGTCGAAGTAGGTCGAAATATCATAGGAAGCAGATAACAGGTGTAGGGTAGGGATATAGTAATATAATTACCTTCCTTAGTATCTATGGATTAAACAAAAAGTATTGTGGCAGTCGTTCCTATTTTAATAATAATTGATTATAAGTATGTATAGTCCTGTGTAGTTGTAACTTACTAATATTATAGGTAGAAATATTCGGGGGTCAGTGGTATAATAAAAAAAAAAAAAAAAAAAAAAAAAGACGACGTTTCGGCTTAAACATGTGAGCCATATCAAACATTAACTGTTTGAGTCGAAACGTCGGCAAAATTAAAATATTTTTCACACGACCTAATCCCGATTTCTTCAGGCGACCATACATCCTCAATTTAATAAATTACTAATATTATCTTGTGTAAAAACGTTGGAAACTATATTGCTATTGGGTAGCTAAAAAGATCACTTATTAAAAAATTAGCTGTTTATGTTATTAGTTGAAATTTACGAATATATTAAACACAAAACATGACTAGCCAATGTAAATGTTGCATTCTTTACTATATTTAAAGTTTTAAAAATAAAAAGGATTTGAATAATCTGATTGTAAAAAAAGAAAGAAAAAAAACTTGTACCTCTTCAATCCATGAACTTGGAATCAGTACTGTTTCCTGTACTAGAATCAGAAATTTTCTAAAATCTACCACATTAAAGTACTTTAGAGGAAAATTTTTGAAATATCGGCGTATAAGCCCTGTCTGACTATTCCAATCAGAATGAAACCTACATTATATTAAAGCCCGTTCAATTTTACATCGATATAGCGAGTTTAATCGAAATCGTTAGAGCCGTTTTTGAGAAAATCGTGGAAAGGTGCAGAATGCATGGTTCAAAGTTGCTCTTCTGGTTAGCCGATGGTTACGCCGAGTATCTCGGGCGTATAGTTGTCTTAAATATGAAATTTCAGTTTCATAGGACTTCTCGTTTTCCCCCGGGAGTTACCACACACAGACCTTTTTGCGGGACTTGGTCATTTGGACTCAGGGGATCCTAAAAAGTGTATTTCCGTTGAAAACTGGAATTCGAAAATTTTCACGATCGCAATACTTTCCAATAGGTAAGTGAAAGTAAAAATGTCTACAGCCACGGTTTGAAGCCTGGACTCGATAAACAGTAGACTAGTGCTCTACCCACTAGACCACGTCGCTCCCTAATAACATATTTATAATGATCGAAAAAAAAAATTCAGTTGTTATAAGAAACTAAAAGAACTAGCATTAGCAGTAAAGCAAATTAACCTTTTGAAATATCTATTCTGGTAAATACAATATAACAAAAATGAAGGGGTCTGTAAAATTGTTTGCAAGGAATCACTGATCTAAATGTATAAAATATATATTTTTGCTAGATATTAACATATAGTTTTATAATCATCATTTTAAGGCATAATTTGTTACACTCGCCGCTTTAGGCTGCTTCAACACTTACTTGACAAACGGTCACACCTTCCTCTGAACTACAAAAGGCTCATCTACATGAATATTATAAGACCAATCTGGACTTACGGAATAGAGCTTTGGGGTTCTACTAAATTATCAAATTCTTCCCGCATCCAATCCTTACAATCCAAAATCCTTCGTAAAATCCTCAACGTTCCTTACTTTGTCACGAATAAACTTATCCATAAAGACCTTAATATTTCCCTTTGTTTCTGATTTGGCCGGACTAGGTATCAATCCTTTCTTCCTCTTTAATTCTGGATAATTCTCCGAGGCGCCTGAAAAGGAAATGGCCCCGGGACCTTCTAGTTAGAATATTTTTAGAGTGCTTCCAATGGGAAGCTTCTCTACATGTATATCATGTCTTTCTACTATATAACACATCACATTTACTTGATGTATTTTTTGTTAATACAGTTGTAAATACCAAAAATGATTAAAAAAAAAAAAAAAAATTGTCACACATCACATGCTGTTTCAACATAAGAGTTTATAATTTTATTTTATTTTTCTATCTTTTTTTTTTTCTGTAGATAAAGAATTAGCCTTGACGAACAATATTATTAATATTTACTTTTTTTTTTCATTATTTATTTAAAGTCCATTTCCATGTTACTGTGGCTAATTGGACGATGTTACAGTAGGAGCCCCAAATTTTCCCTATTCAGGTTTAATTATGATCGGAATCTTTAACGAGTGCCTGAATAGTACAGGCTCAGGACCACCATTTTACGTTCCTAATGGAGGACGCTTTTTTTTTTTTTCAGGTCTGATTTCCTTCTGCTTTTTTATTTATGTTTTATTGTGATTATTAAATAGTTCATATTGAATTACATTATTATACATAAACAATCTTTTTTCAAATTCATTATCTCGTAAAGTATACAAGTAAAAAATAAAACAATGTCATTTGATAATATTATACAGAAACTTGCTAGACTAAATACTGTAGTATTTAGAGTTCTAATACACTTCTTCGATGCAGTGCTCTCGAGACTGAAAAATTATTACGCAAGAGGATGTCTAGACATTACTTAATGTCTTGTGAGAAAATGCTGCTCCTTTACCTCTCATATTAAAAACTTCGTGTGGATGGTTTTTAGTTTTGATTAATCGAAGTTATATCCATTTTATATTTTGCTTGGTAGAATTATTATTATTATTTTGATTACAAATGTTCTTTGCTTTGCCAAATATTTACCTACCCTGGCCAAAGTTAAGGCAAAAATTTAAGTTAGAAAATATTTTTAAACTATATTTAAAAAAGTCCTGACTATACTGGCTTTAATGAGGAGGATTGTTTTCTACCCTTTTTTCCAGAACTTTTTCACGCAGCTTTAATTTCTTGAATCAGCTAATGGCCTCGCCTCAAATGAGACCTTTGCATGATTTTTCGATAGACATTTTTATGCTCCAGCCTTTCCCGATGTTCCTTATGTAAGTGTTTATATTTTCTAATAAAATCTAACCGTTTTATTGTTATTGTCATCATTTAGAGCGTCATCGATGACTGCCACATTTAACGTTTCGGTCTGTCAGTGCTATGTATAGCTTATTGCTTCCTATTAGGTGGTTACAATCCTAGTATATTGTCCTGTTATAACTTTAAAACTCGTGTTCAGGGTCACATCGGTGGTGAAGAACCTGATTGGTGAATAACAGAATAATTTATTAGGTAATTTTATTATGTCTAATTGGGTATTCCTTATCAACCAATGCTTGGCACCTAGATGTTATATGCTAGATAGACTCAATGACGTTTTACTAAGGCGAAGAAGTTCACTTATATCTCCAAATAATTTATATAACCGTTGCACACACGGCAAAATCACAAAAGGTAGACAAAAGTCAAGTCAAAAATTTAGAATTTCCGAAACCTTGACTTTTTTATTATTAGTTGAGAAGACGCTTTATACTAATATTTCCTGCTATATGGTGTTTACTAAGAAATAGTAGTGAGTAATTACTTTTTACACAAGTGCCTTATAACCGACAGTGGGATTATCATTATTAAATGGTCATTTATTATGTTTGTTTAGCGCAGTTGTAAAGTATTTTTGCTTTTTTTTTTTTTGCAATGGACCTTGCTGAAACAATTAAGACATTATATTTCCACACTCGTTATTAAACATACATTGCGATCTACCTGTAGAGTTAATTCAGCAAATTTTCATTGTATGCCTCTATTAAATAAGGAAAAACTATGTAACCCGAAAGTTACCCCAAGGATTTGTTTGTAGGATATGTTTCATCAATCCTTCTAGTCTTTAAATATTGCAAAGAATTTTTGCGATTTTTTGCGCTGTGGGAGATACATAAATTTTCAGACAAAACACTCCAAATCAAAAGTTTTACAATCTGTAGTTTGAAGAGTTTTCTAAATTATTTAAAATACATCTATTAGCAGGTTTACGCCACTCCGAGCCGAAAATCAGATTTGTTGTATTATTTTCGCGTTTTCTAAGACTTCAGACGTTAAATGTAGGAAAATTTCATATTTTAGAGATTAAATTTGATTTTTGACCACTGTGCGCCAATCATAAAAGAAAAATAATAACATTTTTCGCCCGTAATCTGGGATCCCAAAAGTTAAATATGGAGAAGTTTCAGAATTTTGTTCGGTCCTAAATCGGTCATGTTTTCTACTGTGCGTTGGTTGAAACGATCTGATCCTGAATGGTCAAAATAAATCCTTCCGTTTCGGGAAAAAAGTTGATCTCTTTTAAGCCAGGAGATAGAGGCTTCTCTGTTTATTCCTAATTGTAACATGGCGTAGTATTCAAGGATATATTTTTCCATTTTTATTATTATTAATAGGGAGTGGCGTGGTCTAGTGGATAGAGCGCTAGTCTGCTGTGCTCCGGGTCCTGGGTTCGAATCCCCGCTGTGGCAGCATATTATTTATTCTGTTAATTCAGTCGGGGGGCGACCTTAGGGTATGGAGACCCTCCTGGGGCAGACCCAGCCTCTATAAAGTGGGTACCCAAATTAATTGGGGAAAAACCTGGCGGCTGAGCGCGATTAAGGCCTAATCACCTCATTGCACAGCCGTTGGCCTAGAAACAGTACGAATCTCTATATGTACTGAGCCCAAGACCCTTCATGGGTTGTAGTGGTACAGGTTTTTTTTTATTATTATTAATGGTCTGTCTATAGCGCCTACACAAAAAAATTAAAATAAATAAAATTGGTGCGTCTAACGCACAACTTTGGCTTAACTCCGTTGTTAAAATCTATTTACGAACTTTAAAAAAAAAAGTCGCAGTTGAAAAAAATTTAAGAAGTACATAGAGTTTTGATAGAAACATTTATTTTGGATGGAAAAACATCAGAAATTATTGAGTTGTAAATTAAGTTCGTAGCGTTTTAAATATTTCAGTTTTAATCCTCTCTGTGTTTATAAATTAGTGTTTACTTGTTCAATAGTATTTTTATATTCTAAAAAAGGAATAGTTAAGGTGCTTTTATGCATCAGTTTCTACCGAGATTCCTTATCTTTAAGTGGTATTTTGCTCGCTCAAAATGGATGAGAAAACAATTCATTTTCTTCATTTAATGATTTTTTATTCCCGAAAAGGAACATAAAAAATTGACAAAATTTGCAGCGTGTATGATGATGATGCCTTAAGAGAGAGAACCGTCCGTAAGTGTTTTTGCTCGGGTCGTTCTTCAAATGTTGGTGATGACCAATATCAAGTATTGGTCACAGAAAACCCTTACTCTACGACATAGGATTTAGTTAAATGCAATATATAAATATATTTTCAAGAATCTGATGTTTTTCTTGATATCACCTGTAAAAACGCTACCTAACTTATTTTACAACCAAATATTATTAACAGCTATTATTTAATTTTATCCGCAATCCATAACTACAATAAAAAAAACCCTGTACCACTACAACCCATGAAGGGTCTTGGGCTCAGTACATATAGAGATTCGTACTGCTTCTAGGCCAACAGCCGTGCAATGAGGTGATTAGGCCTTAATCACGCTCAGCCGCCAGGTTTTTCCCCAATTAATTTGGGTACCCAATTTATAGAGACTGGGTCTGCCCCAGGAGGGTCTCCATACCCTAGGGTCGCCCCCGACTGAATTAACAGAATAAATAAAATTCCGCCACTGCCGGGATTCAAACCACTATACCACGCCGCTCCCTATAACTACAATTATGCTTGGACATGGCTCAGTAATGCCCTGATGATGGCTCACAAGCTTGAGCCGAAACGTTGGCAAAATTAAAAACTTTTCAAAAATGACTGATTCCTGACTATTCCACCTATAATTACAATTATGCTTGTAAATTATTTTTTTCTCTTCCATTCTGTAATTAATAGTCAGTTTTGTTCACATTGTATTTACGCTATATCTGTGCTAGCTCTTAACCAATTTCAATGATTCTATTTTCATTTATAATTTATAATTTGTAGAAAATTAAATTAAAAATGGCTTTTGGTTTTTATTTATTTATAAAATTGGACAAACGGATTTTTTTCATTCGCTATTCTGGTTCTACGGTTCCAGATTCCAGAACACCTTACATTTTTTCTCTTTCATTATTAAGAACGTAGTTATCAGGGAGTCACATCGTTTATATGCTGTGGCTTGATCATATAGATTTTTTTTTCTCTTTTCTTCTGTAGTTACTGGGCAATTTCGTTCAAATTGTATATTTACCCCTTTTTCATCAATCCTGACAAGATGAAATGGTTAATTTACTTTGAAGGAAAAAAAAAAAAAATGGTATTTCAGCTCTGTTTCATTCTTACAGACTGTCAGTAAGAATGAAACATCCATGTACGCCGATGTATGATATGAAGTTTAATTAAAATCAATTTTTAAATCATACGATTCCTGGAAAATAACTGGTTTAGGTTTATATTTTTCAATTTTTTTTTTTTTTTACTATATATTGAATAAGGTAATTGTTTATGAAAGCTTTATATATGTATAGCTTTTTGTCATTAAATAAATTAATTGAAAATAAGTAAGGGGTAAAAAAGAAGTTATTATAGCTGTGTATGTTTTTTTTTTTAAATGGCTTGAATTGAATGGACAAAAACACAACAAAACAAAAAATTCCAATCAACCAATGGTCTAGCTGAGAGTTTCGAAACCAAGTTAGTCCAGGCTAATGGACAATTTTTCCTGGGATTGAGAGGAAAGTCAAAGTTTCAGTAAAATTGTTTTTAATTAAAAACAAAAATAATTGTTTGCTGATTGTTCATTTTTTGACCTTAATACAATCACTAAGCTAAGTTTATTTTATTTTGGAGTATATTAAATCATAAACCGTGTTATATCATAAAATTTCATTGACAGTTAAGAAATGTGTGAAAAGGGAGAAGAAGAAATACTAGTTCTTTACCTGAATAACACACTACTTAATTTTTATTTTATTTTATTTTTTATTATCTGATTGTCAGATGTTTTTGTTAATAAGATTTAATAGTTAATATAAATCACTATAACAGTTTCTGAGTTTCCTTGTATAAATATAAAATTTGGCATTACATTATCTAACCTGATAATAGATGGGTATAATAATAAATCGTGTCGGATAAAACAAGTAAGGTTACTTGTGTCATTTTTTCTTCTCTGGCCTCACTTACTGCCAATTGCTCCAAGTATTATTATACTGGCTTTAAGCTAGTGATTAAATAAAAACGGATAAATTACTGTTTATTGAAATTACAATTAATTATCATTCGCACCTCTAAAATTTTATTTTGAATAACGAATGAATGTTGTGAATTAAATTAGAACTTATTCACTGAAAAAAAGAAGGATTGAAAATAATGTTTTAATTTAAATATTTGTTATTCCTGACTTGTTTTCTGTGAAGAAAGAATTATTTGGAATTAAATTTTCCGATAAAATTTATATAATTGTTTAAATGTTAATTGGAAGTAATAAATTAACAAAATATTTTCCCCTTATAATGAGAAATCGTTCACGTATTTATTTAATTAAGTTTAAATTATGTGATGTAATAAATCATCCGACGATTCTTTTTTTAATTTGCTTCTCTCCGTTTATTAATCCATATATTCTTACTCTGTTTATTAATACATATTCCGATGTATTGCAGTGGCTTTTGCAATACATTTGGAGGATTAGAAAAAAATAAAATTTAATAACTTTATTTGTTGAGAATGATATAATGAATTCTTTATATATATCAAAGAAATAATTCCTTATTTTATATATCTTTTACATACATTGACATATATATGAAATATATAGTAAGGGAAAGTATTGCGATTGTAAAAATGTTCGAGTTTTGATCTTCACAGGAGATGCAGATTTTAGGTCTTCTGAGTCAAAATCACCAAGTCTCGCAAAACGTTTAGTAGATGGTAAGTAAAAGAGGCACTGCATTCCATGCATTTTTAACCTTTTTACAATTGTCTCTAAAACGGCTATAATGATTTTGATTAAACTTGCTCTATTTATGTTAAATTTAATGAGCTTTAATATTATCTAGATTTCATTCTGATTCGAATGGCCTGACATGGCTTAAATTTTCTTCCTCCTTTAATTTCATGATTCCAAATATTTAACAATTTCAGTTTGTTAACATTTATAACAAAAAAACGGGTGATATATATATACGAAAGATATACAAGATTAATTGGATTATACCAACTGAGGGGTAAAAGAGGAAATATATATATATATATATATATTATATATATATATATATTATTTTTGTATTTTTTTTTTTTTTCTGATCGTTAGTATAGTTAAAAAAAATACCTGTACCTATACATCTCATGAAGGGTCTTTGGCTCACTATTTGAGCCAATGGCCGTACAATGTGATGAGGCCTCGATCGCGCACAGCTGCCAAGTTTTTTCCCCAATTTGGTTACCCGCTTAAAGAGGCTGGGTCTGCCCGCCAGCTTAATTAACGTAATAAATAATATTCTATCATAGTCGGGATTCGAACCTAGTACTCGGAGAACAGTAGAATAGTGCTCTATCTACTAGACCACGCCGCTCTCTTAGAATAGTAATATAGATGTAAAATGTACCGTATGAAAGCTAAAGGTTTAAAAAAAAAATGTTATTTACAAAGTTTAAGAACGTGATGCAGAACTGAGGAAAGGACATAAAATTAAGTTATTGTTGTTGATTATAATTTATTTTTAGCTTAAATTATTTTCAACTCCTACTTAATTTAAAAGTTTATAAATTGATTTTAACAACGGAGTAAAGTAAAAGTCGTGTGTAGCATCGGATTTTTTACCTTAGCGCTCTAACGTAATTATAAAATATTCCCCTTTATTTATTTATCCGTTCAATATTTAAAACAAAAAAAAACAAATCCGTGTCGTTTCGAATGTTTTATTTGTTATTATAATGATTTAAACGTGAGTCCCGGAAACCCTAGAAAGACGGAGATTACGAGTCGATCGAGTGGCCTGGAGGTGAATCCAAATTGAGCCATAAGGAGAATGAATAAGAGAGAAAATGTGCTCCAGGTAATACGTCTATCTCAAAGGAGACAGATTGCCAAGGCATTTCCTCTTCCTCCAAGAATCATATGGAGGATAATGGAGTTTCAGAAAGTACTTAACTTACAAATCTACTTAGCAAATGAAAAAAACTTTTATATGCAGATGTCATCCTGAATCGGTTTTCGTTTTTGAAAATTCTTCATATTTTTTCTAAATCTTATTTGATCTTATTCGGACCAATACTTACTTATTTTTTAAATATATTTGATCTTAAAAGAACGTTTTTGTACGATCTTGAAGGAGTGGGATGATTATGCTAACATGGGTCAAAAAAAAAAAAAAAAATCTTCATTTTAATTCACGATCAACTTTTTCCGAAATCGATTGTAAATTATATGGAAATTTTGTAAAAACTTGTTTGTATAATAAAAAATACAACTTTAATAAATCAATGGGTAACAAATATAATATAATTAAATTAAATGATTTAAAAAAAATCTGGATCTTCACCCATCTTTATTGTTTTTTATTTATTGTTAAAATAAATTTAACAACTTTTAAATAAAGTTAAATTAAATAAAAAAAAAGAATCAAATTGTTTTAATAAAAAAATATTTTCCAATTAAAAGATATGAGTAGAAATTATTATCTGCAACAATAATATAGTTTTATCTGCTATTTTTTCTTTAGATGGCCTGCAATTCGTTTAACTTTACATTTTTATGTTTTTATTAATGCCAACAAATAAATGGTTAATTTTTTCGAATGTACCAAAGTACAGTTACTTAAAAGGAAGAAAAATATCATCGGCATTTAAGCCCTCTAATCTATTTTCAATTAGAATGAAACATACGTGATGTTAAAGGCGATTAAGTTTTGCACCGATATAGTGAGTTTAATCAACATCTTTTTTTTTTTTTTTTTTTAGTAAATTATTGTAATAGATTTAAGGTTAAAATATCATATAATAATTGGCTCTTTCGGCTTCTTCGACTTTGTTGAAAAGTTACTGTAAATCTCAGCAATATAAGCTTCCTTAATATAATATTTCAGTTTATAAACCTTATTTGTTCGGCCTAGAAAACCTTTTCTTTCGTTCAGACTTCGGGAACTGCCACATACACACGCACCTTTTGGGGGACTTGTTCATTTGGGATTAGGCCCTAAAATGTGTAATTTAGGTGTGAAAAATGGATTTCGAAATTTTTTACGATTCCAATACTTTTCCCTTACTAAATTATTTCATATAGATAAGTAAGGTGGCGAGGTGGTGAGTAGGTTAGCGCGCCCTTGCTTATTAAACCACAGATAACTAAAACATGAAACCAAATAATTACGAGTTCGCACCTCAGTTCTGGGGAGCTTTTCATCCACATTTATCCCTCCCTCTCAACCCCAGGTCCGGGAAACCTCTATATAAGCCTTCAAAGGCGATGTAGGGGAAAAAAAATTGATGAGTGGAACTAACAAGGAAATGCTAAAACTTATTATTATATTTTAATTATTTTCACACCTGAACTCATTACATTGATAAGAAACTTGTTATCCTTGGGAGATTGATGACTTATTAAGACTTGTTTTCCTTTATGGATCACTTGAGTGGGAACATACGATGAGAGTACCTGTGAAGCACATTTTATATTGGAAACTTATATATCTGAACATTTTCAAGTGTTATTTATTGGTTAAAATACAATACAATAAAATGAAATTAGTTCAACATAAAAGTTAAAATATTAAACAATTTAATAATGACAATAAGAACACCAAATCTCACTCACAATTAGGGGGTTGGAGCTCATAAATGATTTGGGCATTAAACAGATATTGTAGAATTCGGATTATTTCCTTTTAGAATAGAATTATTCTCGAAACTTTTTAAATATTACAAAAATGGTATTAAAACAATGTTTCTTATATCAAGAAGAAAATGAGAGATAGTGGGAATAAGGATTTTTTTTTCGGATATCTTCTTTATTGAGAGTTACCCTACGCGATGAATAAAATAAGGGTATTGAACAGTTAGCTAAGGACCGAATGGAATAACATTCATACTGCGTGTCCTTTCACCTGTTGGAAAGCTTGTTTACATTCCTCCGTCGTCCTTGTATTGGAATCCAGAGGAGGGTGGGGTGTGTGTGCGGAGCTGGTGTGCTGACCTTTAAGAGGAGCTCTTAACAGAATCCTCCGATCCCCGCCGGGGCAGGTCGTAATTATATAATTGCCCCAGAACTGGGCCAAGGGGTCCCCTGGGGGCTGCCGGCAGGACAATAGGTCGCAATTTAGGGCGGGGTATAAGCCCTAATGGCGGTGCTTTGGCTTGTAAGTCTAGAGGAGGTTCGGGGTAATCAGCTTGTAATTAGTAACTATTTTTATTTTCTTTTATCTTGCTAATAATGGCTTAATTTATTCTTATCCAACTATTGTAAAACACAGTGCATTTTCCTTAATACCGGAAGACTAGAATATCTCTACTGTTTAACAATAAGCTTTTTTTTTTTTACTTTCACTTATTTATATAAGAGAAACTTATTGCAATCGTAAAAATGTTCTCACCGGAAATACATTTATTAATGTCCCCTGAATCTAAATGATCAAGTCCCGCCTAATGGTCTCTGTGTGTATATGCACATTTTGGCTCAAAACAGTGTTTTTTTTTGTTTTTTCATACCCTCTGGTTTTATTTTCAAACAAAATACAAATACAAATTTAATATGTATAGATGTCACATTTTGTCCTTCTATTACCCGGAGGTACAAAAACGGTGTTGTATAAAACTGAAATTTCATATTTTATGAGCGTATATAATAACCGAGATGCAAAGTTTACACCAGTCATTTTGCACCTTTTTACGATTTTATCTTAAAAGACTCTAACGATTTTGATTCAATTCGTAATAAATATGTAAAAATTGATGGGGATGAATATCTAATAGGTTTAATGGTATTAATATTTAATAGTTTCATTATGATCGAAATAGTCCAACGGACCTCACTATTGGTATTTTAAATATTCTCGAAGTACCTTAAGTAGAGTCACTTCAACTTGTTTTTTTGTTGATGTATATTATTTGTTATTCTTAAAATCTACTTTTTTTGTGGTTTAAAACGAATTCTAGAGGTAGTGAGTGTAGTAGCTAACATGATAGCCTTCTCTGTTCAAGGCCATGGGTTCAAACCCAGCAGAAGGCCCTAGACATTTTTAAAGTGAGTAAAAATGCGGTTTCTATGTGGTTCCGAGCCGGTCAAACTGGACAGGAAAAATCTAGGACTCTCACTGTAGCATCGTCCGTTAAGCCACTGTAGCATAAATTGGCGTCAAATGAACATAAGAAACAATAAATAAATCCTAATCTCTTGACTGTGAAATTATTTGAATAATTAAGTTCAAGAGAATTATAAGAATATTTCCTGTTTTATTATATAAATCGCTAATTGATTCGGAATTAAAGTGTTTTCTTAAGTGAGACTGATGGATTTTACAAAAGAGGTTTACAGATAGCGGACTAAAGAATTTTCTATAATTTATTTCTAAAACAATTGAAAAAAATGAAATGGAACAACTGAGTCATGCCCCAAGATTTTATCCAGTAGCTAAGGCCCGGATCGGGGACTGATAGATGGAACCATTTGCGTACGGTCTCTGAGCATTAATCATTTTATAGAATCGATAATCTCAAGAGAAAAGTGAAGAGAAGAAAATGGGTCAGGAGTGGGGGGAGGGAATATTTATTTTCGAAAAGGGAATCCCTGTTTTCTATGAAAAGGCGTTAGGTTAGGGCAAGGAGAACCCCACTCCTGCTAAATTCAATTTGGCTGCGGGGGGCCCAGGTGCTTCCCTTCCCTCTTGCACTTCATAAATTATTGGTTTGATTTATCACGATCTGCCCTGGAAAGGTTTATGCTTATTTATTAGCCTCATCTATAGTTTAGTCGTATTTATCTCCTCCAGATTTATTGTTTAATTTATAACTGTAAGGGATTAACAAAACAAAAATCTATTACTCGGAAAGATAAAATATGCTAAACTGAGAGGAATTCTCCGTTTATTCCAGAAGTTCCATTTATTCTAACACCGCCATCCTTCTAAACAAGACAAAAGGGGTTTTAACCCTTAAGCCACTAACAAGCTGCTCGTCGATTTCAATTACATGTTGCAAATTTAAAAGAGAAAATTTAACAAAGACATAAAATAACATTTAAATGATAGATCACATTTACGAAGCTGTTAAGAATCTTGCAATTACATTTAAGAAAGATCATAAAAGCTGCTCTGTTTATACTGACTTAACTTTATCATCTACATGAATGAATCGATTAAATCTATTACAAATAACTAGATTAACATTATTATTTTATATATATATAAAATCATTGTACGTATTGTTGAATTTATTTGTCCCTTCCTAAATGCTCGAATCCCTAAAAGCTTACTCCAGGAAAAAAGGCATGCCAAAGCAAACTCTTTGCCTCAAACTTTTTCTGATAAGGGTTCTACCTTAAACTTTTTCTCCCTTTATTTGTACCCTACCTTGTACATTTTTGTGATTCAATTTCAGCATTTTAGAGGTAGGCGGTTCTACTTAAACTATTCTCATGTACAATTGTTCAAGATAATTGTAACTGAAAGAAGTTGCTATAGGTCTTGATTCTGTATTCTGGATCTTTTTTGAAAATTTAGTTTGTTTACAATTTAAAAACCTATTAGAATCTATTATTCACGGACGAGGAATACATGCGAGTTTTAAATTAATTGATAATAATAAGAGGATTTGCGAATCTGTGATGATCATCATTAAAGCCTAAGCCCCCCAAAACAGACTTGACTCAATTCTCCCATTGACTCTTCGGCCTACTTCTTGGACTTCTACCAGGCGTTCAGCCAATCCCGTATTTTAGTAGTTAAGTATTTTTGAAGAGCCCAATAACGTTACACGCCAATTTGAGTATAATACCCTATACCAATTATACTGACAGGGTAGAAGGTCCGTGATTCCGCGTTGTGTATCTCTCCCAATTCCGTAGAGGTCTCTTTTTCCTTAGGACTAAATATTTTACGTAGTACCTTATTGTCGAAAACCTTAGGTGTTGTTTATGCTTTAAAGTAAGCGACCACTTTTCACATCTTGATAGAAGCCGAGATAATCGATGAAGATACAAACGAACATATGGAAAATGATAAATATACTCGTACTATGGCTTTGTTTTTTAAATTAAATTGTGTTTCTTATTCTTAGGTTTTCGGTCTGATTATATTACATCCTGTTGGGATTGTGGTTTCCGGCGATTGGATGTTGAAATCGTTTCCGAGGAGATATGTCATCTTTTGTTTTATAAATAAATGCAAGCAATGACCAGAACGCCTTAGGTTATTGGGTCAACCTTAACTGATTATGGTCTATTTAGGCCTGACATTTGAGAACGCCATCAAAAGTATTTTAGAATATGATAAGAATAGAAAATTATTTTATTCTGGGTTATAGTCCCTTATGAATGTTACAAATAAAGATAACATATTTGGTTAGCATCCATTAAATGTATATAATTATTCACAAAAGGAAATGAGGGAGAGAAAGAAAATTATACAATTAAAATATAATAAATAAATACAATACAATAAAAATTTAAAAACAATTTAGTTTGAAAAAAAAACAATTCAAGGATTCGCTAATTATAATAATTAAGAACTTTCAATAAAAAATGAATTTTAAAATTACAATCAGCAAGCTGCTGTTTGGAATATATAGGCGTTTGAAAGTTGAAAAGGAAGATGCACGCCTTATATAGAAATTAACGTAATTCCATAATGCAGTGGAAGGGGCTAGAAAGGACCTATCGAAGGTGGTCATTCTGTCGGATGGGATATAAATAGAAGTCGGAGTGGTGTAATCTGGTATCCAGCAAGTGGACTGAGGATTTAAATTGAAGTAGGATGCTGGGATTTTATTGTTCTGTAGAAGAATGACCCGAGGAAGTGCGTATAGAGGGGAGGAGCCACTTTAACTCATCCTAGAGGTCAGTCGTGGAAGACCGCCTCGAGGTACCGAAAACAAACCCCAAAAAACAATTCACTTGTTGTTTTATTTTGTTCTCAAGTACCATAGAGAGGTCATCGTGCACCACACCGTCGTAGTCGAAGTGGAAGGAAATGACAGAGAACGAATGAGTAAAAAAGGAGGTTACGCGGGCTTGTGGAAGAACGTGACAGGAGCCATGGAAAAACTTCATGGTGCTTGTAGCTCTTTAGGAAATTTGGACAATATGGGATTTAACGGATGAGGTTTAGTCAATATTAATGTCTTAGTTTCTGATAGGGGACTGGATGCAATAGGAGGACAGGCGTTGGATCTGAGGAGGAGACTAGAACCAATCGTAATAGTCATTACGTTCTGTTTTTATTATTGTTCTGCTTATAAAACGTACAAATTAAGTTTCATTTCAACACGTGATTATCAACGCTATTATACCTTCGAAGAGGGTGGCATTCCGGCTATATATAGTGAAGTTCCTTCCCTGTCGGTCGTAAATCGGTTCAGTGCCCGGGAGACTTTTATTTGGCACACATGTCCTCTATAAAGTCAGGTCCTGACACTTCGATCGGAAAGGGGAGGACTGGGTTGGCAGCTGATCACACCAATCCCACTACCATCGTATTTATCTTCTTATTGAATTCTGGTTAAATTTAATATAGACCGCAGTCACCGGGACTGTTAAGGCGTCATGGAAGAGTTTAAATTTATGGCTAAGTGTTCTAACGAAATGATCACTTTCGTCAGAATACGTTAGTACTATATGTAAAAATAGATCATGGGTATGTTTATCTTTGATATACTGCTTAGGCATGTTAAGGGGAAATAGAGTTTGCATTTGGTTAGGCGGATTGATGAAGTTTTGAAGGTAAACGAAGAAATAATCTAACAAAATTTATTTTTAAGCATCTATGTGCATTTCAAGTTTAGAATTTTAGTAACTTTTTTCATTCAAAACAATATAGAACCTACAACAACAAATGTTATATAACAAATAATATTCTTCATTAAATTTCTGATACAGAAACTGTCGGTAAATTTTAGTTATATAGAGAGCGCGTCGAAAAAATCCCCAAAACTTAAAATATATTTCCAATAGCAAGTGCTTTTATTCATATGTGGCTCTTAAACGGTAGACTTAGGTGACAGATGTTAATTTCTGATTAGGAAACTTTTGTCAGATTTTCGTTATAAAAGAATTATAAAGTAATGAAAACAAAAATATATATAAGGAGGAAGAATGAGATTTTTTTTTTACTTTCACTAACCTATATAAAAATATATAGTAAGGGAAAGTATTGCGATCGTGAACATTTTTGAATTCCAGTTTCCGACCGAAATACACGTTTTAGGGCCCATTAATTCCAAATAACCAAGTCCCACAAAAAGGTCTGTCTGTGTGTGTGTGTTGTAAGTCCTGAACGAAAACGAAAAGGTTTACGGTACTGAAAATTCAGTTTTGTGACACTATACGCCCGAGATGTTACATAAACTTTTTCATCAAAATATGCATGCCAGGAAAGCCATTTTCTTCCATGCATTTTACTCTTTTTCATGATTCCTCCAAAACGTCTCTAACGATTTTGATCAAACTCGCTATGTCGATGCAAAATGTAATGGGATTTAATACGATGTAGGTTTAATTCTGATTGGAATAGTCTGACCGGGCTTAAATGGTTTAATTTTTCTTTCTCTAAAGTACCCTCAACTTTGTAGATTTAAAAAAATAAAACATATCATCTTGTTAACATAGATAAAAAGCAGCTAAATATACAAGTTGAACGAATTGGATAATAAACTAAAGGAGGAAAGAGCTAAAATATTTTTTTATTGTGATTTTTAACATTATGATATTAAGAATAGTAATATAGACGTATTATATACCGTTGGATAGAGAAAGATCTTAGAAAAAAATATTATCTGAGACACAATGTTGTAAAAAGTAATTTAAAATGACGAATAGTGCATAAACTTATTACTGATTATTATACTTAGCAATTTAATATTTTTATATGATTTAATCTAAATCATATTTTCTAACGTAAATGAATACGCTTTTTATTTGAATTAACTTAGACCTTTTTTCAACTTTAAGTTTATTTTAATAGTTTTTAAATTGATTTTACCTGCTGATGCCCGCACCATATTTAAAAAAATAAAGATTATGATGAATATCTTCTCATTTAAAATTATTAAAAGTTTAATTACTTATGTATGCAGTAATTGCTTGAATTGTTCTGGCAGACCGAGGTTTTATTTGAGAGTTTTTTAAAAACGATTAGACTAAAACCAATATGCAGTTTATGTTACCCTATGTTCTGAAAATAAACCTGCGATTAATGGAAATAATGAACGGCCTTCAACCTCGTGATGGGCAATTTTACTGTCGCAACTAATAATGACACAGCTCCCACTCCAAAATCTTTGCAACATCCTCGCCGACGGTTGTGGTTCGGACCGTAGACAAATCCAACTCATCAACTCAGGCCTCATCAAATAGCATGTCTGTGGTCTCAGTAAGCTGGTGCAGGTCTAATTACCCTTTAATAACTGGCAGCTTCATGAAAGGTCAGTCATTGGTATTTGAACAAGTGATAAAAAGAAAAAGATAAAATCGAGAGAATTGATCGAGTGCAGCATAATCAATTTTCCGCAGTTACGCAAGTAGCTTTAATAATCTTTATGAATATGTTTTGAGTATACTTCAACGATTATGCTCTTACTTTTAAATTAATAGGATATAAAAACAAAAATTAGCTTCTTTGAAGTTAAAAAAGTATTCTTGGTGATTTTAAAAGTATGTGAAAGCTCAAGTAAGTACTTGAAGCTGTTCTAGTGAAGGTGAAGAGAAGCCATTATGCTTTGGTGTTCGTTCTTTTTTTGATTACATTGTAAATTTTTAATACATTTTTATTAACTCCCAATGGTTTTAATTATATAATATTGCACCCCTAATTACTTTTACTTACCTTTGTATGAAATATATAGTAAGGGAAAGTATTGCGATCGTGAAAATAATATAATTCTGGTTTTTAACGGAAATACATCGTTTTAGTTTCCACTGAGTCCTTTTTTATTAAATCGACTAACCTACTTTATACTATGCATGTTGGACATTTTTATGATTTTCTCAAAAACGGCCCTAACGATTTTGATTAGTTACTGTTTCGATGTAAAATTTAATACGATGTGGGTTTCATTCTGATTAAAATAGCCTGACAGGGCTTACATGCAGATAGTTTAAATTTTTTTCCTATAAAATACCTTTAATTTCGAAGATTTAAATAAATTAAGCATATAATCTTGTTAGCTTTAATAAAAAATAAATATATATATATAAATTGAGTGAATCCGATATCAAACGAAAGGAGATAAGAGCAAAAATATTTTTCCCTTTAAATTTTGTGTTTTTAAACATATATAGATGTATAATATACCGTGGAAATGATAAAGATTTTAGGCAAAAATATTATCTTATACACAAAATTGTAAAAGTTATTTGAGAGTGATGAAGCTAATATAATTAACCGATTGTCGTAGATAATAATATAATAGATTATTTAATAAAACACTTGTTTCTTTTGAAACTAAATGTAAATAATTCTTTAACAATTTATTTTCATCTCTAAATGTATTTGGAAATTGATTATAACATCGGAGGTAAGTGAAAGTCGTGTGTTGTAGCACCAGATTTTTTTTAATTTGTGCACGTGTAATTTAGTAACACAATAATAATAATAGGCACAGCGAACTCGAAGGTCCAATGTTGATACCACCAAATGTTGCCTATACATCGTCCAACTTAATGTTACTGACAAGGTATAAACGTCGTAATGCCGCGTTGTATAACCTTCTATATTCCCCAGTTTCCTCATCTCTCTTTGGAACAAATATTTTACATAGTACCTTATTCTCTAAAACCCTAAGTCGATGCTCATCCTACTTTGAAGACTAGTATAGTTACGTTGATTGAATGATTAATTGATTTAGTTAGTATATATATTGTTAATATTATAAAGACTCTATTTGATGAATATTACCAGGCGCATGGCAGCTACCAGAAGTCTAGATAATCTTTTGACTTAAGCTTTGAATCGAAAATTTGTCTTGGTAGTTCTCGAGAGAGAAGGGAGTGGGAAAAAGTTTTTGGAGGAGACACATTCTGAGATCCTAGTATTTCAAAAGGGTTCTAAATGTTGTTTGTTAATTAGTAATTAAGTCTTTAGTGAGAGCTTAGAAGTTTTGTTAAGCTATATAGCTTAAATCCGTATCTTCTCTTCATTTGTAGGTGTTACACAAAATTAAGGCAATTATAATTAGGAAAATAAAAATTTAAATAAGACGCTAAAAAGAAGTGAAATGAACTGTTTGTATAACTGGGGCCCACTATTTGTCTATTGGTGACTTTTTATTTTTATCGTTTCTTGAAAATATCACACCTAAATATTTTGTTTTGCATTGTTTAATCTAGAATATTATACGAAACACATTTAGACAAATATTGCAAACAACAGAAAGGAAGTAAAAAAATGATCAGATCATAATGTAATAATAAGTTGCATTCAAATTCTGCTATTGCGTTTATTCCTTCAGCTATTGTTTATATATGCTGTAACGTTTTTTTTTATATCAGATTTAAGTGGAATGACATTGGAATGAAACACGTTAATCGTGCTGTTATTTAAAACAAAAATCTACATTAAGTGATTCTCCTTTAAAATCTTAAAATGAAAAAAAAATCGATTTGTTACTCTTAAAAAGACTTGTGTTTGTTGTAAGTGATAAAGTATAGCTGTTTTCGTGATATATTTAAAATGATAAATAAGAAAATGTTATTTTATTTGTGACGAAGTTTTAGTTTTAGGTGTTTGCATCTTTTTACGATTTTCTCAAAAACGGCTCTAACGATTTCAATTAAACTCACAATGGATGTAAAATTTAATCTCGTGTAGGTTTAATTCTGATTGGAATAGTCTGACATTGTTTAAAACGTTTACGTCGGTGGGTCACACTTGACAGTTCCGAGGGGTGGGGTGATACACCGGTGTGTAACGTTTAACTATCCCGTGGGGCGATGCGCATCACAGGTGAGTCGCTTATTTTTAGAAAATAAGTTTAAGGATTAATTAATAGAATTAATTTGTAGCAATTAACAGGCATAAGGGTTTATTTATTAAATATTTTATAACTTTCAACATCCCTTCTCAAACAAAGGACTCTTATCGGTTAATTTCACTTTTACTACTATGATTACTATTCTTAAAGAATCTTATTTAGCTGTGCGTGATTTTTTCTCATATTTTTATTCCAATAATATGATAATATAATATGTTAGCCTTATATATATATATATATATATATATATATATATATATATATATATATATATATATAAGTCTAATATATGGAAGAATTTCCTAAACCATATAAAATACATCTATTAGCAGATTTTAGCAACTCCGAGTCATAATTAGATTTTTTGTATTGTTTTTCCCGTATTCTGGGACTTCAAACGTAAAATATAGGGGAGTTTTAGATTTTAGCAAATAAATTTGATGTTTGACCACGGTGCGCTCGCTAATCGTGTCAAAAAATTAATTAGTTTTTATAATATTTTAAAATATTTTTTTCCGTAATCTGGGACCCCGAAGGTTATATATGGAGAAGTTTCAGAATTTTGTTCGGTCCTAAATCGGTCATATTGCCCACTGTGCGGCGTGAACGTTTTAAATGCCGATGTTTTAAACTTTCTTCCAGCATATTATCTTTAATTTTATTGATTTCAAAATATTAACCATATCATCTTGTCAGAGCATTGATATAATAACAAGTAATTACATGAGATGAAAGAATTAGGCATCCAACTAAAGGCAAAATGAACAAACATATTTACGTAAAAACAGTAATATAGATCTATAATATACTGGTGTAAAGTTTAAGGGAAAAAAATATCTTATACCCAAAGTTCTATAAGTCTATGGAAAGGTATTAAAATATTATTTAATGAAATACACATTTCTATCGAAACTCAATGTACTTATTTAACTGTTCTTCAATCGTAACCTTATTTAAATGTCATAAAAATGATTTTAACAACGGAAGTAGGTGAAAGTAGCGTGTTGCAAGGACCAGATCTTTTATTCCAAAGGGTTCGTTCGCCAATAAGGTTGCTGCTACAGGCTGTGATTGTTTCTCAAGTATTTCGTTGCCCCTGAGGTGGGCCCCTCATTCGCGTTAAATATTTTTAGGGACAGGGGCGATGCTCGTTGGAGGAGTTAGGTAGCCGGGAGCATTAGTAATTTAGTTTTATAAATGGAGCTCCTCTGGCGACCCTGTAATAAATTATAAAATTGCTTTTATCCGGGCTTAGCGGTTAGTTAGAGTCCTTGTGGTAGAGTTAATAAACATCCGTTTGGGATTTGGCTCGGTCAAGGGCCTGCTACGGAATAGCTTACCCTCTTTCCCTTTAGCTACCTTGAGCTACTCAAGTATTTATTACAGCGTTAGCTTTCTTGTGAAAATTGAATGAAAAGGTTCACAAGATTGTAGGAACTCTATGTATTATTGCTTCCTTGACGACTTTACGTTGAAGAAAGTATGTATTTTGACAATTTTTTTTTTATATGGATATCTTTTGGCTGGGGGTATATAACTTTTATGGTGTAACTTTTTTTTTCTTTTTACTTTTACATACTTTCGAAAGTATTGCGATCGTGGAAATTTGCGAATTACAGTTTTCAACGGAAATACACGTTTTAGTTTCCGCTGAGTCCAAACGGCCAAGTCCTGCTAAAAGGTCAGTGTTTGTATCCGTGTGTGGTAAATCTAGCGCGAAAAATAAAATTCGTATGAAACTGACATTTCGTATTTAAGAAAACTATGCGCCCGAATTGTTACAGAAAATTTTTCATCAAGTCAAATTACCAGTAGAGCCACTTTATACCATACCTTTTCCACCTTTATAGGATTTTCTCATTAACGGCTCTAACGATTTTAATTAAACACGCTATATCGATGTAAAATTTAAAGGACTTTAATATCATGTAAGTTTCATTATGACTAAAATAGTTTGACAGGGCTTACATGCCGATGTCTTAAAATTTCTTCCTTATAAGTACCTTTAATTTTGTAGTTTTTATAAAATTTGCTATATCATTTGATTGGAATTGCTAAAAAACAGCTAAAGATACAAGTTGAACGAATTTGAAGATCATCTAAAGGAGCAAAGAGCAAACATATTTTTTTATTAAATATTTATGCTTTTGAACATGAGAACAGTAATATCGAACTATTATATACTGTTGGAAAGCTCAAGATTGTAGAAAAAAAAGATTATCTGTTATATAATATTGTAAATCTTAACGGAGATTAATGAAAAGCCGATAAAATAAACTAATTGTCATGTATAATAATATAATAGATTATTTAATTGAACACATGTTTATATTAACACTCAATGTTAATACATTTTTAACAATTTATTTTCGTTAAAACGGCAATAGACTGACTAATGACTGATTAATATTATGTCAGTAGCTAAAATGGCAGTCGTAAGAAAGCTAAAGGGAAGCTGAATGTGAGACCTCTGCTAAATAAACGGCTCTATCGTTTTTTGATTAAACTTGCTATATCGATGTAAAATTTAATGGATTTTGATATCATATAAGTTTCATTCTTATTGAAATAGTTTGACAAGGTTTAAATTAAATTAAACCGATTGCCATAGGTGATAATATTTATAGATAATTTAAAAAATCACATGTTTATATTAATACTTAATGTAAATATTTCTTTAACAATTTATTTTCGTTTAATCGGAAACGAAAATAGACTGGTTAACGACACGTCAATAGCTGAAATGCCAGTCAAAAGAAGGCTAAAGAGAAGCTGGATGAGAGACCTCTGCTAAATTAAAGCCTAGGAAGGTGTGCTGCAGGGCACTTCACTTCTCCATGCCTACCATGTCTGATCTCAAATTTTTACAGCACATTTGCTGATTGTCTGATAGCTTCTGTGAGGTGTGAATAAACATTTATTAAGAGAAAAAAAATGTGTTTAAAAATTCTTAAATTGTTATAAATAACGGAGGTAAGTGAAATTCGTGTGTCGTGCGCTCCAGGTTTTTCACCCTCAAGCTGGCAAACTCGGATCAGTTTTAGTTTTTTTTTTGTTTTTTTTTTTAAATATTTTATTGATATTTACAACAGTACACACAATATATACAACAAGTAAATGGACTAATTTACACTTATGGGCGTGATAATGTCTTGTGAAGAAACTACCCAGTAGTAGCACTTCAAAGTCAATTTAATTAAAGTAGGTCTCGAGGCCATCGTTTTTTAATCGCCTCGGAGGGTTGTCAGGAATAGATGGGAATGATAAGTTGCGTACAAGAGGATTCGTGTGGGTTGGGAGTTTGGAATGAAAAGAGGCATATCTGTTTCGGGCTAGTTATGCGACAAATGGGATATTTAGGTCATTATGGATGATTTTATTCGTAACGAAATAAGAAGCATTTAGGATTTTGGATTGTAAGGATTGAATGCGAGAGGAAATAGATGGTTTAGTATAGCCTCAAAGCTCGATTCCATATGTCCAGATGGGTCTGATGATGGTAACATAAATGAGCTTTTTCTAATAAATTGGAAGTTTTGAACGTTTGTCTTGTAAGTGTTATAGTAATCGGTATCTACGGGCAGTTTCTTGTCGTTTAAGTCGCGTATGGGGATTCCATGTAAGACGTTTGTCAAGATGGAGTCCTAGGTAACGGATTTGTTCAACAGGTATGAGTGGGGTATTATTAAAGGATACAGTGGGGTAGGAAGTCATCGGTTTGCGACGAAGGGTAAAGGTAATTTGGTGGGATTTGTTTGGATTTATTTTAATCCTCCAGTTCTGACACTATTCCTCAATGGCTGTGATGTGAGATTGAAGGGTTCGGGATGCAGCGGATGGATCATTATGGACAGATAACACGCAAGTATAATAACACGAACCTTTGACGACAGACCTTTTGTCTGATTTTCTTAGTGTTTCGCTTTTTTATACGCTGTTGGTTTAGCTCACATTTTTTCACACATCGATTCACATTTTTTTCTGGTCAGAAATTTAGTGGAGAATCTTTTTTTTATTTTATAGAACATTTGTCGCTAGTACCTACTGTTTACAGCTGTATTGGTTTAAAATGAAACAGTTACCAACATCAAAATGTACATATACGAGTATGATTAAAAATAAGTTTTATTACTTTCTTTACCTTCCGTACATTATTAACTTACTTTCTCTCCGACTGTAAAAAGCACTAAATGGTAGATAAACATATCCATGATATATTTTTTTCAAGTCAGGGAGGAATAACTAAAACTACAATTTTTTTTCGTTTCTTCTGTATTCTTAATAATACTTTCTTTTTTCCCTCGTTTCCCACTATCTGTTTTGTGATCCAGCGAACTTTTTTTGGGGGGTGAAATTTTATCTTAGTAATATTTCTAACCCTACTTTTTTTTTTTTTTTTAAACATATTTATTGATATTTACAACTGTATAATTATATACAACAGGTAAATGTGATGGTTATAGTAATCTAACATGAAATACATGAAGAGATGCCACCCATCGGCAGCACTCTGAAAATATTTTAAACTAGAAGGTCTCGGGGCCATCTTCTTTTCAGACGCCTCGGAGGATTATCAGGAATCGAAGAGGATGATAGGATAGAAACTAGTGGATTAGAGTGGAAATGGAGTTTTTCATGGAATGATTGATATCTGGTTCGGGCTAATTCAGTAACATATGGGATATTAAGGTCTTTATGGATGGAGCTTATTCGTGACGAAGTAAGGAGCGTTAAGGATTTTACGAAGGATTTTGGATTGTAAGGATTGGATACGAGAAGAATTTGATGGTTTGGTAGAGCCCCATAGCTCTACTCCGTAAGTTCATATCGGTCTTATGATGGTCCTATAAATAAGTCTTTTGTAATTAAGTGGAAGATTGTAGCGTTTGTCCAGTAAGTGTTGGAGTAGTCGAAAACGTCGGGCAGTTTCTTGTCTTTTCAGTCTTGTATGGGGGTTCCAAGTCAGACGTTTGTCAAGGTGTACTAAATTAAAGTACAATATATTTTTACAATAAGGAATATATGTTGTCCGGCTTTTAATTTTTTTCTTTCTCTTTTCTAGGTAAGTACTTCATATAGCTGTGCCTTATTCGAATCAGTAATAAAGGAAAAATGGTAAGATTAATAGTGATTTTAATTTTTTTTTTGTTAACTGACTTATTAATTATTAATTTCTTTTAAATCAAAATATTTTTAATTAACCTCAGTTTACATTCTAAAGTAGCAATCAGTGAATGTGCTTGATAATCTGTCACCCCTTTTTAAGCTTAATAACTTCTTTAAATCTGCAGAGTTGTCATAGCAGCTCCTTCATCAGACAAAAACACTATTTTTTTTATCTTAAACAGTTTTTCTTTTTTGTATTAAGAATCTATAATTTCAATTCGATACCATGTTGCGCATGAATAGACTAAGTAGTTTTTAAATTTTAAAAAATTGTAATTTAAGAGTTTCTTTTGTTTAATTTCGGTATACAGGCAGATATTATTTTCAAAATTTTCATTCATTGCTTCTATTTATAAAAAATAAAAATTAAAACAGTGTTATTCCGTTTTGTTTAGGTTTTTAATATGAAGTAAATTGAAATAATTTAGGATCTTTTATAGTTTATATTTCGCATAAAGGATCGAGCATTTTTTATTTTTTGAATAATTAAATATTTTATGTGAATTCCTCATTTTTGATCTGTTCCTTTTATTTATTCAGTGGAAGTTTATGTTGTCAAAATTATGTGATGTCATGCAGATTATGCACTCTCCAAGATTTGATATGTGAAATTAATAATTCAAATCAATGAACCGCTGTACAGCTCTCTGGTTTAATAGTTAATTTAAAATATTATGTTTTCATACATGGTGCATTTATATTTTACATGTCATAAATAAGAAAAAAAAAGCTTTTTAATTCTTTTCAGTTTTTGATAAACGCTTCTAACTTTAATTAGGAATTATAGAATCCTAATACTGTATAAAAATCTGGTGCGAGCAAACACACAACTGGTACTTACCTCGGTTTGTTAAATTTAATTTAATTTAAGAACTAAAATCATATTCAGTGTCGTTGAAAATTTTTTTTTTTTTTTTTTATTTCTTTATTGAGATATATTACAATTTGTTACAAAATGAACAATAATAATATTGATAAGAGACCACATTCATACTATATATACAGAAAATAATAATAATGGTCAAATTACATAAAATATAACATAAATAAATTCATATATATACAATAAATTAATAATAATAAATAAAAAACAAAACAAATCGAAACAAAAACCTATTATTGAGATAAATAAAAAGTTGGCAAATAAATAAACATCTTACCCACAATCATAACTATATACAATATATACAATTGCTAAGGGACCCCAGCAAGCGCTTTTCCCTCCACTTGTGGAGGAAAAAGCGGAATCCAAGAGATCCCAGCGCCTCTATCTCAGCCGCATCACTGGTCTGAGCCAGTGGAGGCTGAGTCAGGGCGCTGTAGCCACAAACATACCGTACATGAGTGGAGGATCTGACCATTGTCAGAACTCCAATTTAAATGTTTACAATAGGTCTCGTGGCCACTGCCGTTTCAATCTTCGAGGAGGATTGTAGGGATGGGTGGTGCTGGATAGGGATTGCGCTAGAGGGTTAGGATGATGAGTAAGGTTCTGATGAAATTTGGAAAATTTGGATGGTACCAGGTCTAAAACAAACGGAATATTAAGGTCATGGTGTAGGGTACAGTTGGTAACGTAATAAGGAGCATTAACTATTGTTCGGAGGACTTTGGATTGGAAGGATTGGATGCGTTTGATGTTAGAAAGTTTAGCTGTCCCCCACAGTTCAAGTCCGTAGGTCCATATAGGTTTCAGTACTGTCTTGTATATTAGTAATTTGTTGTCAACAGTAAGATGAGATTTTCTGTTTAGTAGTCTGTATAACTGGCCGAATCTGCGGTTGAGTTCTTTTCTTTTGAGTCTTGTATGTGGGTTCCACGTCAGTCTTTTGTCTAGTAAAAAGCCGAGATACCGGACTGTGTCTGAGGAAGGAAGCGGTATGGAATTGAAATTAACCGTTGGACAGGATTTGCGTCGAAGGGTGAATGTGACGTGAGTGCATTTGCTTTCGTTCACCTTAATGCGCCAAGCATTGCACCAGTCTTCGAAAAGGGAAAGATGCTTTTGGAGATTTAGCGATGCTACTTCAGGATCGGAATTGGATGACAAAATGGCGGTATCATCAGCAAATGTTGCCAGAAAGGTATCGGGATCGGTAGGAATATCGGCGGTGTAGAGGATGTAGAGGACGGGTCCTAAGACGCTGCCTTGAGGAACACCGGCCTCAACAGTATAATGTTTGGAAAATTCGGAACCACTGCGAACTCGGAAGGAGCGGTTTGATAAATAGGATCGGAGGATTAGGTATAAGGATTGAGGTAAATGGGTTTTGAGCTTAAAGAGCAGTCCCGGGTGCCACACCCGGTCAAAAGCTTGAGCTATGTCCAGAAAGGCACCCGAACAATACTCCTTGCACTCAAGGGCGGAGGAAATGTGGTCTACAACTCGGAGTCCTTGGTGAACCGTGGAATGTTGAGGACGAAATCCAAACTGATGTGAAGGAAAATTGTGAAATTTGGCTAGGATTCGTTTTAATAGGAGTTTTTCGAAGATTTTGGAGAGGATCGGGAGCAGGCTAATTGGTCTGTAAGATGAAGTGCTGTGGGAAGGTTTGCCTGGTTTTAGGAAAAGGATGATAGTTGAATGTTTCCATATGAGAGGGAAATAGGTAGTGCGTAGGATACAGTTATAGAGATATGCAAGAAATGTAATGGCTTTGGGAGGAAGTTGTCTTAAGATCTGAGGAGTAAGGAGGTCGTATCCTGGGGATTTACGGAGAGGAAGCTTTTTAAGAAGATATTTAACCTCAGATGGATTAACTGCTTTAGGTGGTAAGGATAGTGGTATTGGTGACATAAGGAACTCTTCAACTGTTGCAGTATGGGTTGGATTGAGCTCAGGATGAGGAGTGAAAACTTTGGAAAGGTGCTGCGCGAATTCCTCGGCTTTATCCTTGTCGGAAGCAGCCCAGGAACTATCACAGCGCCGAAGAGGGTGGGAAATGATGTGGGATTTTAGAATTCTCTTCGTGACATTCCATAGGGAATTGTCACGAGTCGAGAGAGAGGAGAGGTAGGAATTGTAGGATTGGGAACGGAATATCGCCAACTCCCGCTTTAATTTTCTACAAAGAAAGTTGTAAGAGCGGCGATCTTCTGGGTGGCGGGTGCGTTGCCATAATGATCTGGCTCGGCGTTTGGTGTTGATGAGGTCCTTCAGGTGTTGTGGTAAATGGCTTTTGTTAGGAATTCTTTGGGATTGTTTGGGAGAGGAGGCAGTCCAGGTAGCTTGTTGAATTGTGGTTGTAAAGGAAAATAAGGCATCATCTAGGTCAGTTTGGGTTTTGAGAGGTACTCTGAGGTCAATATCATTGGTAAGGATTTCGCGGAAGAGGTTCCAGTTGACAGGGCCTCTAATGAATGACGGTGGGAAAGGTTTCGGAATAGGAGTTATGGATACATTTAGGATTAATGGACTATGATCAGAGGATAGTTCATCAAGGCGAGTTACGGAATAGTTCAGGGAGCCTAATCCGCAGTGGATGAAGAAGTCGAGGATGTCAGGATTACGGTTAGGATCTGTCGGCCAGTAGGTAGGAGAATCGGGAGGTAGGAGATGAAAGCGTCGGGAGTTGAGTGCAGACTGCAACGTCCGTCCACGAGAATTGGTGGTTCTAGAACCCCACTGTTGATTCTTAGCGTTTAAGTCGGCACCCAAATTGAAGTGATTTCCCAAGGAGTTGAGGAAGGATCCAAATTGGGCAGAGGAAATAGGATGTTTAGGAGGGCAGTATGCTGATGCGATGATAAGCGGAAAGGAAAAGGTTTTGATTACAATGGAAGTTGCTTGTAGGTAATCGTGGGCGGGAAGTGGGTGTAAGTGATGGGTGACGGATCGGCGGACAATGACAGCAGTACCGGCATGGGCTTTGCCGTCTGGATGGTCTGTCCGGTATGTTATGTATTCTGGTATTTTGAAGTACTGTTTAGTGGTTAGTCTAGTTTCAGTAATGAGTGCAACATCAATGTTTTTGTCTTGCAGTACGGCTGTAAGTTCGTCAGTGTGAGTTCTAACACCATTCGCATTCCAAAGGAGAATGGATAAGGAATTAGGTGAGGTCATTTATGGTTTTTGTAAGGCAGGAATGAGATTTGATACAAGGTTTGTAAGGAGTGATATTAGGGGCATAACAAGGGATTTAATTTCGGAGATAAAGGATGTCATCAAACTGGTAAGGTCTGTGGCATTTGAAGGAGGAGGGATATGAGAGATTTGTGGTTGATTAGGATTTTTAGGATTGGTTACATTTTGAGGAAGAGGTATATGTGGAATGGATTGAGGTACATTCTGTAGTTCCGGCAGGGCCACGGCTTCAGTACTTTGATTCCCACCTCCAAGTAGGTGGGCAAATGATACATTGGCATCAATAAGTTTTGAGGGTTCTCTTCTGTTTCTTACTTGTCTTGCTGTTTCATCCAGTACTTGAGGTTTTTGAAACCTGGTCCTCAGTTCCTTATAGATTTGGCATCCTTTATAGTTGGCTGGGTGGTCCTTGAGGCAATGAGCACATACAGCTGGTGTTGATTTTGGTTTTGTACACTCCACAGACTTGTGCTGTTCACCGCATTTCACGCATCGAGGTATGTGATGACAATAGCTTTTAGTATGTCCATATGCTTGACAGTTATGGCACTGAACTATCTCCTTCTTTATGTAAGGTTTTTCAACTCTTACGCTGGTATAGTACAATCTATTGAGGTCATAGATTTTTTCAACTCCTTCTGCTGGTTCCAAATCCACAAAAAAGAGAGGTAGAGGAATTTTATCCTTCAGGACATTAGTGACTTGCCGCACTTTATAGCCCATCTCCGTTAGTTCTTCTTTAATTGCTTCAACTGGTGTCGAGGGGTGTAGGTTTCTGATTACTACCCTTAAAGCTCTCTCTTGGCGTAGCTGATAGGTATGGAAATCTGCTTTGGTTTCAGTTAAATATTTCACTATTTTTCTATATGTCTCGGTAGTAGTAGGAGATATTTTGGTATCATTGATTCTACTCATACAGTAGTAGCTGGTAGATTCGGTAATTTTGTTCAATTGCGCACACAACAACTGGAAATTTCTGATATTTTTGACAAATATGGGAGGAGGCCGTGGTTCACTGGGTATAGGAGTAGATTCCATGTTTTCTTTTTCATTATGTAAAATCTGAAAAGGATTTGGGGTGAAAAACGGCGATTCGTCAGTCATCCCTTGTGACGATGTGCCAGGTTGTGGTTCAGATTCTGAATTAGTACCTGAAGGGGTTGCTTGTAATCTTTTATTAGTATCACGGCGAGGTCTTTGTTTCGTAGGGGACGGGATTGAACCACTAGATCTAGATCTTTTAGTTGAAGCTTTGGAGGACATTACTTGATGATAATATCGCATTTCATGTAAGGAAAATAATTAAATAATAACCAGATGTGGGGGAAAAAAAAAATAACTTAAGAAAAGTTAAGCAAGACCAGCCTTGCCTAGCTATTGGCAATCAGCTGATATGAAGAGGTGACTCAGCATTCACTTTACAGTGTAAATTGTAACCCAACTTACCGTTGTTTGCTCCAATATTTACTGTTGTTGTTATCCTGAAGCCTAGTGATGTTTTCAAGACTTTTCTGAAGTGATATCCAACTGAAAAAGCAAGAAATCCAAGAGCCGATTTGAAAGATGACCGCTATACTCTTGCGCATGCGCAGAACTCCCGTTGAAAATTTAGATTTAGATTTAATAATATAAAAATATTTATGTTTTACGTACAATAATCAGTAATAAGTTAATGCCCTATTCATCGCTATATATTACCTTTCACAACTTCGTATATAACATATTTTCTCAAATCGTTAGCTTTCTAACAGTATTCGAGTATAATACATCTTTATTACCTTTTTACCTAAAAAAATATGTTTTTCTCTTTATTTGGTTATAAAATTCGAGCAACTTATATTTTTAGCTATTTTTTATTGATGCTAATAAGATGTATTGAATACTAATATAAGTGATGGGAACACACACAAATTCGAATTCACACACACACACGAATTCGAAACTTTTCACGATCGCAATACTTTTCCTTATTATATATTTAATATATTTATTTATTTATTATAACTATTTTCCACAACTGCGTTACTACGGATCCAGCGAATGTGAAGTACTAGATAGATAGGTAGATAGATAACGTGTTTTATTCTTAAATTATACATGTTTTCTTACAGAAGCTAGAGAACACAAAATACTGGCATGGAATTCCGCCATTATTTATATATATTATTAAAAAACAAAACAAAAACTTACAATCAACAAAACAAAAAAGATAAATAAAAATTATACACTATTGTCAAAAGATATTGGGATAATCTGTTTGATTTCCATATAGAATTAACAAAATATAAATAAAGCTTATCTGTAACAACTTATTTTCTGTTTATTTATTTATTATAGTTGAATTCCTTAATTAAGAAATCTCTATAGTTTACAGCACATTTCATGAATTTATACAACGAGTTCCAATTATTTCCATTTAAAATTTCTATTGTTTTGTTTTCAGTTAAAATACTCTCTCTAAAATACTTTTTCCCAAAATTATTAAATGGCGTACACTTGCCTAAAAAATGAGTTAAATTTTCATCATCCTTATTATTACAAATTGAGTATGTGTAAACTATTTCCCTTATCCATGGTTTACAGTTTAAGGATATCATTTCAGCTCTTGTCTTGTGTATAGTGAAGTACTGTATTTTTCGCGATCAGTGTCCGGTAAATGTTAATTAATTAAGTAGATCTTTTTTTAAGTCTTCTTTGCGATTGACCTCGTAACAGGGAGGAAGAAAGTGAAGAAATGAGTTGATTTGGGTGGCTATGTGTCGATGAATGAAACGTGTTATATTTGTCGTGAATACTTCGTTTACTTTTTTAAATAAGTAAATTAAAAGTTTGAATGTTTTTGTTTATTTTATAAATTATCCCTTTGACTAATGTTACTTTTAATTAAAGAGATGTTCGAATAGCGAAAAGCGTTCTATAATATTATATTTGAAAGGATATTATTCATAAGGAATTTAACTTACAAAGACGTTGTCTAATTCTATTTATAGGATGAATTGGAGTTTGCTAAGGGACTTAGCCTCGAACTTAGTGGATCAAGTTCTACATAAAGCCCACCGGCTCCGTTATGTAAACCCAATATCGCTGCTGCATAAATCTTATGTCTTAGCTTGTCTCTGCGGGAATTGTGCCAGTACTGGTAGGGGGAAATAAGCAAGGGGAGTCAATAGGAGGTGTTGGCGGTCATATGAAAATCCCTGATAGCATATTGTGATTTTTTTTCGGATAAAAATAATTTAACTAATAATCTCTTCATTCAACAATTAATTTTTTATAACAATTAAAAAAAATCGGAACGTCTATTACTAAAATTTCAAGGTTACGTTTATTTCAATATAAATGCAATACGTTTTTATCATTTCGTACTTATGTAAAGAGTTTTTTTTCTATACAGCAGATTTGTCAATAATATGATCATATTTTACATTTAAGCGTGTTTGAAAAAATTTATGATAGAGTAGTTAGTTGGGAGCGGTCTTTTTTTAGGTACTCTTTCGCAGTCAGCCCTGATGAAGGCACACAATATAAACAGAAACGTCGGCACACAAATCAAAATTTTGTTCTTATTAGTGTGTTTTATTGGTAATAGCATCCCCAAACTGTTTTCCATCATATGGTCAACAAAAACTCCATCTTTGTAAAACATTTTAGTTTAATTTTGAAATACCTTTTGTTTATTAAAAAAAACTAAAATCTACATGGCTATGTAACAGTGTTTCTCATATTTGAATTCAGACAACTAGAAAAATGTACATGTTTTTTCAAATTAAGATTTCTATTAGCATCTCTTTAAAAAAAATAACACTAAAAACATATTGTTGTAATATGCGGTGTCTAAGACTTGATAAAAAAAAGCGTCTTATCTTGGTTTTTTATTTATTTTTAATTAATCTTAGTACTTGTACGATTTATCTTTGATCTATATTTTACAATATCGTGGATTTTAATTAGCTTATTTGTTGACTTCATTTATTTGTATTTATTTTATCTACAAATTTCGTTATTGTATACGTTTATTTAGTTTGGTTTCATTTTATGTAATTTGACATTTCTTTTGTTTATATTGTAAATATTGTACGAATGGGATCCTTTAGCAATATTATTATTGTCCATTGTGACAAACTGTAATACATACGAATAAAATAAAAAAATTAGCATTTTAGTGGTTTTTTAATTTTTTGAGGAAACCTACAGAGTGGTTTAATTTGTATTAGAAGTTTTTCAGTAATATTGTATTTCGTTTTTAAGTTTTAGTCTTGTCGAATTAGGAAAAACAATTGCTATTCAGAAATATTACAATTCGTCTCAATATGTACAATACTATAATACTTTTTGACCATATTCATTCAGTATTTACATAAAAAAAATATGAGGTCAAATTGCATAAAATAGAAAATTATGTTGGACAATTAATAAAACTAGTTGAATTTTAGTTCGTTTTTTAAAAATTGTAATTTTGATAAAGCAGAGCATTTCTCTCGGTCTGAAGTACTTGTTTTATTTAATGTATGGTTTTCTTTAGGGAATTCGGGTATTATTGTAAAAATTATTCTATTAATGCTATAAAAATAATATGTATATATTGTACAATATAACAAATGCTATGAGATGAAGTATTGGTTGCGATCCCACATCACAGCAGGGTGTTGCGGGCTTGCCCCTTCTATTGGACGATTAAGACAAGGTTTTTAATTACTAATTTTCTCGAAAAGAACTTATGATAAATTTATTTTATTTACTTTAAGTAAACGTGTTGTACTATTCTTCCATCCATGTATTCGGGATTGCCTACTACATTGGCTAAAAGTTGTAGGGTTCCGCTATTTGATCACTTTCACCGTAGGCAGCGACACCGTACATTCACTTATATAGGATTAAGTTCAAACTTCAAGACACCGGACGGACGGAAATACAGCGGGAAAAATAAAAACTTGGTCTAAGATCATTCAGTTGTTGTAGAGATAGAGTTTTTTTTTTAAAGTTTATTTATTTATTTTGGGTGGTGGACTGAGGGGTAGGAACGGATACTCTAGTAACCTCGCAAATACTTGAGAATATTGAGCCGATACATGACAGCAGATAACCGAGATTCCAGAAGGGGATTGGACCGTTCTGTGCTAAGAAGCGGGTGACTGAGCTAGCGTAACTGGGTCGTGGTCAGAGCGGAAAGGTTGAGGCTTGGGCCGCTCGATACGGCGCTCCGCTGTCTGCATATTCCCAGCCACTCGCCGTCCTCTTCAGCCGATATATATAGGCCATCTACGTCATCTTATAAGAGTTTTAGAATTTGATGTAAGTTCGAGAAAAGTATATCTTCTAGTTATTTTTTATTAAATACAGCTCTATTGGGAGTAGTCTAAAATTATAAATCTTAACCGTATTGTCATTGTTCTATATCTAACGATTGACTCAAAAAAAGGTTCATTTCAATTTTAATTAATGTAGATATAAAAATCTTTATAAAGATCAATACATTTAGATTAGAGTAGAATAAAAAATATTTTTTTTCTAGTCCTAGATGCTTTTGAATGACAGGTTTGTACAGTTAAAATATACAGCATGTCAGGCCAACATACAAAAGGAACGTAATTAATATATATATATATATATATATATATATATATATATATATATACACACACACACACACACACACAACAAAAAAACAAAAACAATTTTTAGATAATTGTGTTGAACAAAATGAAAAATAAATTAATAGATAACAGAGTTTAAATACAGACCAAGAACAAATATTTCTCCTTTTTTATAGTATGTTTTATTTTTAAGTGTTTTTTTGAATAAAATAAAGCATTGTTTATTATTATTACAGAAGGCATTTATCATTTACATGTGAAGGTTAATAAATTTAATGTAAAATAGTACACCTCTTTTGTATCTTTTTATTTCTTACATTTTTGTTTATCTTGAAATTTATGTTTCATTTAAAGTAACATAAATGATTCTTTATATAAATCGATTTCGTAATTACCATAATATCAAGAATTTCTCAAATATTTCAATACAAAAGCCAAGAATTTTTTATAGGTTTTAATTTTTAATTTGATCTGCTAGGCTGAGTAAAATAGGAAATTTATGAATAATTACTGGATAGAAAATATACTTTCCACTTTTGAATCCATTTGATCCAACACTCCAATAAATGATATAAATTGGCTCTTTTGGCTGTTTGAGTATTAGATTAAAAAGCTACTTTTTTGGACTTGGAAGGGGATCCTAAAACTTGTAATTCTGATGAATTCAAAATTATTTTTGATCCCGATTCTACTCCCCCTTACTTTATATTTCTTATGCAAATATTACAATAAAAACAGTCAGAGATTTTTGGGAAGTCTTACTTTTAATTTGACCTGCTATGCTGAGGTTATTTCTGTAGAATGTAAAATTTATAAATAATTAGTGCATAGGTTATATACTTGTCTTTGACCCATCACTCCAATTTACATGTTGTTCTTTCGATCAATTCTGAAGTCATCTGATGTTGACAAAAATTAGTAAAAACTGTTTTGATAATCTCAGGGAATCGTAGTAAGTAGGTAAGTAAATGAATGGGAATTTCTCTTTCTCTCTCTCTCACTCAAAAAAAAGTAACAAATTACCACACTTCTTCTATGTTATTCGTAGTCGTTGGGTGTGTTTGTATCGACTCTTAGTGTTTTTAAAATTCTTATATAGTAGTTTATATTGCCTCATATTCACTGCAGTTTTTAGGTGTAGTAGTTTGTAGGTGACAAATCCTTATAAAATCAAAACTTAATGCCTTCATCGGCAGTTGAGTGATGTTGGACTGCTCGCGTGACCTAGAATCCGTATGCCTGTTTCCCTGGAGATAAGTTGGTTACTGCCTCGTCGATATCAGCTCAGCTTGAAAATAGTTACGGGCGATCGGAAGATCGGCCGCGGTTCCGAGATGTGGAACAATTAGCTTTAGCGTCCCCTGGAGGATATTTCCAACTCCTTCCTCCTTTCTCAAGGGTACCTGACCGGTCCTCCTTGCCACATCTTAATTGAAATCTGGAATGGAGCCATCTGTACCCTCCTCCCTTCTATTTTCTGTCCAAATGACTCTCTATAATTCGGTCATTATCGCTCTCTCGGTTCGCCAAAGCTTCACAAAGTTCCGGTAAAGGCTGATTACGCTCACTCCGAAGGTTGGAAATTTTTACTTACGTTTTTCTATACATTTTAGTTTGGTATTTTCAATAACCAACTTTTTTAATCGACTAAAAATATAAAATAAACAAAAGTAATAAATAATTAATCATCACTCTTCCCTTAAACCTTGAAAGTTTACGTTTTAAGATATGTAGAACTCAAATGACAGATTAAAAAAATGACTGCCTGTTTCCAGTACGAATTTAGGAATACAAAATTTACGTTATTGGTGATCGAAAGACAATTAAATCCTATTAAAAAAAAAATAAATAAATAAAATAAAATAAATCATTGAAATGTGTTAAGTAATGGGGAAATATAGGGTTTTGAGATAACAGCTATATCGGCTAATTTCCGTAAGTATAAATTTATTAGGTATGCGTATATATTAATAGTGTATATATATATATATATATATATATATATATATATATATATATATATATATATATATATATATATATATTGTATATATATTTATAAGCACATGTGGTATAGTGTATTTTCCCCTTTACCGATATAGAAAAAAAAGAAAATGATATTACGAAGAAGAAAAAAAAATTACTTTGTTGGGGTTACCTGAAGCATGGTGGTTAGCGTAACAGCCTTCTATGCATAAAGTCTCGGGTTCAAACCCGCTGGTAGCCCTAGATTTTTTCAATGGGAATAAAAAATCCTTAGTTATGCCATCCTTCGGAGAGGACCTTAATAGGTGGTCCCGAGCCTGCGCAATGTCAGGTACTCAGATTAAATATCACTATCCTAATTAAAATAAGTCTGATTAGTCACAGCAGCATAAAGGGACATTAAATAAATAAGCAATAAACCAATAACATTGACATGCTCAGAAGATTTCAATGCATATCCTTATCGAATTTGATAGAAATCAAATAACGTATTTATTTGGGGTTCACTTGTAGTATAATGGCTAACATAACCTATCACAGGCTCAAACTCGGATATAACACTAGGATGTTTTGAAAGAAGTAAAATTTCCTTGATTATTGTCCTTTGAAGGGAACGTTAAATGGTGGGCTAGAGTCTGTGCGCTGCCAGGTACTCGTTTAAGATACCTATCCTAATTTTAATCTGGATAGGCAAAATTTTATAACTCCCACTGTTGCATCGTCTGATTTGCCACAGTAGCACAAAGTGACGTTATTAATAAACAATATATTAGTTAATTACCTACGGTGCTGTATACAGTGTAATACCATAATATAATTGTTCGTGAATTACAAACCATTATGTAATAATTTGCAGTATTTTCATGTTTATATTCACAAGACATTACCATTTTAATTAAGATTAATAAATCTGTTTCAGATTTAAATTAAATAAAGAAAAATAATTAACTTTGTTTTTCTTTTTAAGCCTTGAAATGTTGTTTTAGTTATTGTCATGTATTACCCGTGAAATGAGTTCTTTCGTTTAAACTAACCTCTGAACATACTTATTTTTCACTAATCAAGCATTCAGTTTATAGCATTTTTCTTTAACCTATATAGGTTTGTTTTATTGATAATGGATTTCGAAATATGTAGTGCTGGAGCTCGTTCTGTTTAGCACTATATTGTTTGTCTTGTTTTATATAATAGGCCTTCATCCATTTTTTAAAATTATTTTTTCAGTGGTATTAATGGTCATTTCTTACTCAAATTGTGGCTTTTATGATGTTTTATTTTACTTATTCTAACCAGGGTGGAAAAATTACATCTTCTAGCAATAAATTTTAACTCCCTGCTACTATTCTTTATTTTAATTTATGATGTAAATTTTAAGTAGATCTCTTGGTGTATTTTTAATTGGTAGTGATAGATCCTTAAAATTAACGGCAATACCTCTTTTAAGCTACTCCTATAATAGGAAAAATGTATTTATTTGTTTACGAAAAGTATGATTTAAAGTGCAGTCATATCCGTGCTCGCTGAATTCAAGAGGTGTCAACCAAAGTTTCTTTTTTAAAGTTTGGTCGTATTATTTTTGTTATATAAATTTGTTAAGACATGAATAGAAGATTTCATACCGATAAATTTGAGCACGTTAAGTAACAGGAAACCACAAGTCGTTGTTTTGTTACTTTAGGCGTCATTAAAACTTCTTTTCTTTTTTAAATATATTTTATTGTTTTTTTACAACTGTATATACAAATAAGTTAAATGGCTGAATTACAATAACAGGCATGAATAGACATGTAAAGAATCTACCCAGTGGTAGTACTTCAAAGTTTATTTTATGAGCAGTTCTCGAGGCCACCGTCTTTTTAGGCGCCTCGGAGGATTACTGGGAATAGATGTAGATGAGAGGTTACGTACAAGCGGATTTGAGTGGGCCGGTTGTTTGGAATTAAAGGAGGTGTATCTATCGCGGGCCAAGTCTGCAATCAGTGGGATTTTTTTGGTCTCTAAGGATGAGTTTATTAATTACAAAGCAAGGAACATTGAGGATTATTCGTAGGATTTTGGGTTGCAAAGATTGGATGCGGGAGGAGTTTGATATGTAGTGGATCCCCACAGCTCAATGCTATAGGTCCAAATAGGTCTGATAATTGTGATGTAAATGAGTTTTTTGCAGTAAATAGAGTTTTGATCGTTTGTCAAGTAAGTATTTTAGTAAGCGGTATCTGCTGGCAGTTTCTTGTCGTTTCAGTGTAGTGTGAGGATTCCAAGTAAGGTGCTTGTCTAGATGGAGTCCAAGGTAATGGATCTGTTCAACAGGGATTAGTGGAATGTTGCCAAAGAATACTGTAGGACAGGTAGTCATAGGCTTGCGACAAAGGGTAAACGTAATTTGATGGGATTTATTGGGATTGATTTTAATTCTCCATTTATGTCACTATTCTTCAATGGATTGGATATGGGACAGTTAGGATTGTGATGCAACTGTTAATACTTAAAGCGATAATGAAAAAAAAAAAAAAAAATCACATAAATGCATTCCATATCAAAACTACAGTCCTAGACTCTAGAGACTCCTATGTATTTTATTATGCTAAATTAGATCATTTCTGATCTATTTCATGGTGCTACAAATAAGAAACTAGATTCTATTTCCGATGTTTCGCGCTAACTGAAACTTTTTACTTAACACGTGCTGTGAAATGCTGCTTTGTTAGAATTATTAATATATTTGTGAAATGAGCTGTTAAATGCTCTCGATAAGTTTAGAAAAAGTTCCATGGGGGAACTATCAAGAAACGCTTTCATACTGGCGAGGCATGATTCTTCCAACTGCTGAGAATCGTTTCAGCCTCCGGGGAAATTAATCTTCAACTTATGAAATATCGGTTGCTCTTTCTCCTCAAAGAGTTGTTACAAAGCTTGATTGAACCATCCCATATTAAATGGTTTCGAACATTTGAGTTATTTTTCTATTTAGACTTTCTAGTGAAAACTATGAGATAATCTGAGAAAATATGAACGTTTTATTAAAATTGAATTAGGTGTTATAATAAAATCAGGTGCGCGCAACACACGGAATTCAGTTACATTCCTTCTTGAAATCAAGTTTTAAATATAAAATTAATATTTTATAGAATAAGAATACTGCTTTGATGGAAACATACATTATAGTTTAAAAAATAAAACAATTGGAATTAAAATTTACAAGAATCATTAGTGTTCATGCCTTTTCGTCACTATGCATTACATGTGCATGTTAGCTAAAAATTTTCTGATATCTATCATCTCTATTACTATTCTTCTTTGTGAAAAAATATATTAACCTGCTAATATTTTCTAAAATATTTCTTCTGTTGATAATCAAATACTTTTATATTTGATATTCAACCATTTTGGTTTATTATTTTTAAGAATTAACCTTTTTAGGTGACCAATTACACATAAAAAAAAAAAAAAAAAAATTATCCCCTCTCAAAATTTGATATGTAGATCCCTAAAAACTGAATAAAAAAGAGAGGGAAAGCTATTCGAAAATGAAATTCACTAAAAAAAAAAAAAAAAAAGAATCATTAAAATCGCTTAAGGAATAAAAGAGATACAGCGTTTTGAAGCTTAGCAGTGGTGATTAGCCTATTTCATTTAATTAATTTACTGCTATACATATATGTGAAATCTCTGTTAACTGCTATATACATTTTTAAAACCTAAAAAACTATATAATGCATCGTATTGAGTGGTAGTTCTGGTTCGTTGATTTTTGTTAAAAGTCGCTGTTACATCACTGGCCCGTAATTTGTCATAAATATGAAAACGTTCCCTACTAATTTTCCTTTTCGTGCTAGACTTACCACACCCCCAGACCTTTTTGTAGAACTTTGTCATTTGGTCTCAAAGGGCCCTGGAACGTGAATTTCCATTAAGAACTAAAAAAAAAAAAAAAAAAAAACTGTATCTCTACAACCCCTAACCCTACATACAGAGATTCGTAATTCTTCTAGGCAAACGGCCGTGCAATGAGGTGATTAGGCCTTGATCACGCTCAGCCGCCAGGTTTTTTCCTCAACACGGGTACTTACTTTAAAGAGACTGGGTCTGCCCAAGGAGGTTCACCATACCCTAGTGTCGCCCTCCGGCTGAATTAGCAGAATAAATAATATTCTGTCATGGCCGGGATTCGAATTCAGGACCCGGGGACTAGTGCTCTATCCACTATGCCATGCGGTTACCTGTATACAGGTAAATAAAAGTAAAAATGAATAATTAAGAAATTGATAAAATGAAAGGTTAATTTATTCTCTCAATAGCTCATTTACTTATTATATTATGTTGTAAATTTCAATAAAAGATTTTTTTTTTAAAGGTACTGAACTGTTTCGGTAAATGTTTAGTACAATGTGGCTATTTTTGATTTCTCATTTTCCCTGTGCTATTTCTTATTGTGAAGTGACGTTTTGATTACTTCTAACCACAAACCAATTTTCTCGAAGGGATTCTCTGTTGAACTAGATCCATTCAGCTCTATCAGGAAAACTGATTACTTCCATAAATAAACTAGTAGCTGAATGAACTGCTAAAGAAATAAAAAGCTGAGATAAATGGATTATTGACTACATCCATGTCTAATGTTCAATCATCAGAATAATGTTTATAATTAAAACATATCTTGTACCAAATACACTTTTTATCTAGTTCAATAAAATTGTGTGTTAATTGTTATAGAATAGATGTATATCAGGTATTGATGTAATATTAATCAGATTGAATAAAAGTAATATAGTTGAACATGAGAACCATCAGCGATTTCTTTAAATTGACCTTATGTATATAGCATTTCCAAGTCAATTGTAACCTTTTCCAAGTCAAATGTAACTTTTTCCAAGTCAAATGTAACCTTTTCCAAGTCAAATGTAACCCTTTCCAAGTCAAATGTCACCTTTTCCATTTCAAATGTTACCTTTTCCAAGTCAAATGTCACCTTTTCCATTTCAAATGTTACCTTTTCCAAGTCAAATGTCACCTTTTTCTTCACTTCTAGCCTTAAATATTCCGTTTTATTTATTTATTTATTGGAAAATAATTAATTTAATTAACATTATGACTTTTTTAATAATTTTGGCATATCTTATCGGTATTTTTTTTTGTTTTTTTAGATATTTGATATCAAGTTCGGTTTTTTACTAGCTAATATTTAAAAAACTAATTATCGTCTATTTAGTTTTAAGATAGTTATTGATTTTGAGTTTGTAGAGGGGAGGGGTAGTTTTTGTGAATAATTAATGTGTTTTCTGGTATTATAATTACGTTTTTCGGCCTGTATTTTTTATCGCTCGCGTGCATGTTAACTCGCATTAACTTTTAATGTTTTTTATTGATATAGGGATTAATTAATGTGCTTTCGGGTGGTTATGATTACGTTTTTTGAGCTGTATCTTTTATCGGTCATGCGTATTTCAACTCGCATTTACTTTTAATGTTTTTTATTGATATAGGGATTAATAGATGTGTTTTCGGGTATTATAATTACGTTTTTCGAGCTGTATTTTTTATCGCTCGCGTGCATGTTACATCGCATTAACTTTTAATGTTTTTTATTGATATAGGGATTAATTAATGTGCTTTCGGGTGGTTATGATTACGTTTTTTGAGCTGTATCTTTTATCGGTCATGCGTATTTCAACTCGCATTTACTTTTAATGTTTTTTATTAATATAGGGATTAATCAATGTGTTTTCGGGTATTATAATTACGTTTTTCGAGCTGTATTTTTTATCGGTCATGCGTATTTCAACTCGCATTTACTTTTAATGTTTTTTATCGATATAGGGATTAATTAATGTGCTTTCGGGTGGTTATGATCATGTTTTTTGAGCTGTATCTTTTATCGGTCATGCGTATTTCAACTCGCATTTACTTTTAATGTTTTTTATTGATATAGGGATTAATCAATGTGTTTTCGGGTATTATAATTACGTTTTTCGAGCTGTATTTTTTATCGGTCATGCGTATTTCAACTCGCATTTACTTTTAATGTTTTTTATCGATATAGGGATTAATTAATGTGCTTTCGGGTAGTTATGATCATGTTTTTTGAGCTGTATCTTTTATCGGTCATGCGTATTTCAACTCGCATTTACTTTTAATGTTTTTTATTGATATGGGGATTAATCAATGTGTTTTCGGGTATTATAATTACGTTTTTCGAACTGTATTTTTTATTGCTCGGGTGCATGTTAACTCGCATTAACTTTTATTGTTTTTCATTGATATAGGGATTAATTATTTTGCTTTCGGGTGGTTATGATTACGTTTTTCGAGCTGTATTTTTTATCGCTCTCACTTATTTTAACTAAAATTTACTTTTAAGGGGATTGATAATTGTGTTTTCTGGTCCTATAATTACGTTTTTTGATTTTTATTTTGTCATAGCTCCCACGCATTTATCTCGAATTTACTTTTAATCTTTTTATTTTTATAGAGATCTATCCTTGTGTTTTCGCGGGGTTATGAAAATGTTTAAAAGGTTTTTTATTATCACTTGTGTGGATTTCTACTCGCCTTTATTTTTGATATTGTTTTATTGATATTGGGATTGATTATTTTGTTTTTTTGTTCTCATTATAACGTTCCTCGAATATACATCGTTTAGCTTTTTTTGTTATTATTATTTTTTTATAAAATGATTAGTTATAGTTCCTTTTCAAGCGTCCAGAGTAAATTTTTTGAACTAAATCTGTTGTAAAGGATCCGCTTCCTAACTTGGTCTTATAATTATTTGATAATTTAATTGGCAATCGTTTATTCTATTTTCGATGATAGGATGGCGGTGTCATCTGCAAATGTTGCCAGAAAGGTGTCAGGATGAATAGGAATATCAGCAGTGTAAAGGATGTAGAGGACGGGTCCCAAGACGCTGCCTTGAGGAACACCGGCCTCAATGGGATAAAAGTTAGAAAATTCTACACCACAGCGAACTCGGAAGGAGCGGTTTGAGAGATAGGATCGTAGAATGAGGTATAGAGACTGGGGTAAATGCGTTTTAAGCTTGAAGAGTAATCCGGTGTGCCATACCCGGTCAAAAGCTTGCGCTATGTCCAGAAACGCACCAGAACAATACTCTTTGCATTCAAGGGCTGAGGAAATATGGTCTACAACTCGGAGTCCTTGTTGAACAGTAGAATGATGAGCACGGAAACCAAATTGATGGGAAGGAAGATTTTGTGATTCAAATATAGGCAGGATTCGTTTTAGAAGTAGTTTTTCAAAGACTTTTGAGGGGATGGGGAGTAGACTAATAGGTCTGTAGGATGAAGTGTTACTGGAAGGTTTACCTGGTTTTAGGAATAGAAAGATTGTGAAATGTTTCCATAAGAGAGGAAAATAGGTGGTGCGAAGGATGCAGTTGTAGATGTATGTAAGAAAAATAATGGCTTTCTGGGAAAGTTGTCGCAGGATCTGGGGGGTAAGGAGATCGTGTCCAGGAGATTTACAAAGGGTCAGTTTTTGAAGAAGATATTTCACCTCAGATGGATAAATAGCTTTAGGAGGTAGGGAAAGAGGTATTGGTGAGAAAAGGAATTCTTCAACTGTTGTGGTATGATTTCTGTTGGATTCCGGGTGAGGAGTGAATATTTTGGAGAGGTGTGTGGCGAATTCCTCGGCTTTATCTTCATCAGACGCAGCCCAGGAGTCATCACCACGCCGGAGAGGATGGGAAACTTTGTGGTATTTTAGGATCTTTTTGGTCACATTCCACAGGGAATTATCTCGAGCTGATAGAGAGGAGAGGTAGGAATTAAAGGACTGAGAACGGAAGGTCGCCAACTCCCGCTTTAATTGCCTACAATAAAAGTTATAGGAGCGGCGATCTGTTGGGTGTCGGGTTCTTTGCCATAATGATCTGGCTCGGCGTTTTGCATGGATGAGGTCAGCTAGGTGTTGAGGTAAATGCTTTTGCTGAGGAGTTCTATTGGAGTGCTTAGGAGACATAAAAGAATAAAGTTCACAACACGTTATGAGAATCTCCTAAAACAAAAAACAAAAAAAAGACCACTGCAAACGCAAGTTGAAATACGCATAAGCAATAAAAGATACAGCTCAAAAAACGTGATCATAGCCTCCTCCCCCCGAAAGAAAAATAATTAATCCCTATGTCAATAAAAACATTAAAATTAAATGCGAGTTGAAATACGCATAAGCGATAAAAGATACAGCTCAAAAAACGTAATCATAGCCCCCCGAAAGAAAAATAATTAATCCCTATATCAATAAAAAACATTAAAATTAAATGCGAGTTGAAATACGCATAAGCGATAAAAGATACAGCTCAAAAAACGTTATCATAACCACCCGAAAGCACATTAATTAATCCCTATATCAATAAAAAACAATAAAATTAAATGCGAGTTGAAATACGCATAAGCGATAAAAGAAACAGCTCAAAAAACGTAATCATAACCACCCGAAAGCAAAATAATTAATCCCTATATCCATAAAAAACATTAAAAGTAAATGCGAGTTGAAATACGCATGACCGATAAAAGATACAGCTCAAAAAACGTAATCATAACCACCCGAAAGCACATTAATTAATCCCTATATCAATAAAAAACATTAAAAGTTAATGCGATGTAACATGCACGCGAGCGATAAAAAATACAGCTCGAAAAACGTAATTATAATACCCGAAAACACATCGATTAATCCCTATATCAATAAAAAACATTAAAAGTAAATGCGAGTTGAAATACGCATGACCGATAAAAGATACAGCTCAAAAAACGTAATCATAACCACCCGAAAGCACATTAATTAATCCCTATATCAATAAAAAACATTAAAAGTTAATGCGAGTTAACATGCACGCGAGCGATAAAAAATACAGGCCGAAAAACGTAATTATAATACCAGAAAACACATTAATTATTCACAAAAACTACCCCTCCCCTCTACAAACTCAAAATCAATAACTATCTTAAAACTAAATAGACGATAATTAGTTTTTTAAATATTAGCTAGTAAAAAACCGAACTTGATATCAAATATCTAAAAAAACAAAAAAAAAATACCGATAAGATATGCCAAAATTATTAAAAAAGTCATAATGTTAATTAAATTAATTATTTTCCAATAAATAAATAAATAAAACGGAATATTTAAGGCTAGAAGTGAAGAAAAAGGTGACATTTGACTTGGAAAAGGTAACATTTGAAATGGAAAAGGTGACATTTGACTTGGAAAAGGTAACATTTAAAATTGAAAAGGTGACATTTGACTTGGAAAGGGTTACATTTGACTTGGAAAAGGTTACATTTGACTTGGAAAAAGTTACATTTGACTTGGAAAAGGTTACAATTGACTTGGAAATGCTATAATTTACTAAACAAAAATTTGATTATTAAAGCTAAGTGTTTGGTACTATCTACTTTGATAAATACATATCATTTATTTTTTTAATTTAAATTTGAAATTTCGGAAAAAATAGAACTTTAAATCAGTCGTGCTAAATTGGTTAAAGAAATTTCTTGGTGAAAGAAATTTCAGGTGGAAAGCTGTAATTTAATAACTCTATTTGGCATTACGTTAAAGTCGCTCACCTGTAAAATGGAAGATTTTGACTTAACCACCTATTCACGACCGCCACAGATAATATATTATTATTTAGAACACTTAGTTTCTTTTATAGGCTTTTCATCACTCTAAATTAACTTTTACTATTTTTTTTGTACGATAATATTTGTTTTCTAAAATCTTTAGTTTTCCAACGGTATATTATACATCTATATTACTGTTCTTATGTTCAAAAACACAAAAATTTAAAAAATATTTACGCTCTTCTCCTTTAGTTTGATATTGAATTCGTTCAAGTTATACATTAACATATTAATATATTGTTATTTATGTAATTTAAAAATATTGATGAAGGATGACAACAGAAAATATAGTTGCTTACCTTAAGATTTTGCTATATCAAAGAATATATCCAATTTAAAAAAGTATTTTTGTGTAAAAAGGACAATAATTAAAAATTACTTTTTGTGGTAGCATTCAACTCATATCATTCAGTACTGTTCAATTAATTTTTTTTTAAAGTTAAAAAAAATCTTGAGACCTATTTTCACTAAGCAATAGCGTGACTGACTATTAAGTTTCAGCTTAGTATTTGTGTATGTATATCTTTTCCAGAATTTTATGTGATAATATTGAAATTTAAAATACCTTATTTTTAGTTACATCAGACTTCAGTACGTTATTTATTTATTTTTTAATTGTGATATATTCAACTTTTATTAATTTTGTTGGTAGAGTGATGTTATATCTTATTTATATTAATATGTTATCCGTTCAGAAGTATCTGGAACCAAGTTCCAATTTTATTTTTTATATTGTTATATATTTCTTCTAACCTTTTCGATTATGACTTCTGAGACGGCAGACTTGGGATTTTATTTGCGTAATGGCAGCTTACATCAAAAGGGAAAGTAAAAAAGATTAGCTGAGACGAGTAAATAGATGAAGAGTGGGTAGGTGATTAGGTAGGCCTTTTCTGAATTTCTTTTTATCTTTATTTAAATTGCATTTATTTAAGTTTGTGCGTTCCTTTCTCAACCTAATGCATTTTTTGTAATTTTATTTTTGTAAGCTGAATATATTTCAGAAAAAATATTGAGCAGTACCTCCTAAGAAAGATATGTATACGTAAAGGTGGCAGGTTCAGTGTTTTTAAGTTCCTGCAGTATCTACATAATTTTACTAAGTATTGGATTGTAAAATAAGTGTTTACTAGGGATTTCAAGTGATTTGTTAACTCTTAATTAAATTTTATAAATAGAAAATAGTATTAATTTTCACATATTATTGCATCAATTAAAATATATTTAATTTCCTTTGAAAGATTTACGAGGACCAATTAGTTTTCATTTTTGAATGGCTTGAAATGGTTATAGAAATTATATTTCAAGTGGAAATATGTTTTTTCCCTTTCAGTATGTTCCTTTGAATTATATCTTTTATGTCTATATTTTCTACTTAATTTATGCTTAAAGGCTTTACAACGATATTTAATTAAAGTCTGTCAAGTAATTTAATATTAATGTATAAGTTGATCTCTCCCTTATTGCGTGATATAACGTCATCAAAATTTAGGAAGACCGTTTTGTTAAAGCCTCCAGTATTTTCAGGACTATTAGTTTATGTTTATAGGTAAATTTTGTCAATTGGAAATTTGTAATACCTGCATATTTATATATATTTACTTATGATATATTTATTAACTTTAGATTTTTCGTACTTAAATTATTTGCCTAGCCACCATCCATATTTTTTTTAAATTTTGCGTTTGAATAATCATGAATTATTATATTTTTGACATAATGAATTTATAGACTATATTTATCAACTCCATTTTTACATCTTTCTTTTCTTTTTTTTTAGTAATATATTTTTAATTCATATTTCATATTTCTGTGCTATCATCATCATGTATGTCGTTATAATAATAATATTAAAATCAGTTACATTTTGCAAATAAATAAATAATAAAGAATAATAAATAAACTGTCAGTTAACCTACAAAATGTAATTCAAGAAGTGGAGGTTAATTTATTCGGTTGAAAAATCATTTGTTTTTAAATTGAAAATTAATTTAAAATAAATTAAACAAATTACATTAAAACCTAATCTAAAACCTGAATTTATTCTCTAATAATTATTTATGTTATAAATAGAATCGCATATACAAATAACTGAATTCGAACTAGTCCTATATACAAATAACTGAATTCGAACTAGCTAAAGACTAAAGACTGGTACGTGACTGAGGACAATTATGAAAACACACAATCATTAGTCTTAAAACCGACACCGCATAAAGCCTCGTTTTATTTATGTTTAACTGTTGCGGGTCTAAAAGAATTAAAAAGTTATTTTATGAATTATAGCTTTATACTTCACGAGCCCTTCGGACTCCTATTAAGTATAATTTATGACTCCCTCATAAATTAAGTTGCCTACTTAAGTTCTCCTTCTGACACATATAGAGCTGTGACTGATTTTCCCTTGACATTATATAATATATCATATTCATTACATCGGTTTAATAATTTACGAACTGAATTACATTTTCTTAAAATTTATTTATTTATTTCATGTTTGCAAATTACGAAATAAATCCTGACTATAAACCAAAAGATATGGAAAATTCAAGGAAAAAAAAAAAAACCCTCAAATACTGATATTCTTTGTTTACATAAAGCCTCTTTAGCTTGACCAGCAAATTTTATAACTAATTCAGGTCTCATCTGATTGAATCGGATAGACAACATTTTTTACCTTCTGTATAAAGTTTTGAATGTTTAATTCTTTCTTATGTAAGGAGGATTTGATTGATAAAACAGCTTTGTAAAAACCGGTGTAAACAGACCATTCATTTTCCAAGTAAGCCTTTACGCCTTAATTGATCTACTTAAGGTAAGCATAAAAAGATAAGTGGTAATGTCCTGTTTGAAAACTTTACTGAAGAAATAGACCTATGCTTCGGTTTTACATTTTTTATAAAATTGATTGGTTTATTTGCATTGTTATCCTTTTGTTAAATAAAAATCCTATTTCTTTTTTACTGCCAAAATTATGATCTAATCTAAACATTGTGGAATTAAAGTATTTTAATGTCTTTAGAGAAGATAAGATCAAATGATAGGTGGCGGAAAAAAAATATTTGGAAGAGAAAATAAATTAAATGCTAAAAATATTAAAGGAAAACAAAGTTTTCATCTTCACTCAGAAGTTGACATATCACACCCATGTCACGTCAGGTATAGTTTAGGCCTTTAATTCACGAACTGAGATCTCTCATCCACCTCCTTTTTAGCCGTCTTCTGGCGGAGAGATCAGCTAAGTTATCTTAAAAGTTTTAATGTAAATACAACTTTGTGATTAGTATGCTGTTCAATGTCCACTAAACTTATAATGTTTTCAAAGAAAAGGAAGTGATTAAATTATAGTCCGATCATTATTATTTTTCTTTTTTACTTATTTTCTTTAATATTTTTTTATTTTTTAGTTATTTCAGAAAGTAAATGTATGGTAAATTTATAAATTTTCAAGTCAATATCACATTTCATCAAGAATGATAAATACGCTGTGTGTGATAGCAACCCAATAAAGTTGGTTGTAATTTTGATAAAATAAAGCATTTCTCTCTAGTTATTTATTATTTATTTTCTTTACTAGTTATTTATTTATAATTTCCTGAAAATTTGTATCAATGGTATGTCAGGCATGAGGGAGGTCAATACCTTAGTATCTACTCCTAACTTAAATTTTAAAAAGAGTTCACTTCAAGACATATATATCTTATATAGCTTCTTGTAAGCTTGCTTTAGTTTTTTAGTATGTCCCTAAAATTTTTCATAAAATACTTCATAAAGTCCTTGTGTGATCGTGTACTATTATTATGTGTAAGTCTGTATCTAAAGTTTTTAAAAGACATACCAGGATGAATGCGTGATGAGTCTTATAGTTTTTTTATTGAAGAATCTGGAATTTTGTAATCTGAGCCTGTTTCGCTATTACATAAATTTGTAAGGCGTATGTAAAGATGGGTTTTAAGAAGTAGTATTCAGTTTTTATCTTCGATCACTAAAATGCTATTATCATTAAAATTGATTCTGAAAAATCGTCCCTATGATACATAAATTGACTGCATTAAAATTTTACTAAGCAGTCACTTCTTATAAAGAACCAGTAAAGTATTACAAAAACAATATTGCCGACGACCCGTTTTTGTCGAGTTAGCCATATAGGAAACGAAATGAGGCAGACAAGGCAGACGGGTATAGAAATTGTATGAGGGCTTGGAGTACACTGGGTCATCGGACCAGGCCACACGCTCGCTTCATACAAAATATTATCTTGTTCAATGAACCCGCTTGTCCCAGTTTGAGAAAATGTGACAGGCTGGTCGATTAGGGAGGATATATTTGAATTAATTAAGCATATTTAATTAGTGCTTTGAATTTGTTAATTAAATTTTAATTTACCGATTTTTTTTTTTTTTTTTTTAAATTTTCTGTAATATATAAATCACTGAATGTTAGGAGCGGAGTTCTCTAGTAGATTCAAGAATATAAATTAAAAATAAATATGATTTATTATTAAACTTAACTTGCAGTCAAGTTAAAGTTTTATGTTCGGATTACTCTCTGTTCGTTTATTCATTTAACATCGCCTTATGCTGCTGTGGCTAATCGGACGATGCTACAGTAGGAGTCCTAAATTTTGCCTATTCAGGGTTAATTAAGGTAGGGGTATTTAACGAGTACCTGACATTGCACAGTCTCTGAACCACCTTTTTACGTCCCCACCGAAGGACGGCATAACTAAGGATTTTTTACTCCAATTAGAAAATCTAGGACCACCTCCTAGGTTTAACCGCAATCTTGGACATAGAAGGCTGTTATGCTAGCCACTACACCACAGGTGCCCCCAGATTGCTTTCATGTATACTTCAATTCTTCCTTTTTTTATTTAATAAACTCTTAACTTCGCATTAGCATCGTCCCTATAAACATTTATTATACTATCCATCTTGTCTAGCTTTATTTTTTTAATTTATTCTTTGTTGAAATTACATTAAGTACAACAGATAAAATAAATGAAACAAATTGTTGTTGAAAAAACTATCCCATGGTAGCCTTCCATAAATATTCGAAACCAGGAGGTCTTCTTTTCTGACGCCTTGGAAGATTATTAGAATCGAAGATGAAGAAGGTTAAAACTACTGGTTAGAGTGGGGATGGAATTTTTAATGTTGGAGTTATCCCTGATTTGGGCCATATCAGCAACATATGGAACTTAAGGTCTTCATGGATAAGTTTATAGTAACGAGCGTTGAGGTTTTTGGATTGTAATGACTGGATACGGGAAGAATTTGATGGTTAGTGTAGCACTAAAATCCAGATATGCTTCATGATGTTCATGTAAATGATCGTTTTGTAGTTAAGTGCAAGGTTAGAGCGTCTGTCTGTAAGTGTGAAAGTAACCGAAAGTCTGGTCTTGTGTGACTATTCCTGTTATTCGTTTGTCAAGCAAGAGTCCTAGATAGCTAGCTGTTCAATGGGGACAAGCTGATATTCTTAAAGGACACTATAGAGCAGGATGGGTGCTTGATGTACGACGAAGGGTAAGGGTTATTTGATGGGATTTATTTTAATTCTCCAATTCGACACCATGCCTCAAGATCTTTTATATGGGATTATCGAACATTAAAAAAAAATATCTGATTTTTATCAGTCATCTACATAGATTTTCATTTAATACCAGAACAAAAATATTGACTTGCATTACAAAATTCATTGGGCGAATGAAGGTAAAAGATCTCTAAGTAGGTAACTTTTTTTTAATCAGGATTTATTTCAAGAGATATGTTTGAAGCCTGAGGCATGGAACTAATGAGTTCTTCAAACGACTTTATTCGTACTTTGCTTTTGTGCCTTCATTACTGCTTCTACAAAGTTTTACGACTAAAACTCACTTTTTAAGCTGCAGTAATTTAAGATTTAAAATGTTTCTAAGGCCAAGTTACTCCCTTGGTATTGAACAACGGAAATGAGCCTTTTTTTAGTCGAGTTTCTCTGTTGGTTTTAATCTTTTGGAGATTTGATTCCATTTTTACATTTACTTACCTATACATGAAATATCTTTAAGGTAAAGTTTAGCGATCGAGAAAATTTTCGAATATTAGTAATAAGCGTCTTAAGGCAGTGCAAATTGCAGGAGTGCAAATGATTAAATTCCGCAAAAAGGTCTGTGTATGTTTGTTTGTTAAGTGTAAAAAAAAAAAAAAATGTATGAAACTAAAATTTCGTATTTAAGATACTATAATACTTGGTATTATAGATTTTTTTATTATTTTTTTTTTACCGAAATATGCTTCCCAAAAATGCCACTTTAATCGTACATTTACACCTTTTTACGATATTTTGATAAGACGGTTTTGAATAAATTAGCTATATTGATAGAGAAATAAATGGGCTTTAATATCATCTAGGTTTTATCTTTATTGAAATAGTCTAACAGGGGTTAAATACAGAATTTTTGAAATGTCTTCTTTTAAAGTACCTTTAATTTTGTTTATCCAGATTAATTATACATTTCTTTTTGTAAGTATTGGTATGAAAATGTTAAATTTGAAATATAAAATAATTTGAAAATCAACGTAAACAGACAAAAAGATTATAACCCTTTTGCAGAAGCATGAAGAATATATATTCTTACAATATACCTGATAAAACGAAAGAATTTTAAAAACTTACCATTTAATCAATGAATTATAAAAGTTATTATAGATGGAAAAAAGTATTTATTGATGTAATTAATTATTTTTGGATTCAGATTATTCCCAGATGTTCCCATTGAAACTTGGTAGAAAGTCATTAAAACTATAATGTTGCTACTATTTTATTTTTTTTATTTATTAAAATTTACAACTGTATTAGTAAATACATCAAGTAAATTGGGTCATGAATATAGAAATATACATGAAAAGACATGAAGAGAATATGCCCATTGGCAACACTCCACTAGGTAATCTACACTAGAAGGTCTAGAGGCCAACTTCTTTTCAGACGCCTCGGAGGATTGTCAGGAATGGTAGAGGAAAGCTAGGATTGAAACTAGTGGGTTAATGTGGGAGTGGAGTTTGTCATGGAAGGAATGATACCTCGTACGGGCCAAATCAGCAACATATGGGACATTAAGGTCTTTATGGATGAGTTTGTTGGTGACAAAGTAAGGAGCATTGAGGATTTTTCGAAGGATTTTGGATTGTAGGGATTGAATACGGGAAGAATTTGATGGTTTAGTAGAGCCCCAAAGCTCAACTCCGTACGTCCAGATAGGCCTTATGATGGTAATGTAGATGAGCCTTTTGTAGTTAAGTGGAATGGTTAGAGCGTCTGTCCAGTAAGTGTTGAAGTAAGCGAAAGCGTTGGGCAGTTTCTTGTCGTTTCAGTCTTGTGTGCGGATTCCAAGTTAGTCGTTTGTCAAGTAGGAGTCCTAGATAGCGAATCTGTTAAACCGGGACTAGCGGAATATTATTAAAGGACACTGTAGGACAGGATGTCGTAGGTTTACGACGAAGGGTAAAGGTAATTTGGTGGGATTTGTTGGATTGATTTTGATTCTCCAATTCTGACACCATACTTCAAGGTCTCGGATGTGGGATTGAAGAGTTTGAGAGGCAATAGTAGGATCATTATTGACTGATAACACACAAGTGTCATCTTGCTACTATTTTAAGTTGTAAAATTTATTTTTATCTATAAAAAAAATTTGTTTTTCTGATAAATTTGTTTTTCTGACATTGAATTTTACAAATATTTTTACAATAGATAATTATTGATCTTATTTTATTTTTAAGTACATTTACTATTTAGGGAGGGAGGATCGAACGCTAAAATTCGAAAGAAAAAAATTTAATGAAGCATTTTTAGCTTGAGTAAATTTCATTTTTATTAGGGAACGTCTTATTCATATTTTATATAATGTGTATGTTTTTACGAATTTTTGTCGTTGGTTTTATTTCGTATATTAATTTCACATATTCTCTCTATAGTCTTACACAAGAAGAATTTCATAATTAAAAACAGCTTTGCAAATACTAGTGAAAACAGGCCATACCGCAATTAAGCGGTTACGCTTAAATTGCTCCAGTTAAAAACAACATTAATGATTGCAATTTCCTCCAGAACGCAGTTAGTTTATGATCATTATTTCTGGCTATTGTTTTGAATACTATGCTCATTTTTTCATGTTTGATCGTTTTCTGATTTTATGTAATTATAATGAAGTACTAGAATCGCCACTGCTGGTGCAATTTTAATGAGGTGTCATTTATTTTAAAAAAAGCTCTATCCAACCGATTTAGAGTTTATCGCTTTGGAAGTTTTACTTCATCGAAACGAAAAGTACAATTAGCCAGAAAATATGCATTTTTATAACGTTTATTCATTAATATATTTAATCATCCGCAGAAATTAGAAACATAATCAAAATTGGTTCTCTTGGTCTGTTTGTTATTTTGAAATGAAGCATAGATAGCAATACATTTAATTTTTCCATATAAAGAAAAATTGATTGCTATGTATGTATTCGAAAACTATGAATATAACAAAGTTTTCTATACTAATAGGTTTTTTACTTTTGAAATAAGCCGTTTAAAATTAAATTTAAAGGTTTAATTTAGTTTCCATGGGAATCCCATTCATTTGACAGTAAAAGATCAGTTTTCATGAAAAATATTAAAGTTGCAATAATTAATAACAATGTTAGTTAATAGTTAACAACTTAGTTACAATTTGGTAGGTAATATTGTTTCTGAAATCGTTCTTACTGAATGAAAGAATATTACTTGTACGATACTGTACGATGGTGGCAACATTGAACTATCATAACCTCTCTCTTTACCGATAACATGTGTTCATAATAAATACATATACAAATTTTAATTTAGTTACCATGAAGTTCCCATTTTGTTAAAAGTGAAACTTCTGTTTTCATAAAATAAACTTTAAAGTAGACATTTATTTATTTATGAACATAGAAGAGGTTGTTCAACCACTAGGGTTATTTTAAAGTAGAAATAAATAATAACGCAGTCAGTTTTTGGATCTATTACAACTTTTCATTTATCTTAATCCCTTACTTACGATTCGGTAATTCAGAAACCAAAGATCGCCCGGTCATTTTATGTTTGATGCCCTTATTAATTGGGACCGAAAGCAGTTGTTTAAAGCTATTGTCACGATGAATTGTGAATAAATTGTTTTAGTTATAGTGAAAGTATATCAGGATGTGAGTTTTAGCGTTGGGTTTTAGAGACACATAAAGCCGAGAGAATATCGACCAGCTGGAGGAGGTATACAATAGACACCTTTATGGATCACTGCTGCTCTACAACCTTTTTTTAAAAGGTGGATTAGGACAGAAACCCTTGCTTCCAACTATTTAATGTTTCTCTGGATTTTACCATGTTGGAATTAAAAACATTTTAAATAATTATCTAATGAGTCTAACACTATATTGTTTGGGGGGTTAGATTTGAAAAAAAAAACTTGTAGAATAAAAAATTTAGAAAAGAACCACTTATTCTTCATCATGGATCGCTATTTATTTATTTATAAAGATACCCCACCAACAGGCGAATTGCCCAGTGTAATATAATATACATTAACAATAAAATACATCAGTCGAATAAAGAAAATGAGTATTAATGAATCAATTAATTCATACATGAACATGTGATCATATTCATTTCACTTAAAAAAGTAATACGAATCGCATTAACAAATGTATAACTTTTATTTGAAACAAGTGAACCGTTTTTTTTTTTTCTTCCTTCTGTTATATTAATTTAGCATTTGCTCAACTAAATATATAACAAAAACAGCAAATTTCTACAACTGCCTTTTTATAATTTCTACAAGATAGTACAAAATGCTCTATACTTAGAACCATAATCTACAATTTTATTATTTTTTGTATTGCTAGTAGAACATTTTACTACCTATTGCAACTTTAATTTCAATAGAATGTAGTTGAGTTCTTAAGAAAAAAAAATGATTTGAAGTTAAAACTCGAATTCTCAGCTTAGTATTTTTAAGAATCGATCAAAATAAAATTACCTCAGAATTTGAGGCCTTACGTTGAACCCCAATCACGAATGAAAAACCCGTCTGTCCGCCGTGGATTTAGGAGAATTAAATTATCTACAAAACAAAAAAAGAATAATTGAAATCTGTTTAAAATAACCGTTTTGGATTCAGCAGTGTCGACTGGTCCTTTTCATCTGTCCTCTAATATAGTCATTTGGAAATAAAAAACAATTGTATAATAACTTGCAGCGTTTTTATAATTAACATTTGTCATGATCTCAGAGGACTTGACACCATGAATTTACAGAACTACTAAAATAATTTGTTTGGTTGGTATCGAATTTAGTTAATATATTATAATTTTACCATTTAATTTCTTTATGCTGGTATTATCATGTTCAGGTCTAGTGATCGATCCATTAAATAGATTGACTACCATACAAAAGAATAAAAATAAATAAATCTCATTACCTTAATAGAAATTGATCCTTAATTTATTTTTTAATTAATTGACCAACCTTTTATATTTCTGAGCATAAAACGAATACGATAATAATGAATGATAAATAATTAGTTCTAGGTTTTCAAAAATTTATTATATAAAATTAATTGTTTTAGTTCCACGATTAGGGCTTAAATAAAAAAAAAAAAAAAAAATTCATTTGGTGAATAAATATGTTGGCTGTGATAAATAAATTTGATATTACTGAGAATTCCTAATAAGCATGTTTTAAATTAGTATTTTACAAAATTTGTTATAGTGGATACCAATTTGACTAATATTAAAAACCATTGGTCGCTTTCAGTGAGTGAGTCCTTAACAAGAGAAAATAATTATCGTTGTATAATAAACTTATGGAAGAATTAAAAACCATTTATTTATCATAAATATATGTTTCTTCTCAAAAAAAATTAATAGCATTATGGTGACAGCGAAGTAAATTATCAGAATCTATTATTATCAATTATGTTTATATATCCACATTGTACACAATGTTACGAAATGTTCTCTTCCCTTTTTGGACATAAACTGTTCAGGAATTCAGCCATGTTGTAATGAAGTGGAGGTTTGTTAGGCAGCTCTACAGGGGAGGGCTTGAACCGGAATAATTTAGGATTCATCCCGTCATTAAAGATTTGAGAGCTGTCCGTTGCCCGTGACAACGTAAGCCCAGGAGTCCATGTGGGCCAAAACGCGATGCTCAATTATTTGGAGTCGAGTCTGTTCTCTGCTCTGGTGGTTTATAGCACGTCTCCATCGGGTTTATCGTTAATTAGTTTTAATCACTATTTTTATTTTATTTTGTCGTTTTTTTTTTTTTTCACAATACGTTAGGATATTCAAATACAACTTACAATATACTCTCTAAGGCTTCCACGGACAGTATCTTTGTTATCCATGGCCAATTTCTGGTTTTGTCCGTGTTTTCTGTTTTCACCAGACTTCTTCAGATTGCTGACTAAGGATGAGAATTTTTTATAACCCAGAATTTAGTTTCATCATCATCTTTTTTTTACTGACAGATACTGGCGAAACCCGTCTCCAAGTATAGTAAATCGTTTAAATATTATTAAAACGCTTTTCAGGTCAAAAGTACTCATTTTAATATTTTACATTTTTAAAGTTTTATATTTAACCATTTTTAGGGCGTGTTATATCTTATTATAAACAATTAGCAGACTTAAGTTTTCCTCTATTTCTTGATCAAGTCTTAACTACTTTTACTTACTTATACCAGCAGCATTAGGAAAAACCTTCAGATTCCTTTTCCAAGCTTTTGTTCTATTAAAACTTAAAATAATACTTGGAAAAAAAAAAGCCTTAAAGTTCCTTCTAGTGCTTCCTATATACTTATATCTTAAGGAACTTTTTCTTACATGCATGCATTACTTTAGCAACTTTTAAGAGAAAAATAATGTGGGTGTTTTAAGAAATAAATTTAATCTTTGTTTCAACTTTTTCCTCTGTTGTTATGTTGAAATAAAAATATGTTGTCAAAATAAATAAAAATTCAGAACTTAAGGTAATGTATCTTGCATAAAGAAAAATTCTAATTGAATTTTTTTTTTTTTCGAGGCCTTAATTTATTATTTTTAAGAACATATGTGGTAAAGATTTAGTACTGATTATAAATTTTGGCTCAAAATCTTTTGAACAGTTATAATTATAAGCAGAAACTGTGTATATTGGTTAATATTTTAATCATAATAAGACATACATGGTAATGTGAAAAAAATCCACAAATGATTTGTTATATTTCATTTGTTAATTCCTCTAAAATCGAAAAATCGTACGTAATACGTAATAAATAAATTTTGGATCTAAAATTTATATAAACAAATTAAATTATACGTTCATGTTTTCCAGCTTTTGAAACGTTTATTCCAGAATGACCTCTGTATAATCTTCCTCATACGACTTCATAGATGTCTTCTTCTCTGACCATTGCAGTGATCAAATTATATTTATGCGACCACCAAATAATAAATAATAAGCGTCTCTTAAAAATCGGACTAACTATTCGGGTAATTGAAGACGAATGTACCAAAGCATCATTCGTCCACTGTATGCAACATAATTCCAGTTTTATTGCCAAGAAGAGCGAAAAATACCTCGACTCCTTAAAAATCTCCACTTCTAGATCTGTATTATGTGGTTGTCATCTATTAACACCGTTGCTGTGGTTTCTCCTCAACCATTTCTAGCCTAAGTAAAAACGAAACCATGACAGTTGCCCTGTAGGTAATTGTACCATCTCCGTCAGTAGGAAAACGCTACCATTATACCTGTCCTTGCTTTTGAAATGTTTTTACTTCTTGGAAAATCGAAAATATCTTCCCTTTCGCAACTATCTAGATAAACTACGAGAAACACTAAGAGAGAGTTCCATTACTATAAGAATAAAAAAGAAAAGAAAAATACTGAACTCAAGAATGATTCTATTTTCAGTGTCTTTATAATAAGTCATATGCGTTATTTCTGTACTGTAAAATATTTCCTCCTACCTACTTTTTTTTTATAAGACATCCACTTCACTATTTTATTTAGCTTGCCCAAGAGTTTTCCCCGATTTCATGAGACACAATAAATTTTTTTTTTTTTAAACAATTTTTATTTAATTATATTGCAACTTAATTAATAAAAATAGTAATGAATCATAGTCTATTTTTTGAACTTCATTTATTAATTCGCATCTGTGTGCAGTATAGTGACAACCAACAAATGGGCTAAAAAAAAAATGTACAAAACAATAAAATGTCAGGCATCAGGAAGGACAGTATCCAGCTGCACGTCTTCTTGTCAGGTTTATGTATGTTTGTCCAACATTTTTACATAATTGAAGGTTCTTATATGGTGTTTATGAGCCAGTAGTTATTTGATTAGGGGTTATTTGGAGGGTTCATAGTTTTAGTTAGCTTAGCGAGGTCTTGAAGAAGGCTCAAAAGGGACTGAATAAGATTATTCAACCCTCTTATTATTTGCAAAATTTGCAATGAATTTTTACCTGAAGACGTCTGCTGAGGGATTTCTCTCCTCACACCGGAGCCTAATGGTTCGTTGTGGGGCGACGATAGCTGGAGTGTTGTCGAGTCGCTGAACTTGCAACTAAATATGTGTATCATTATTCTGAGCTGGTGCTTGGATTGTTTTTTAACGAAGATCGTACAGAACGGTGAAGTTCGTTGAATCCTCAAGTTTTTCAGAACTTGGCACCCTCGATAGTTTGCTGGTTGTGCTCCTTTGCAGTTGGCGCATATCGCTGGTGTATCTCTTGCCTTCGTACAAGTTTTGTTGCCGTGGTTAAGACCACTTCTTACACAACGTGGAGGATGGTTACAGTACCACTTCGTGTGACCGTACTGCTGGACCTCATACACTGTGATATAACTCTTTTTTTTTTTTTTTTGTTGTTGTTTTACTTTTATTTTTGTATAAAATATGGATTTAATTTTGAAAATTTTATCATTGTAGGTTGACTTGAAGATATGAATAAAAAACATGGGGAGTGAGTGTTTCAACCGAGAAATCACATTGCTTATATTCACTACTTTATAGCCATATTTTTCGATATTTTTATAATTTCAGAAATTGGGGTAGTGTGGTTTTTAACTACTATCCTGTGGTTTTTGTCCTCAAGAAGTCAATATGTGTAAAAATCTACTTCTGAATGCTTAAGGCTGACATTTATAGTTGATGCTCTCGGATCTCTTTGCTATTGAAATCCTCCAAGTTATATTTATTGGCGCCTATATACGGCCATATGCATTTTAACCTTTTATCAGTGCTTTATCAATTCATTAGAAAATTAATTTTAATTTGTCAACTAGATATGGTAACTTTTTTATAGATCCGAATCAGGTTTATCATTAGGTCATAGTGGAGCAATAATCGCTTTTGTATCACAACCTTTGTCATCCTTACAAGCTATTTCAAATAAAAACTGATATATATTCGATCTGTACTCTGCTTTTTCATCGGTTGAAAAAGATACTACAATCAATTGATACATTTTGATTGATACAAACCTTTCTAAAACCTGATAATCTAAAAATAAAAATAATTCTATGCTATAATTTGATATTCCCCTATAAATTTTCTTCTAAATAATTTTCCTTGTGTGAAAGGGGGTTATTATTTCTCAGAGGAGAGCGAACTCCTTGAGCCAGAAAATTGAAGCTAAGAATTGCTTGAGAGGAAATGCGAGGGGGCTGCCAAAATTGAAATTCAATCTCTGACAAATTAGTGAAAGTCATCTTTGACCTTTTCATTTCGCCAGTATTTTTTTTTTCTATTTCTTCCACCAACAAGCCCTTAAATACCAAACTCCTTATTAGCCGCTCAATTTGAGACTTAAATTAATACCTGTTATAATTTTGTATAACGCTATTTATGGTCGGGGTATTGTAGTAGTTTCCCACTTCTTCAACAAGGATTTAAGATAGATATCTATGTCACAAACGTAGTAGAATCATAAAAGTATAGTTAGCGAACTTAACAACAATTGCAATAAACGTTTATTCCGTAAAACTTCGAAATATTCCCCAAAAATAAAAAGCTGAACCTACAAGTTTAGTTCCAGTGATAAATTAATGTATTATGAGATTATTTCGACTTTGCCGGAAATAACTAATATTTAAGAAGGAGTTTATTTGTGGTATTGGCAACGAATTTTCGGTTTCATCAGGGTTTATCACTATTATTACTGTCCTAAATGGAGCAAATTGTAATATCACCTAATAAAGTTGGTTTTATTGTTAATAATAAGAAAAAAACAAAAAAGAAATCTACTGATTGACAGTTCCAAGTGGAAATCTTATCTTTACCCTACCGTCATTTTATTTTAATTTTAATGTTTCTCTGTTAGAAAAAAAATCTCGTACGTTTCATAATATTACTTGTGGAAGCGTAAAACTAAATAATTTATGATAATATTAAGTTATTTGAAAAAAAAAAAAAAAGTATGTGCTTCAAAGAAACATACCCTAACTAAATTGAGAATGTATAGTCGACAGTTAAAATAATCGGGTGTGAGTTGTTTAAAAATATTTTAAATAGCTTGTGAGCTATCATCGGGGCTGCAAACATCAGCAACTACAAAAGAGATACGTATCAGTACAATATGACAATAAAAGTATTAATACTAATATAATGAAAGTAATAATAATGAAGTAACAGTACAATATTGTATTGAAATGTATGTCTGTTGTTTGCAGCCTTGATGATGGCTCACTACTAGGGGTGGTCATAATCGAATGACGATTATTAGATTATTCGATTATTTCAATCATTCGAATTAATCGATTATCGGATTAATCGGTTTGGAGAAACGAATGGTCATTCGAACTGACTTTTTAACGATAATGAAGGGGATAATCGAATGAACTTTTTTTTTTTGCTCATTATATAAATTATATGCATATTAATCATTCGATTATGGAATCATTCGATTATTTAAATCATCGAAGTCCGATCATTCGATTATGCCTACCTCTACTCACTAAATTGAGCCGAAATTTAATGATTTAGGAAGAAATTTTGAAAATTTAAATCTTAAGAGCCCTGCGACAGTATTTCAATCATAATGAAATTAACACCCATTAAGTTTTACATCAATAATAAACAATAGTATCATAAATAAAAACCGTTCGAGCCAGTTTTGAGAGAATCTTAAAAAATGTGTAAAATCCCTGGCAAAAGTATTATTTCTGTTTAGTCAATTTTAGTGAAAACTTGTCGTAACACCTAATTAGTTAAGTTAAAGTAAAACAAAAAATATCATAGAATACACCATGGAGATATCATACATATTTTTTTTTTGGTAGTTTAATAGTTTTTAGTGCAGATCGGTAGTAGGTGGCGTATAAGACCACATGGCGCTGAGACGTTAAAGACCTGACATTCTAGGACAATTGTTCTTTAAGGAACATCTTGTCAAAGTTATTTAATTCACGTTTGAAGAATCGTACCTCGTTAGTATGATGTCAATTAATAAGCAATCAGTTAACATCAAAGGAATTCCTCCGAAATTAATTTTAACTTCCCCTTTGATTAAGAAATTATGTGATGATGTGTGACTTTGTTATTCAAGGGCATTAGTGTATGAAGGCAATTATTTATTAATTTATATATAATGGATTTACTTTAATTATATATATTTATGTTATGTGGATTATTTTTACTTCCCTGGGATATCAATTTTACAAAATAAAATAAAATAAATTTACAAACACTTAGAGATTAAATTTCCAATTGTGGTTCATCAAATGACTCAATAATTGAAGCATTGTTGATCATACCATCTAATTTTTATAATCTTCCTTTTTATATTAACGAAAAATCTGCTAGTATTATATTTTTCTTTTTAGATTAATTTATTTGATATGTTTTGAAATATAAGTATGACCTTATTTACCTTCATGACCATGTAAACAAATATCAGTAATCCGTAAATGGTGTACAACATAGTTAATTAAACATATAAATTTTGTAAAACTTTTTTTCTTAAAAAGGGCGCAAGCATGGTGAGAATATATTTGCCGGAAACATTAATCCATTGATTTTAAGTTTATCCTGCTCCATAGTAAGGCGCATTAGAAAAAATGATTAATCACACCCTATCGCTGGACATTAGCCGTGCTCTCAACTCCAATAGACATAAATACTATAGACTTAATATAAATTTTAAAATCAATACTCCAGAAAGCTAGTTAGTTTCTTACACGGTCAGCATCAAAAAAGTAAGAAATGTCATTCGTTTAAGAAACAGCAGCTAAGAGAACATTAAACTTTATTAGGAAAATAAAACATTATCATTTACGGCAAATTAAATCTGCAATAACTGTGAGCAATTTATATCTAACAGTTTGTATCATATACTTCTCCACTGTACAAAATTTAATAAATGCAGAGAGAAATTGCTGAGACAGTATATAACAAGTGCTTGTGACAAACGAAACATAGAGAGCATTCTTAATATTGTTAGTGTTGATTAATTTAACAAAATATATCATTATATATCGCAAATTTATTTATAATTCTTTTTAAATTAGAAAAGATGTAGTTAATTTTTATTATCATGTTATTTTGTTCACTTTTTGTCATTGGCACTATTATTGTTTCTATTAATATTATTTATTATTATTTTTATTGTTTGTTATTTCTTTGATTATATAATTAATATTTCAATAGATGTGCTAGACTATTAAGTATTTTATGAAGCTTATTTATTATTGGTTGTATATTTGTACAAGAACATTTCTGTAACTAAGAAAGTCATTTATCTATCTGTCCTGCTTCGCACGAGTGAATTTTGAATCTAGTGTCATTTATGCTAGCGAAAGCACTGTTTGACTAATTTAGAGTTTATCATTAACCCGTTGCCGTAAATGACAGCTATAGCCGTCATGCACATTTTAATCGATTAGAAAAAGAACAGCGTTAGTACGAAGTGTACTAACGCATACAATTGTTTGTTGAAATACTCGTACATAAAGGATTTTGCTGGTTTCTGTTGTTTTCTTCCTTATCTTTACATATTTAAAGTAAACAGTTACTAATCCTCTACTTATGTATTATAAACATTAGCTTCCCAATCAATTAACCACTTTTTAGTATACCTCCAAATATAAACATGAAAACACACGATTTTCGAGTAATGTTTTTGTACGAGTTTAAACTCGGCCATTCAGCAGCTGAGGCCGCTAGAAATATTTGAAAGGGTTTGGGGAAGGAGTGTTAATGAACGGACCATTCGCCGTTGGTTTGCTGTTTTCAGCTGGGGATACCGACTTGGAAAACTTGCCCCAAGGAAGACCTCCGTCCGTAATAGACAACGATGTCCTCAAACATACAGTAGAAGGAAACCCCTACCAAACAGTTAAAGGACTCTCAGCACAACTAAATGCAAGTGCATCTACCGTTTCCAGACATTTAAAGTGTATTGGGAAAGTAAAAAAGCTCGATACATGGGTACTTCATGATCTCACCGATTGAATTGAAATTGAAAGAACTGGGCTACGAATTCTTCCGCACCCACCATATTCTTCCGCCTTTCCTCCAATAGATTACCACCTGTTCAGGAATTTAGACAACTTCGTCAAAGGAAAACTTTTTGAAAATGATGATCAAGTGAAAAGTGCGTTTTCTGATTTTGTTTCACTTCAAAGCTCAGAGTTTTTCAGTTCGGGGATAAAAAAGTTGGTGTCACGTTGGGAAAAATGTGTAGAAAAAGAAGGTAAATACTTCGAATAACGGAAATCCTTTACCTTGAAAACGGACATTTCATGTGACACAACCCAATACATTTCAGTTTCATGCAGTTGAAAAGTGTGTTTTTGTGAAGACGAACCATTTATTCTGTATCTTTTCATGAATTAGGTAAACATTGATGAATTAATGTAAAGGAAAAAAGTAAAATTAGTTGACTATATATGTACCAAATTAGAAAAAAAAAATCATATAGATGTAAAAATTGTCATCAGAAACCACCATTGTGTCCAGAATGCTTAGAATCCTATCATTATTAATGCTTTTTTTTATGTTTGTAATTTGTTTCCTGAATTAATTTTTATTTCTTTTTTACTATTTTTTAATTTTACTACTTTATAAGGAAAATACATTACAAATCATAATTTGGTTTCAAACTGATTTTCTTGTGTTAGGTTTCCACCTATTTACTCTCTTTTATTCGTAGGGATAATTTTGAATTAGTAAAGCAAATACCGTCACGAAAAAATGACGTGATGAGCAAATGACGGTTATAGCCCTCGCTAGTTTTTTTTTAGAAAAACCGTGGCATGTGATACTTTTGACTTGCAAACATACAACTTACTCTCGATTTTATCTGGCAGGCATAAACAATTTAAAAAAAAAAAAGAAAAAAAAAGGTGTTTCTGAGCACGATCGTCAAATTAAAAGTGTGAGGCAACGGGTCAAAAAAGATATATTCATAAGTTTATAATGTTATAACAACTTTCATTAACGTCTTTTGTTGTATATTGACTTTTCTAAAATGTTATGCTTTCCAACAGTATATTATTCGTCTATACTACCTGTTACTCAGATTTTACAAAATATTTTTGGTTACCTCGATTGCAAAAATTTAATTTTTCTACCTAAAAAAATCTTAATTGCAATGTATTGTACTTCTAAACCTTCTGAAACAAATGCCTTAATTAACATAGAAAACCGTATAAAAAAAATTTAAAAGGAGTTAGTGGAAACCAAGTATCGTTTTATGAATATGTAATTTATATAGTATGATATTTGATTCATCCGCGTAACGTTATGGGGGACCTGTTGATGAATAACGAAGAGGCGTTCAGTTTTATTATTCGAAAGCTATAGAAATAAACTTTATGGTCGTATATATCTCTTATTTTATGTTCATACTAAATTTATATTGAAATAGATTTGATTTAGAGTTAATAATAATAATAATATTCATCAAGCCATCGCATCAAAGATGAATCTCCCAAGTAGCGAATCTCCCTATTACAAATATTACGATACATCCCTATACAATACATTACGAATAACTACCGGTCACAAAACTAAAATTTACTGGGATCATCCTATCATTACGGACCACACAGTTTTAAATAATCGGCCAGAAATTTTAATTATTGATAAAAAGAGAAAATTAGCACAGATTGTTGAAACAGGCGTCCCATCGGATGACAATCTTCAAAAACAGTTTCCGAAAAGAAAAGGAAATACCAGGAGCTGGCAGAGGAGCTTAAGCAACTCTATAGATTGGAGAGCTGCGGGATTTACCCAATTATACTATCTTGCAATGGCCTGATTCCAGGAGTACGCTAGAATAAATCCAAGGACTAGAGCTACCTATGAAGATTCTAGAGGAGGTTCAGCGAGAAATCGTTTTAAGGACAGCAGCCACTGTAAAAAAATCTTTTCTCATTGAGCCCGGGTAGGTGAGAAATCCCAGTGAAAGCTGAGGAAGTGCGAAATTCTGAAATAATAATAATTCTTTATTTATTCTAGGACGAGTCCCTTAAGAATTAACTGATTATATCCTAGATATGTTGAAGACATTTTAAATGAGCTACATGAAATATGCGTATTAAAGGATGTTCCTGAATTTCGGCATCCACTGATGTTTATCTAGCAGTTTACAAACCGACATTGAATCCTGTTTTGTCAGCTCAACAAATCGGTTATTTATGTTTTATACTGTTTCCGTTGATAAAGTGATTTATCGAGGCTGTTCTGAAAACTCGTGGAGATTTATCGGCATCGTGCGTTTGAGCCTGAAATTCTGTCCTTACAGCATTGTTCCACTGTTTCAGATTGGCTTTCGCGTGAAAACAGGTTTATACAAACAAATTGTATTTAACTTTAATAATTTATTTTGATTTCAAAGTATTTTTATTCTAATCCCTTTTCCCTCAAAAAAAGTATTCATGTATCCCTGCTTTCCAAAGTACCTCAGCATTAAACTATGCATTATTTTTATTAAATTTTATATAAACATATATATTCTAATTTTGGTACGTAGCTTATAATAAAACGAATCTGTTTCGTAGTATTTATTTTATTATTAGTATATTCATTAATTAATATACAATTACATAATTTATTTTATTACTCTTTATTAAAGTGTTTAAGTGTAGCTTCAGGTCATACAGAGATTCGTTTTATTTTTAGGCCAACAGCCATGCAAGGAGGTGATTAGGCCATGATCTCACTATCCGCCGAGTTCAACCACCACGTTTTTCCCTCTATTTTTAGGATACCCACTTTATAGTAGGGACTGCGTGTCATCTTCTTCTTAGTCACCCTATCCCAATGTCAATCCACGTCCGAAATAACTGAATAATTATTCTTACTTAGCCAAGCCATTTTGTAATGAATGATTAGATTTTACTAAGAAACTATGATTTTTTTTTTTTTTTTGTGGATTTGATAATTTCCTAAAGCCCTAAAACTCAATTCCGTATTTTTCTAAACTGCTCTAATTATTCTTCTAGTTTTTAAATATTTTAAATCCAATGTATTTTAGTATTTTATGATAAACGATTCATCTTAGTTGTATAACCATGCGGTTACTTGTTGATTAGTCCTCTATCTATTCGGGAAATATTATATAACGAAATGTAGGCTTATAAAAAAGGTGAAAATTATAATTTTTTTTTCTCAAGTTGTAAATCGTTAAGGAAGCTGTTAAAAAACATTACCAACACTTTTCTTAAAACTAATATTTATTAGGCACATTTTTTTTTTCTTGAGCTTTTCGTAATTATTTCCTTGAAACCAATTGTTCATGGTCGGTGTAAAATACTTAGTTAAATATTTCCATATTTGTTCATATGCCAAGGGCATTCGTTATTTCCTCAGAAACATTAACTTCTATGATTACTATGCATAAAATATGTTTTAGCTTCTTCATTTTTAAATAAATATTCTTAAAAAATGAAGTAATTTATAATTGTTTTCTCTATATAATATGCATTCAATTCCTTCTTTACTGGTCATTTTATTTATTTGACTATTTAAATATATTGGGGTTGTAAAATTAGTTCGTAGCGTTTTTTATTGGTGATTTCAATAAAAATTCATATTCTTGTAAATATTTTTAATAAATTATATATGACCCATTTTCATTTATTAAAATCCGCCATCTTTCTGGTAATTTACGGTATTTGGCCATCATCAATATTTGAAGGATGACCGGAGCGCTTTGCGTCTTCAGTCAAAATATTCGGTTGTGAACTGAGCAAATCACTTACCAGAGTGACTAGCAACAGAGAAAATCGGGGAAGTCAGGGAATTTAAACACCTATGAAAACGTTTGAGAAAAGTCAGGAAATTTGTTTTTTGTTCAGGGAAAATGGTTCCTAAATAACATCATTTCTTCTTCAATCAGGCAAAAGATTAAATATACCTACTTTTTGTGATGTTGCAAACAAGTTTAGTACTTAATATCATAAAATGACAGGAGGGCTGTCGGAGGAAAAGTCAACCTTCAGGTGAAGGAATTGGATGTAAAAAAAAGCAAAACTGCTCCAAGAAGCTCTTCAGAAAGCTGGAGATTAGGCTGTAGAGATTCAAACATTAAAGAAAAGCTCTTAAAGTTTATATAGATATATTGATTGTAAATAAATTTGTCATCAGTTTTGTAAATATTGATTATTACTAACAGTAGATTATTACATGTTCATCATAATAATTCATTGGTAAGTCAACTTAAACAACTAAAATTTCAGCTGGTGTCGGGTACATATAGTTAAATCTTATCGTCAAGTAATTAGTCATTATACATATTTTTAATCTAGTAAAAAGGGTGACTGAAACGGTGGTGATCTTGGTGATATTGATGCCTGATGATACTTTTGAACACGTTGAGAAATTCAAGTATTTAGGTTCAATGATAACAAGAAAAAATGAAATCCAGGAAGAAATAAAGTCCCGGTTAAAGGTGGGAAATGCGTGTTATTATTCAGTTGCTAAGTTACTTAGTTCGCGGCTTCTATCTAAAAACTTAAAAGTTAAAATTTATAAAACTATTATTCTTCCGACGGTCCTTTACGGGTGTGAAACGTGGCCGCTTAATTTGAAGGATGAACAACGGCTTAAGGATTTCGAAAATAAGGTACTGCGTAAAATATTTGGTCCGAAGAAAGATGAGGGCACTGAGGAGTTTAGAAGGTTGCACAACGCGGAATTGCGGGACTTGTATCCTGTGAATATAATTGATTTGATAGCATCACGGAGACTCAAATGGGCGAGTAAAGTTGTGGGGCTCGATGAAGAGCGGATTCCGAGAAAGTTGGTATTCGCTGAACCGACTGGTAGGCGTCCGAAAGGCAGGCCGAAGCGTCGATGGGAGGATTGTGTTAAGGCTGATCTCGGGGGCTGGGGCTTGAACGGGAACATTGGACGAGTCTGTGTAGGCGGAATTTGGTGGTATCGGCATCGAACCTTCGGGTTCGCTAAGCCTATTATTACTATTAATCTAGTAAACCATATTAATTATAATTATTCTTTGTTTTGTCGATTTTCGCCGAGATTTGGCCAGATAAAAGACTTCTTACGGAAAATTCTCTCTATGGAAAAATCAGAGAATCTCTTTGAGCTGATTTTTTAGACATCCTGCTTACGGACGGTGCTTTTGGGCATCGAAAATCCTAAGGCATCATCGCCAAACGTACTGCAAATTTTGTTAATTGTGCTTTTTTCGTTTCCGTAAATGAAAAATAATTAAATTAAAATAAATATTTTTTTCTCCTCCTTTTTTAGCAAGGAAAATACCTCTTAAAGATACGCAATCTCGGTTGAACCTGATGTGTTAAAGCACCTTAACTAATACTTTTTTTAGAACATGTAAACATTATTGATCAAGTAAACATTATTAAATGAACATAGAGAGGATTAAATTAAATATCGAAAAACGCTGCGAACTTATTTACAGCCCAATAGTACCAAAGTTTAATTTATTCATTTTCCATGCTTGGTATGCTGGTGTATAAAAGAAAGTTAAACTAACTTGCAATTCAATCGCAGAAAAATAGTTTAAAAGAAAGATGCACGTTTAAATTATGGATTTTCTATGAAAAACAGAAAATGTTTCATGCAGGATTATTTTATCCTATCCAGAATTTCCAATAGCCTTTCTAATACATATTCAAATAATTTCAACTAACATAATTCAACATTGCACTCAAGGGGCTTCCTGCTTAAAGAGGAGAGTAGTTATGGAATGAGATTTACTCATCAATAGATAATTGTAATTGTTATTATTAATATTTATATTAGCTCCTATTACAAAGGATGCCGCCCTCTACTTCCGAAGAGACTTTAGCCCAAGACACCTTTGCACATACCTGAACCCCTACTTCAAACACCTTACCTACAGGAAGTACTTCCACATTATGGGTACTAAGTGATCCATATGTCCCTCCATTTGATCTCTGCCGCCTTTCCTCCATCCCCTCTACTATTCCTTCATATATGTACCCCACAAATCCTAGCGTCAGAGCACTCCGGTCAAGATTTCCATAATGTGAAGTTGTAATATATTATATTAGTCAGAAGTTTATGTTTCTATTTTCATTGTAGATAAATATACAAATGTGAATATAAATATGTTATTTGTTAACAATTTTAACTGTCGTGTCGTGCAGAATCAGTATCTCCCTTAAATCATTTTTACGCTCTGGATAGTGCAACTAATATTTTGTATAAGACTATTTATAATATTATAAAATAAATATCCTTATAATAATTTTTTGTACTTTTAAATTACTGCAGACTACATGTTACGTGACTGGCTTTTATAACGTTTGTTAGCTGCTGAGACCATGTTTGCTGTTAAGCGTAGTTGTTAATATCGAGTGGATGCAATGTAAATTTGCTTTATATCTGACAGTTTTACTCCATTTCATGCTACGGTGATTTATTATTAACCTTAAGACAAAGAGTTTTTATTTACTATCACTTCAGATTATATAGTAAGTGATTTTTTAAACTCTATTATTACTCATGATGTCATGTCATGATGACATATAATTCCATTTGAGTTAGAAATCGTCATTAGTTAGTTAACACATACATAATACAATACATACATAATACAATACATACATAATATAATATATAATAATACAGGACATAATAATACAATACAATTGTAAATATATAATACTTTGTTTTCCCTGAAACGTTTTAAATCCTGTGGTTATCAACGTCTATAACTTCACCAATATATCAGAGTATCTTTTCCCTTGAAGGTTTTTTTTTTTGTGTGCAAAAAAATAGGGAGGCTGATTCAAGTTTTCAATAATAATTGCAATATTCAATGTACCTATTGTTAAAATTCTAAATAATAAAAACTCTTTTATGAATCATTTCCCATATATTAATTTTTTTTAAAATTATATATATATATATATATATATATATGTATATATATATATATATATATATATATATACATACCTATACATACATACAAAGTTACCCCAGGAGTACAGCTTCAAGTATTATTAATATTTTGTAACAATTCTATTTAATTTTCTTGTAACTATTCTTTTAATTCATCAGTCTTAGAGTATCTCTCGTGTTGTCTAGACGTGTTCTTCTCGCTATTTAACTTATTTATTCAATTATTTCCGTTATTTTTACTTTAAAACATTGCAATATTAAATTTCCCGTATTATTTAACATAATAATAAATTACAATAGTCTCATTCAGTTAATTAACTAGTTAAATATTATTTTAATAAATTTAACGAATAGTTATAGTATCAGTGAGTGAAGTAGTGGGGAGCAGTTGTTTGTCCAGCCTAATCCTCTCTGCTGCCGTGTAAACACCAGGTTAAATCTTATTGTTTTTATTTATACTTTTATCATAACATATACAAAATGGTCAGCTGTAAAGTCTGCAATAAATCAGCTAGCCAAGAGAAGGCGAGAGTAGCTTGTAACTCATGCCAAAATTATTTTCACATTAAATGCGTGAAAATCGATAACATCGACAATGAAATAAGCAAGAAATGGACATGTCCAGAATGCGAATCAGTACCGAGGGCATTACCATCTACTGAGCCTGATACAGCGCTTGATCTCATGAAGATGTTATCGGCAGAGTTTAAAGAAATGAAGACCCGGCTGGAGGGGATAGAAGAGATTAAAGAGACCCTTCAGAAGCAATCGGAGCTCTCTTTTGAAAACATGGAAAAGTTAATAAAAATAGAAACACTATTAGAGGAACAAAATAGAAAAATAGAAATGTTATCTCTTGAAAATAATACTTTGAAAGCGAGAGTTTCTGAGTTAGAGGGACGTTTAAATCATTCTGAGCAGAGTCATTTAAGAAACACAGTCGAAATAAGAGGTATTCCAGAAAAGCAGGGTGAGACTGTGGTGGCCACAATATTAAACGTCGGTGCGGGACTCGGAGTCAAGCTGTGCCCGGAAGATCTAGATCACGCGGTGCGGCTTAGATCTAGACAGGAAGGTGTACCTGGTCCTATTATTGCACGATTTGTGCGGCAAAATTTAAAAGAGGAAATTGTAAAACAAAGAAAAATTAAAAGAGATTTTTCGACACGTCACCTTGGCTGGAAGGATAATGATTCGCATCGAGTCTATGTCAGCGACGCCATGACACCCGCAAACAAACACTTGTATTGGCTAACCAGACAGAAAAAATTATCAGGAAAAATTAAATATGTTTGGTTCGGTGGTGGTAGAGTGAGGTGTCGCCAGGCTGATGGCTACCCAGCTGTTATTATTTTGAAACCCACAGATCTCGACGTTTACTCCTGAAGTAAGAATTTTCGTCGCATCAAACTTATTTTTAGTAATTATTTTATCATTGTTGACATCTTACTTTTATTCTTTGAATCTATTTTATTTTTTCATAACCATTATATCATACTCTCTTGTCGTAGTGACATCTTATTTTTTCAAACAGAGAAAAATTTATTCATTTATACAGTGGAGAATTTATTTATTTTTGTATTTCATTTTGCATATGATGGATATAATTTTTTTTTTATATAATAGACTTATTACTTTTTCTATAATGGTGATTTTTTTATATTGTAAATATTTTACTTTTTTGTTTTATAGTTTTAACATATTTTTATTTTCTAATTATGTTAGTTAATTCTAATAGGTATCATATTTTTCTTTTTTTTTATATAGAAGAATGTCTTTTTATTTTTTCACTTACATTTTATTTTTTGAGAAACCTCATATTTGTTTATATTTTTAAAATGGAAAAAATATTATTTTCATATATCGAAGATATTTTATTTACTCACTATTTATTAAAGATGTATATTTTTTTTATTTTGACCAAATCTCATTGTACCTACTATTATATTTTATCAGTTGCCATTATCATAAAAGTAAAACTAAGATATCTTCTCTTTACCACATTCAGTCTTGTTTTTTTTTTCATTTACTAGTTCTTTAAATTGTTTTTTTAATTGATCTATTCTTCTATCTACTAACATTGATTTTTTTCTTCTTATTTTGGTATTTATTTAAACATGTTTATGTTATTTTCATAGGTATTTTATTTCGATCAATGATGAAGTTTTTTTTTTGTATTTTTTATTTATATTGTATATATTTTACTTTTCTGTTTTATAGTTTCCAATATTTTTATTTTCTAATTATGCTAGTAAATTCTAATAGGTATCATATTTTTCTTCTTTTTTTTTTTTTTTTTTTTATATAGAAGAATGTCTTTTTATTTTTTCACTTATATTTTATTTTTTGAGAAACCTCATTTTATTTATATTTTTAAAATAGAAAAAATATTATTTTCATATATCGAAGATATTTTATTTACTCAATTTTTATTAAAGATATATATTTTTATTTATTTACTTTATTTTTTTATCGAATCTCATTGTACCTATTATTATATTTTATCAGTTGCCATTATCATAAAAGTAAAACTAAGACATCTTCTCTGTACCACATTCAGTCTTGTTTTGTTTTTTGTTTTTCATTCACTAGTTCTTTAAATTGTTTTTATTTAATTTATTTTTTCTTTCTACTATCATTAAATTTATTTTTTATTTTTGTTATTTATTTAAACATATTTATTTTTTTTTTTTTTTTCAAATGTATTTTGTTTCAATCTAAAATAGAGTGCTGGACGAAAAATAGTTACATCCTATCCCTCAGTCCTAATCCTTTTTTAAGTTTACCCACCTCTCTATCCTCCCACTATGACTAATATCCTAACTTCCTGTCACATCAACGCACAATCCCTCCTAGCCCACTATGAAGAATTCCAAAAATATTTCCTCGACAATTTTTATCATATAGTAGCCGTTTCCGAAACATGGTTAAAACCATTTATCCCTTCCTCTCAGGTTTCCCTTCTAAATTACTCATTCCTACGACATGACAGACTTGATCGCACGGGAGGTGGAGTCGGGCTGTATATTCATGATAGTCTGAAAGCAAAAATCCTATTGCAGTCTCCTCCTAATCCCTTTCCTCACATAGAATATATGTTTGTTGAAATTTCAACCATCTCCTCACCCTTGTTATACGCCGTCGTCTACCGACCTCCTCGTGTTCCATTTGATGACATCTTCCAATCCTCCCTTGTCCAACTGGTCTCAGCATATAATAATATAATTATTTCTGGTGATTTTAATACAAATATGTTATCTGAGTCCAGCGACAAATCCTTCCTTACCGATTTAATATACTCCCTCAATCTATACCTAGTTCCTTATCACCCTACTCATCACTCTCAGCATACTGATACCTGGTTGGACCTTCATATTTCTGACTCTCCTATAAAAATTATTTCCTCATCGCAGCATCCCGTTCCTTTCTTATCATCACACGACCTTATCCATATTACTTATGATCTGCCTGTCAAATCCTTCAATCCAAGAGTCATATCATATCGTAATTTGGACCTTCTTTCCTATGAATCTCTTCAACCTGATCTGGACTCAATCCACTGGGACACGATATACTCCGACAACTCCATTGATTCTATGGTCTCCACTCTTACCTCAAACCTACGATCCATACTAGACATCCACGCTCCCCTGAAAACCAGAATCTTACGCCGTCCTACTGCGCCTTGGCTCACCCCCGAGATAAAGGATATGATGAAGAGAAGGGAAGCGGCAAGACGCAAATTTCGACGCACCCGTTTGCAAGAAGACTATGTGTCTTTCAAGAAGCTCCGTAATGAAACCCAATGCGCAGTGCGACGTGCTAAATCCCTCCATATCCATTCTGTCCTTTCCGATGCTCCTGATGCTAAGTCTAAATGGAAAATCCTTCGAAAATTGTCCTTTCCTGAACCCAATAACCTTAGTTCCTTCCAAGTCACGCCTGACGAACTCAATAACCATTTTATATCCTCAGCTCCTAATTCTTCGACAACTCCTGGTATTAATTACCAAAACTTCAATCCAGACAGTTTCTTCTTTTCTCACGTGTCCTACGATGAACTACTTACTGCAATTCTGAAATCACGTACTAACGATTATGGACCAGACAAAATTCCTGTGAAACTAATAAAATCCAGCCTCCCATCCCTCATACCGGTACTATATCATATATATAATTTCTCTTTGCAAAATTCCACTTTTCCTTCTTCCTGGAAAACCGCTCTCGTCCGACCACTAAATAAAGTTCCCAATCCTACATCACCGCAAGATTTCCGTCCTATTTCTATTCTCTCCAATCTATCAAAGCCGCTCGAACGCCTTGTTAAAACCCAGCTATCAAATTTCCTTGAAAAAAACTCTCTCCTTAGTCCTCTCCAATCCGGTTTTCGTATAGTATCCTTCTAACCAAACTCCAAAATCTTCCAGTATCCAACACTGCTTTGCGCTGGTTTCAATCCTTCCTCTCCGATCGTTCTCAGTATGTAGTAGTGCCAGATCAACCTCCTTCCATTACCCTGCCACTATCCTGTGGTGTCCCTCAGGGATCGTCTCTATCCCCCACTCTATTCGCTATCTATATTAATGACCTCCCTCACCTTATCCATCACTCTAAATATCATCTCTATGCTGACGATTTCCAAATATACCTTTCCTTTCCACCCTCCGACCTATTACTAGCTACAAAAAGACTACAAGAGGACCTAAATCGAATAAGTCACTGGGCTGTAGTCAATAAGTTAAAACTTAATGCTGAAAAAACAAAAGCAATTGTACTAGGATCCCATCACCTCCTGAAAACAGTTCCACATATCCCAACCCTATTCCTAAATAGTAATCCTATAAAGTTCCACCCGACTGTTAGAAACCTGGGAGTAACCTTCGACCCAACTCTATCCTTCAAAAATCATATTTCCGAAAATTCCCGTCGAACCTTTTCAACCATAAAGCGACTATATTCCCTCCGTCACCTATTTCCGTATGAAACCCGAAAACTCCTCGTTACCTCTCTAATATTTCCCCACTTCGACTATTGCTGTACGGTATACGATGGTGTTTCTGGGGATCTCGAAGTAAAAATAAAACGCTTATTTAATTGCTTTGTCCGACTCATCTTCGGGGTCTCCAGGTACGCCTCCGTGTCTCAATTTTATGGCGAGTTGAAGTGGCTTTACCCTTCCAATCGTCGCAAGTATTTCCTTGCGACATTCCTTTACCAAGTTATCCAATCCCGCCGTCCATCATACATTTTTGACCTCCTTCAATTCAAATCCTCTGTCCATCCTCGTTGTACACGCTCCAGGCCTTCGGATTTATACAGTACGGCCCACCGAACTGCACATTTCGACAGATCCTTTCTCATTCGATCCTCAATCCTATGGAATTCTATCCCTCCTTTCATCCGTCACTCCAACTCTCTTTCAACCTTTAAATCCCGCATATTTAATCATTTAATGAATACCCAGGCTCAACAAAATTGTAACTAATTTATTATTATTATTATTTATTTTTTGTCACTGTTTTTGTTTTCTTCTTATTTGAATATGTCTAATTTTATGTAAGTCATTATTAACTTGTTAATATGTATTTAACTGACTCTAAGACTGCAAAGCACATTTTGTGAATTCTGTATTTTTTTATTCTAAAGGGACTTGTCCCAGGATAATAAAAAATTTATTTATTATTATTATTATTATTAATTTTAGGTAATATTTAGTTTCTTTATTCATAGATGAGTTTTTATGCATTTAACGTCACTTTATTATAATATTGCTAGTTGGACGATACCGTGGGTGCCCTAGATTTTATCTAATACTTTTTATTAAGATCTTTACCGAGTACCTGACATTGTGGAGACTTGGGACAACCGTCCTAAGTTCCCTCCGGAGGACGGCATAACCAAAGATTTTTACTCCCTACAAAAAATCTAAGAGTTATCTTCCGATTGTGGATTGTGTTCCCGCAACCTCCTACACCGAAGGCTGTTATAATAGTCACTACACTATAGGTGACCCGCATATAGGTGGCAATTCGTAGATTTTATCTACTATTAGATAAACCTATTTTTAATGTTGATATTATAGTTAATATAATAATGTTTAACATTTTATTGTCTTGTCTGTGTTTACTTTCTAATAGTATTTCTATTCAGAATATTTCAACAAAATATTTCGGAGCTTAGTTCGCAGAAAAAAAAAGGAATCCAAACTTTTAATCTGTGGAATTAATTTGGGCGAAAACCGAGTAATTTGTCTTTCACGATCTTTAATCATAAGAACCATTAACTAGGAGTTGCGGCATCCTTTTCTTTAGGTCTTTTGAAGGACTTGGCTATTCTAGACCCTTCAAATTGTGGCTTCTTTGAAAGCAAGGAATCTCTCCTCCATTATTCAGCACGTTTAGCTTTATGCCTTATTATTATTAGTAATAATCTGAAATTTATATTAATCTAACTTTTAATTGCTATGATGGTGGTTCAATTTATTTTTATTATCATATTTTTTTTAAATGTTTTAATTTTATTTTTTTAATGCCCCATCGGATTTGGGCAGTAGCGGAGTCTATCAAAGAATATGACGTGACTCCGGGAGATAAATTCATTCACAGTCGGGAGTTCTAAGGTGTTATGTAATTGGTGTGTCTTCGTCCTCTGTAGTGAAGTATGCCTTACTATTCGTCGCAGTACTTCATTTCGACAGCTTCTTTGCTGTTATGTGCTCCGTAAAGGAGGGCTTTTCAGCTGGAGTGATGATTCGGCGAAGTTAATAAATTATTTAGCCGATAGGACTTCGTCCTAACCGAGCTAATCTGTTTGTAGCAGTAATTGGATAGTGTTAAGTGCCTGTCGAGGGTCGTTCCCAGGCAAAAGTTAGGCAGTCCATTGCATCTGTTTATTTTATCTCAATGTGTACATTGAGAATAAACAAATAATATTTTTGAGAGTTTTATTTCGACTATGAAACTTAGTAACCAAACAATAAAAAATAATAATCTCCAAATTTTATAAATTTCGATTTAAAATATGTCAAACCTAAACATTTAAGAAACGAAAACTCCTACCTATATATACTTTCCCTTTTGTAGTTAGAGAAAATAAACCTATGTTTAAATATGAAAACATGGACGTTACTATGAAATGTTATTAATAAACTTAGAAATCTAAATATATATAGTCATTTAAAGTAAAAAAAAATCTCTTGTACAGGATCTGTGAAAAAGCTGCGGTCTAATGCAGTCCGTTACCTTGTCACCTTTTTTTGTGTTGTGCTGTTTAACGCAAAGCTGTTATTTCCACATAATTTGTCTTTCTTTTATTTATTTTTTTTTTCTTCTTTCATATTTCTTTCATATCAAGTTCTTGCATTTTGATTTTCGTTAAGATAGTAATGTTTTTCGCTCAGTATTTATTATTGATGCTGTTTTGTGATCCCGGTGATTCAACTTTTCTTAATGAATATTACTCAAAGACCTTTTAGTTATGTGATTTGGATAGTGGACTGTATAATTTCGTGTATTTAAAAATATGGAATATATCGATGAACCATGTCTGAACTACAATATATATTGATCAATTATAAAATATAGGACCAAGTGGTTAAAATTAAACTCAGCTGGATGTAATGCATTGTGTAGGTATGATTATGTGATTATATTAATATTATATGATTATGTAGGTGTAATTTTGCCACTTACCGCTGGCCTCAAAATCATCGTATTCTCTGCTTGGTCTCCTCCGCGTTTTCTGCTTACAAATGTTCCATACGGTGTGAAACGTTCTGATCTTCAATTCACTAATCAACTCAAACTAGCTTGGATCCTTGAACAGGTGCTATATTTATTTCCTGTTCTTTTATTTTGCAGTATCCGCTCCTCATTTCATTCTTCTGGATGAGATATGGATGGTGTCCAAGCCAAGCTTTATCTGCTTCTCCCATTGTTGAAATGAGCGAAATCCATCTCGGCAAATATGGCTCACGAAGCAGTGTGAACTCTTTCTTCTAGGATACACTTTCTCGATTATTCTTGACAATTAGATCTATCTTATTATATGAATTCTAGTTTCCCGTGATGATTAGACCTGATGTCCGTCCATGTTCATGCAGGTTACTACATCTGATTGAGCTGTACAGTGACTCCACAGGTGGGACACCGGAAATCGATGTTCTTGCCGTGCCTATTTAGCTTTTCTCCTAAATCCTCCGCGTCCGGTTAGAATCATTAGGATACAATTTTCTGAACATTTGTACTTGCCAACCAATCTGAAAAAAATGATTGAGAAATACTTTACCTTCCATGGTAGTAACATACCGTATATTCTTCTTCTTCAAACAATTATCCTGAGAGTCCGCTTCTTGAACTTGGAAGGCGAAAGAATATGACGATTCTTCCATCTTCCGGGTCTCTCAATTACTCTACAACGTGATCTGCGGCTTCTCGAAGTAAACGATCTATGTCATGCCAGCCAGATATTCGAAATATATTTTTTTTAGAAGCGCATATTTTTATGCTTTCTTGTTTTATTCTCTTAAGCTCACAAAGGTTTTTCATCCAACTCTTTTCAGTGCTTTTTCGTAATACGGAAATATTAAGTGTAAGTACAATCTTTAAGCACGTTAGTTTATTCCTTTTTTTTCATTTAATTTAACGTCACTTCTATGCTACTGTGGCTAAGCTGATTAATACTCTGGAATTTCTAAATTTTGCCTACTCAGGTTTAATAGGATAGGGATAGCCCAAGATTTATTTATTGCACACTTTCAAAATCCTAGGGACATCTGCCGGGTTTGAACCCGCAACCTAGGCAAACAAGGCTGTTTTTCTAGCCCCCCGTGTTACCGAGTTATATTAATTTCATTAGCCTTGTGTTGTAAATAGCAAGGAAATATAAATAATTCTTTAACTTATCTAAAAAATTACCTATAAGCCTGATTAATTTTTACTTAGGATCAGAATGCTACAGATAATGAGTATCTGATATTTTGTATATTTTATCTAAATTCAAATCGTGTTGTTGAAGTATCAAGAAATCTTCATTATTAGAATATTTTCAAAACCTTTTTTTTATATCTTTCTGTTAAAGTTTCAAAATATAATATATAGACAAAAAAAATGAAGTCAAGTATTTATAATTACGTATCATTAGGAAATCCAGTGTTTAGATTGGCGAGAGCATTTTTTTAATTAATGATTTTCATTCATACTGTAATGCGTTTCATTTTAGCTCTATAGAAGCCGTTTTATTTAATGGAACCATTCATTACATCCGTTTTAACGCTTGTTATCCATGAACTTTACGATGTTTGTACTCCTTTTAAATTATTAATTAGCGTATATATTTCACAATTGTTAATACAGCTGTTTGTTGCTAAATGTCAAGACACATCGATCTCCTAGCCACAAGCCATCGCTGGTCCGACCGACCCTTCCGCTCCTAATGAACCCTTGCTCATATATTTCTTGCCCATTCGTCTTCATTATTTAGCCTCATTGCCTGATTAAATCTCTTCTTACTACAAATAGCCAGTTGTCAACTAATGTTAATAGCCTAACGTATCCTCTAGTATACTTAGGTGCTGATATTGCAATAATACAGGAAGTGGCATAATAAATTAGTAATCTTAATTTTTTTTTTTTTTTTTACTTTCATTTACTTATGTATAAAATGTTCATTAAGGGAAAGTATTGCTATCGTAAAATTTTCGATTTATAGTTAAAACGGAAATACAAGTCCAAATAATGAAATCGCACAACAAATTCTGTATGTGTGTGTGTGGGGAGGGGAGGGGGGAGGAAGTCTAGCACGAAAACGAAAATTCTTACCAAAATGATATTTCATATTTAACCATAAGCCCGAGATGTTACAGCTACTTTTTTTTTTTTTTTTTTTTTTTTTTTTTTTTTTTTTTTTTTTTTTTTTTTTATTGAAAATCGGAAAACCAGAAGAGGTTTTTTATACCATGCATTTAAACCTTTTTGCGATTTTCTACAATTCAAAATGATTTTGATGAAACACGTAGGTTTCATTCTGATTGAAATAGTATAATTAGGCTTAAATGCCGAATTTTAAATTTTTTCCCCTCTAAATTATCTTTAATTTTATAGATTCTTAAAAAATTGCGATATCATTTTGTTAGCATTAATAAAAAACGGATAAATATAAAGTTGGACGGATTTGATATCCTTTTATGCCATTTTTGTTTTCTTGAACATAAGAACAGTAATATTTCCTATCATTAGGGATGTATAATATACCGTTGTAAAGCTAAATATTATAGAAAACATATTATTTTATACACACAATTGTAAAATGTAATGAAAAATAATGAAATACCGATAAAACTCACTATAATGTAATAGATTATTTAATAAAACACATTAGTATATTGAAACTTAATGTGATTAATTAAAAAAAAATGATTCCATCTGTAACTCTATTTAAAAATTTTTGAATTGATTTCAACTACGGAGGTAAGCGAAAGTCGTGTGTTGAGCGCGATAGATTTTTTTGTGAACAACAGAGGAACATAAATTATATTCGAGATGATCAAAAAGTTTAAGTATGATAAAACAGCTAAATTTATTTTAAATGAGTCCCAGTGGGGTTTAGTAGAATTATTAAGAAAACGTAGTTCCTCGGTGGTGAGATATTCTAAACATGTAACATTCATTCTAAGCGTTCAAGTTTATTGTTTTATATAGATCTTTATTTTTGTTTTTTTTCTGCTCTTGACTCCAACTTAAGGGGTGGCGTGGCTTAGTGGTAGAACACTTCAAATCCAACAGTTAAAGCCAATGTTTATTTTCACCCTGCATCTATAAATTATCTAACTAGAAAATTTAAAAGAAACAGTAGCTGGGCGTCATATTGGCCTAATCACTTTATTTCATGGTCTTTAGCCTACAAACAATCTCTACAAAGCTCTATATGCACTGAGTCCAAGACGCTTAATGGGTTGTAAGAAGTACAATTTTTTTTGTTGTGTTTTTTAATGTCAGCTTGAGTCTTAACAATACTATAAAATAGAAAAGTATTTGTATCTTATTATTTAATTTTACATATTAATGCGGTCTATTTTTAAATTATTATGATGTAGAATATTGAGGAAATCTTTATCAGAGCAAAAGAAAGCTGTCAACTGTCGCTTGAAAGGGTAAAACAATTTTTTTACTTGTTTGTTTACTTTTTTTATATTAATTAAAGTTTATAATTTTTATATTTAATAATATTATAATATATATATATACTGAAAGTAATTTCAACATGACTTTATATTCATGCATTCCGTATATGTAGATCTCCTGAGTGAAGACTTAAATCTCTTAAATTAACCTCGTATTGAATTAAACCGGAAAATGTGAAATCCTTAGGAAAATGCGTACACTCGAAGCTTTTCTTGGCAGTTACAAAGCGTATTTTCAAATGAATCCTGTAATTAGTTTGAAGTGCTCCAGTTGTTAATCAATTTTCATAAGTTATTCAAAGAGTTTGACGTAAAGTGGTTTTGATTTACGCGAGTAATGTTTATTGTTCAATAATATTCGGTAAATGACATTTTTTATCATCCAGGGTATTCATAATTTGTTCCCAATAATGGTCCTGACACTAATTATTCTTGATTTTTGTTTCGATATTGCTGTTTTATCAATAATTTTTTTTTCTAAATAATATATTTGATATTAATAACCGTTTTACTATTTTTGCTGTTTTATATTTAGCTAAACCATAGAGAGACTCATGACGTCTGATATTTATTTATTATATACATTTTTTTTGCAACTATGTTCTTTTGCATTTGCTCTTGCTTGTCCTCGGAATCCTCAATTAGTAAAATAAATAGAAGATCTCGTTGTCATTTTACTTGGGGTGGACCCGGTAACATTGAGTAGGTAAGTTATAAAACATATACTTCGTGTTGTTTCTGAGTCGGAGGGTCAGCGTGTTCTGTTCTTCATGAATGCAAGATTTTACTTATGCTAATTCATTTCGTTGCAATTCGAAACAAACAAGGTACATATATCATTAGGGATTGGAACCTGTCTGAAATTGATTCCAAGATTACAATGTAAAAACTTTTATTTTATATATATATATATATATATGTATATATATATATATTAATATATATATATATTAATATATATATATAAACGTTTGTTATTTAATTGTGCAAAATATCACAAAAACTGCATGAAAATTGTCATGTTATCATTGCTCGTTTAATTAGCTTTGACTAGAATGGAAATTGACATCTGTACGTTCCAAAGTTTTTGAGATAAAGCTATTTAAGTGATAATTTTATTTTTTTTCTTATCATTGGAAATCAACATTTTGTTACTTTATTTTGCCAAATAAATTTATTTTGTTAACTTCATTTATTTGTTACTACAAATTTTGTTATTGTATACGCTTATTTATTTTGATTTAATTTTATGTAATTTGCTGGGAGCGGCGTGGTCTAGTGGATAGAGCAGTAGTCTGCTGTGCTCCGGGTCCTGGGTTCGAATACCGCCTGTAGTAGAATATTATTTATTCTGTTAAGTCAGTCGGCCTAATCACCTCATTGCACTGCCGTTGGCCTAGAAACAGTACGAATCTCAATATGTACTGAGCCCAAGACCCTTCATGGGTTGTAGTGGTACAGGTTTTTTTTTTTTTTTATGTAATTTGACTTTCCTTTTGTTTATATTGTAAATATTGTATGAATGAGATCCTGTAGCACTATTATTATTTGTCTATTATGACAAATTGTAATATATACGAATACAAAAAAAAATAAATAAAATAAAATATTTTGCCAAATATATCCCTTATATTTTTCCTTAAAAATTTCTGCGGCCAAGTAATTTATCAAGAATATTTATATGATTATTTTTAGAGATGATTTAAAGCACTTTAATTATGCATAGAATAATGTTTTCGTTTTAGGTAATACTTTTAGAAATATTAACGAGGAAGGGTACTGAACAATTAATGAATTTTTTTTTTTTTTTTTAGTTCTGGTTTTGAAAGTTTTAACCTAATTTTACTGTACAAATATGATTGTTCAAGGATGCTTCTTGAACAAGAGAAAATGTCAAAACTAAAAATGAGAATTTGTTGGAATGAGAAGGCTCTTGGCCTCTCCATTTTGTGGGCAAGTGAGTGCCAGTCATGAAAAGACTGTAGAGTTGAAGGAAAAGTGTGAGTGAAGAGACTTTGCAATGAAAATCCACATAACAAAATGTCGTAGAAGCGCCAGGAGGGCCAAATGCCAGCCACCACCAAAGCCAAACCAACATGCATCATATCAACTAACAATAATATTCAGGATTAGAACAATATTAAAGCTACCATATTGCACTTATCTGTATATTATCAAATTTCATTTTCTGTTGGTATAAACAATCAAATATTGTTAAATCAAGCCATTGTTTTTTTTCAAAATCCCCAAAAATGCAGTCACTCAAAATTCATAACTATTAATGATCCTTAGGAAATATTCATAAGGAACAAATTTAAATGCCATGCCAGGATCACAGAACAATGATGGTTGATTATGTATGGTCAAATCGTGAATGTAGGTTCCGTGTTAGACTTTGGCCTAAGTTTGGTCTGGTCCGTGCATGTTTTTCAAAGAAGTCGAGTTGTTGATGAAGATTTTGTCGTGCTCTTCTCCTATTATATGCCTAATGATTCTGAAATGTTTTTATTTGGATTGGATCTGTTATGAATATTTCATAAGTTGAAGATTTTTCTTACCTGCGTAGATTTTATGTGCAGAAATCGCTATTTGTTTTAATGTAGTAACTACTACATGTAACTACATGCAAAGACAGATTAGAGACAAGTCTAGTATCCGCGTATTTGTTTGGATGTCCCTCAATTAGTTGTTTTATTCATGAATTTTGTAAATAATGAATTTCTATCTCTGGTTTTGAATACTTGTTGAGATTTTTTTCCCAGTTGGGAGAGATGCCATTTTAGATAGGAAGCTGCAACCCATCAACGAAACGTAATCAACCGGGACTTGTGCTGTAATTGAAATAGGGGAAGTTAGGAACGAAATATTGGAGGCAGGGTAGCCGGCGTATAGTGGGGGAGTACTTGAGTCCCTGCAGCTCATAGTATCGACCTCTCGCTCCCGCTGCACGCCGGCTTCACTCCATGTCCCTCTGTAGGGCCATCGCCAGGCATTCCTATCCCAGGTATTTCGTTTTTAAATTATTTTCGTTTTATTTTTTTCTTGGGCATCATAAGAATATAATGAGATAGATCTCCAACTAGAAGGATAGAACAGTTGTTAGAGTAATATTCTCCGAAACCCTTGTAGGCGAGGAGATGAGTATGTTATTTATTAATGGAAAATGTCTGGAAGAAAAATGAATTGCGAAGAAAGTACTGTTTGAAGTATGTTATTAATCTGTCGGACTTTCGCCGACGAGCGACAATAGTCGGTCCGACTAGAATCAGTCGGAGTAGGAAGAAACAGACTCCTTGTTTAGGAAGGGAACCGCACACGCTTGAGTTTAATCTGTCCGACGCCTGGGAGACATATCACGCTTTACTAATATTAGGTTTTCTGCGCCTAAACGTAAACCTTATTGCTCTATTTTATTTATTTATTTAGATATATTACTATTCGTCTCAATGGACAATAATAATAGCGCTGTAAGATCACATTTATACAGTATGTATTGCTGTTATTAAAGTCGCAGATAAAACCTTTATCCAACACAGTGTTTCCCAACAAACATTATTTTGCGGGCCCCTTTATCCAATCAGTAAAGTGACAAGGAGCCCCTAAATTCATAAAATCGCTCTTTAGAAAATTGCAGTTCTTTTCGCAAGTTTTTAAGTCAATTTCAATCCGAATCAAACTAAAATATCTCCTTACATAACTTTAAAAAAAATGTATTGGTTTTACAACTGTATATACAAATACAATAAGTAAAATGGATGGATTACAATAATATGCATGAATAGACAAGTGAAGAAGCTACCCCGTGGTAGCACTTCAATGTTTATTTTATAACCAGGTCTCAAGGCCACCGTCTTTTCAGGCGCCTCGAAGGATCCACAACATTAAAAACAATTCTAGATTTCAATTAAAAATTAATTATTAAATTGATTAAATAACCTGAATATTTTCTAAAATTGTGTAATAAAGTTCCTATTCCTGATCATTGTATTAATTTCAAGGCGCATCCGACTAACAGAAACCTTTTGTAGTTAAAATAATGGATTAATGATTAATATGGTATAGACTCAGGCTCTGAGAACTGACCACAATCCGCAAAACATTCTTCTCAGTGAATTACTAAAACATAGAAATGCAATATACATACCTATTTACTACTATCGTTTACCGCTCGCAATTTAATGAGTTAGTTATTTTTGTTACAAGCCAAGGTGTTTAAGAATTTTTTTATTAAGGTTATTTAATACCATTCTCCAATAATACTCCTGAACATCGGCTGCGGAGCCCCAGGGGCTAGGAACCACTACTCTGCCCCGATGCCAGCACTGTGATGGAACCCTTACCATTTGGCATATTTTTCAAGAATGCCCTTATTATTCATCACACCTGAATAAAATTGGACTAAGCCCGAATATTTCAGCGGTGCTGGGTGATAGAGAGAAAACCATTGAATTAGTTTTTGATTTTCTTAAGGAGCAGTCATTATTATCGAAATTATAAAGACCATTTCTAGTCAGCATTACTAGTATTAGCTTTTTAAACTATTGTTTACATAAAAATATTTTTTCTTTCTTTTTCTTTTTATTTATTTATTTATTTTATTTTATTTTTTTCCCTTTCTTTCTCTCAATCACTCATTACCTTCTTAATAGTTCTTTCTTATAAAGGTTGAATATGCATATAGTGTCTAGGCGCTGATGACCTTAGGGTTTTACGCCTTAAAATCAAAACAAACAAACTACTCTGACACATCTTTGTTATGAGACGTACTTAGCTTGCCATTAACCTGCTCTCTTATTTTTAAGTCGTGTTGAATGAAGCCTTGATGTTTAAATTCCGATTAAATTAAAATCATAGTAACACCACTAACCCACTTTTTCGTAATCTCTCTCTTTTTAGAAATATTCCATATTATACATTTTTTCATGTTTCCGAATGAATAAAGGTTAACCGCTGTAAGCATACAGCCTCATATAACATTTTTATGAATTGAAGTGTAAGAGTAAAATTAGGATTGACCTGGAAAAAGCAGAGCTGACACGTGTCAGAAATGTTTTAGTATGCTTTCGTTATTAACTGGTAAAAAGTCCTAGAGTTTTCCGCCTCTGGTTTTTGTAGAGGAAAGAGGAAGAGTAGAACGAAATTTCAATTTTCGAGTTTTCTTTTTTATGAATATCTCATAAGGTGTTATCTTTATTAAAAACATTATTATATACAAAATTGAAGTACGATGATTCTATAAATTTGATACAGCATATACTTGAAAAACAAATCAAGTAACGGATTGTTGATATCCGATTTTTAGAAGAAATCAAAGTTTTTACTTAAGGAACTGTCATGTAGTTGCCTTCGAAGATTTATATTTTATGAAGTGTAAAGTAATATTTGCTTATTGGAAAACCCTCATATGTTATTTCTTCAATATTTACGCAACAATTTATTTTAGCAAGGAAATGTTTATAACTATTTCTTCTTATATTCTAGAACTGTAGAAAGTGCTTTTTGGGATATTCATAGAAAATAAAATTTAAAAAATTTTGATTCTCTGTCTCCCTCTTATCAAACCAAAAAATCTTGGGACAGAAGGGTACTGAACAATTTCTGACAGTTTTGTTTTTCTTTTTTTGGCGTGTTTTCACCTAATTTTACAGTATTATGAGTATTATTTATTAAGTGAATTTGAGAAAAGTAATCTAAACTGAAATAAGACTCCACGACCCTTGAGATTCTTAAAGTTAATGACCCTATTAAAAAAATTTTTATATGAAAAATTAGAGTACTTCAAAATATCTTTAGCAATGATGTTATAATTTCCTTGCTAAAATGGATGGAGATATTGATAAAGCATATACTTGGTAAACAAATAAAGTTACGAATTGTTGATATCCGATTTCTAGTAGAAATATAAGTTTTTACTTAAGGAACTTTAACTGTCATGTCCTTCGAAGAATCATATTTCACAAAGTGTGAAGCAATATTTGCTTATTGGAAAATCCCCATATATTACTCCTTCAATATCTCCACAACCATTCATATTAGCTAGGGAATGTTTAAAACTATTTTATATTCTAGAACTTTAGGTGTGTAAGAGTACTCAAATTTTAAATAGATTTTTTTTTTTTTTTTGCGATGTTCACCATCTTTTTGAGATGGTCATGAACAAAAAAAAAAATTAAAATCTGATTCTTCCTCTCCCTTTAAAAAAACGGGACGCAGAAAACCTTGGGACTTTTTACCAGTAAATAAGAGAGGGTACTCAACAGTTTTTTTTATTTTTTTACGTTCGGGTATTGCTTGTTTTCACCTAATTTTACTGTATTATGAATGTATTACTTATCAATTGAATATGAGAGGACTAGTTTAAACTGAAATAAGACTCCATAACACTTTGATGATTCTTAAAGATAATGACCCCCAAATCACCTGATAATGAATCCGTATTTTCCTACACGTTGGTATTATCTTCCTATGATCATATTTATAACTTATTTATTTCTTAACGCTTGTTTCCAGTTATGAAATCTTTAGAAAATTAAATTGTCAAGAACGGAATGCTACGTTTTTTTAATTATTGAGTTATGATTTTATAACTGACAAATGGGCCGACTGGAGATTTACAGTTTCCGACGGTGAATTGCACGTGAAGATGGGGGATGAAGGAAGCACTAAAAGGGGATGCGGTATTGACTGGGATGACCCTAGGGTGAGGAGGAAAGAAGATAAATATTAGAATGGATCCTGCGTTTGGTGGAGGCACATGAGCGGTTTCACACCAGTCCTTTCGGCATATCATTTTCTTCGAGTAGTTATATTTATTGATTTTTATATAATATATATTCCAAATAATTATCATAATAATACGTAGTATAATGTGCCAAAAAATACTTTAGCAAATTAACCCAACTTTGACGCTTAGCAACAGAACATCATTATTTCAAAATACATTATTAACTTTTGATTAAAATACAATACACACACTAACACCCACACACGAAGGAAAAATTATTTTTATTCTTGATCATTTCTTCCCTTAAGAACCATTTACAGTGAACCGAGGAAATCCGATTTGTCTGGCTTCATCTTATACATAATTATTTAGTTAAGTCATTATAAAAGTTAATATAAATAAAAGATACATATAAAAACCGATATCATCAATTGAGTTTAATTTTTTCCTCAAAAATTTCGATTTAAATTTGTATTCTTTATTTAAAAATCAATTATAATACAATAACATCTTCAAAAATAACGGAGTTACAAGGATATATATTATGATTTTCTTTGGGGGAAAAAAATCTATTTTTAATCCTGCTAAAAAGTGAGTTCTAGATATTGTAGGAGGGAAGTTAACCTGGCGTTTGATGATGGTCTTTGCCTAATCACCACATTGCACGACCGTTGGCTTAAAAACATTGCGAATATACATATAAAGATGTACTAGGCCCATGACCCTTGATAGGTTATACGAGGCACAGGTTATTTTACTGCGACTTAATGAGTAAACAATATTACAAGTAATATTATTTAAGTCTGGCCAAATTTTAAATTTTCATCATGTGCATTTTAGGGGATCTGTTGAAAAAATAAAAAAAGCAATTTTTTTTTCTGTATGTATTTACTGGAACTGTCCTCTAAAAAAAAAGGATCTTTTATTTTTTTTTGGGTGAGTTGGAAGGTTTTGTCTTCTGATTCCTGTATCCTGTATCAATCTTTCAGAGCTTATTTTTTTTTTTTTTTTTTTGTTTTACGTAGAAATGGCATTTCATATTTTAAATTTCATTGTGGGAGGACTAAAATCTCCTGACCAACCTCATTTAAAATCAAGCTGAGAAATTATGAATCATTACTTTAGGCACACATTCAAAGCTGTTTTTGACAGTAATAAAGACAATTTCCAAATGAATCCTAAATTTTTAGATTTTTAAGTTTAAAAAGTTATTCAGATTTTGGTTGACTGTGATCTCTCCCTTTTTATCTCCTTGCTCAACAGTTAACTTTGTAGCCGTAGAGATCCTGGGTATTTACTGATTCTCATACTCTTCATTTATTTTAATTAATTTCGGTTTATTACACATAATCAGTATGAGAGGGAAGGATAATTGTTATCATAGAAGTTTCATTTAGAATTAGTTTGCTCATTGTATTTTATATATTTAAAGATTTTGTATATTCTCTGTTTCTAAGGGGTAATACCAATTAAACCATATTTTTTTCAGCATTATGCGAATTTCCTTTAACCGATGACTCATATAAATGTATTAAATCTTTAATATAATAAGCTTGTTTTTACTTTCACTTACATATTTATATTAAAGATTTCATATATTCACATAAGTCATCGCTTAAACAAAATTCGCATAATGCTAAGAAAAATATAGTCTGAGGGGTATAACCCCTGAGAAAGTCATATTTTGTTTAATCTGCAATAATAGATGAGGCTTTATGCTACGTAATCTTATCGCGGTCGTCGGCTTTTACGGTAAGCTCAGGAAGTTAGCTCTGGTAAACGCCCGAGACTTAATATTAAAAGCTTCTCCTTGTAGTAGTATCTCTTTTTATCTTTCAGTGATAATTCACTCTCGCCGTTGGGTAACAAAAAAAAAGTGGAACTCATAAATTTTGACCTATATATTCTACTCTGGCTGGAAAACTCTTCTTTGAAACTCAGACGATGGTGATCGTAGAGCAAAAGTTTTATTTTATATCCTTCAAACTAAAAAACAGATTAAAATATTCGGATTAACAACTATAATTAAGCAGATTTAAATGTTTGATTCGTCTGATTGAAAATATTATGTTTAAAGACATATGAGACCACTGGGGAAATTAGGTTTACTCTACGCGGAGTTGCAAAGCTTGTGCCCTGTCATTATAATCGAGTTAATAGGATCGCAGCGACTTTTTGGACTCTGTGAAAAACAAATTCCGAAAAAGTTGGTATGCACCGAACCAACTGGTAGGCGTCCCTTTAAGGCTGAGGTTTCAGTGGGAGGATTGTGTTAAATATAATTTCGGAGGCTTGAGCTTGAACGAGCTTAAATGAGAAGAATCTACCCAGCGGTAGCACTTCAATATTTATTTGTTCAGCAGGTCTCGAGGCCACCGGCACACGCCTCGGAGGATTATCTGGAATATAGTCGATGAGATGATACGGACAAGCGGGTTTGTATGGGCGGGTAATTTGGGATGAAAGGAGGTTTATCTTTTTTGGGCGATTTCTGTAACTAGTGGGATATTCAGGTCGCAATGGATGAGTTTGTTGGTAACGAAGTAAGGAGCGTCTAGGATTTGTCGAAGGATTTTGGATTGCAAGGATTGGATGCCGGAGGAATTCGATGGTTTAGTGGAGCCCCATAGCCCTACGCCGTAAGTCCAGATAGGTCTAATAATGGTTATGTAAATGAGTTTTTTTGAAGTAAAGAGGGAGTTTTGATCGTTTTTCAAGTAAGTTTTTTAATAGTCGATATCTACGAGTAGTTTATTGTCGTTTAAGTCTTGTATGATGATTCAATGTAAGACGTTGGTTAAAAGTAGTGTTGAAAGGATTATAAAGGATCTTTTATTGACAGGACAATCACAATTCAACGTTTCAAGTTATTTCACCCATCCTCAGGATCCTGCAAGCAATATCAACAACATCTCTAAAATCTATTAAAACTCCAATCATAATGTAAATTATTAGTAACATTGGTTGGTAATTACGACCATTAAAATATTACAAAAAATATTAAATGTATCACAAAACAACAATGTTACGTAGTTTATTATTATATAAATCTTTCCTAGTTTAGAAAAGTTCCTTATTAAAAACGCTTGTAGGAATCTAAGAATGGGTAAAATACCCATATTGAATCATGATTTACCTGTCAATAAAAGGTCCTTTGAAAGAAATGAAAAATCATCCCTATTGTTTTTCACCTCCATATATATTTTATTTGGGAAGATTGGGTATTTCCTTTGATCTGTTATTTAGCCAGTATATGGTTCTCATTCTATCTTCGATGTAACTGATTGCAAGCAATGAAACTTATCGTAGTAGAAAAATCTTATTGATGACGAGTCACAAAGAACTTGACTGAAAGTCAATAGGCTTGGTAAGATAAAAATATCTCCGAGTAAGTTTCCCGATAAAAATCCCTCTGATTGTTGATATGATTCATGAGAGATTTTCGAATCCTCTCTTCCTCCCGAATTCTCTTTGTATATTTCCTTACAGGAAGCGCGTTGTTCTAGTGGCTAGAGCTCTAATCTACTGTTCTCCGGGTCCTAGGTTCGAATCCCGACTGTGGCAGAATATTATTGATTTAGTTGTTTTTGCCGAGAGGCTAGACCCTCCTGAGGCACTAGCCCCAAGAAAGTGGGTACTCGCATTAATGGGTGATCTCTTCCTAATCACCTCATTTGGCCTATGAACAGTGCGAATCTTTCTCTCTTACCAAGACCCTTAATGGGTTGTAGTGGTACTGGTTTTTTTAGTCATTTCCGTATAATGAAATTTTCGTTATAATACTGTTATGCTTCTTAATAGAATATTTTGGAAATTTGTTTTACATTTCTAAAAGTAAAGAAAATCTGATGCGGTCACTTGTGGTGTATTGGCTGGCATGACAACCTGCTACGCCTAAGGTTGCGGGTACACACACCCCCGGTAGATTGCTTTAGGATTTTTGAAAAGTGTAAAAAAATGCATAACAAAGCCACCCTTTCAGTGAGATTTTTTATGTTTTAAGAGAGCAAGAATTAATATTACCACCATTGAACCATGGCAATGTTAATTCTTTCTCGCCATTAAATTACTATGGTTTAGTCAATCGTTATAATTATAATTGTGTAGCTTGAAAATAACATTCAAGGTTCATATAAAATAAAAACACCAAACAATTGATCCTTTAAAAGATGTTCTTATCTGTTCCTCAGAAAAAACCTTATATTTATTTATTTTTTTTTTTTTTTAAATATTTTTATTGAAATTTACAACTGAATTTTGTAATACAAGTAAATATGTTGGTAATGATAAAATACATGAAAAATAAAACATGAAGAGAAAATGCCCATTGGCATCACTCCACTGAGTAACTAAACTAGAAGGTCTCGAGGCCATCTTCTTTTCAGGCGCCTCGTAGGATTGTCAGGAATTGAAGAGGAAGCAAGAATTGAAACTAGAGGATTAGAGTGGGAGTGGAGTTTGTCATGGAAGGATTGATACCTGGTTCGGGCCATTATGTTTATTAAATTTTATTTTGAATTAACCACCTTTACCATTTTTCCATTGACATAAATTTATTATTAGAAATAATGTAAAATTCATTTTTAACGTTTCGGGGTCTACCTCGTCTTCATGAAATTCCATCTTTACCTCCTTCATCATATAACAATTATTTCATCAAATTTAAAGATACAATACATGTCTATTATTCTCCTACGGTTTATTAGTCAAAAATAAATTAGCTTAACAAAAATCGCGGATTTAAACCCGCCTGGTGGCTCTAGGATTATTTAATCCCTGGTTATGTCGCCTTCAGTAGGGATGTAAAATGATGGTCCCGAGCCTGTGCTATGTCAGATACTCGTTAATTAACCCCATCCCAATTAAACCTGGATAGGTAAAATTTAAAACTTCAACATTGGTATCGTCCAATTAGCAACAGTATCATGTAAGTATGGGGGGTGTGTGTGAGATAATGTATGGTGCTGTGTTGTCTTCAGTTGTTGTGAGATATGTATTTTCTATTTTGTATATCTGACATCCTGAAGATATCTTAAATCGCAAACTGCCGAACGTTTAGTTTTTTTTTTTTAATATATTTTTTGGACTTTACATATTTTGTGAAATGACTTGGGGTTTTGTGCTGCATTCAGCTGAAGAAACGAATATATACTCTTATTCTGAGATGTGCTGTATATTATGTGATGATTATTTTATTGAGTTATATGTCGACATTCTAGATTAAAAAACGAAGAAGCAAAAACTGTTGTTTCTTAGATAAAATTGGCATTTCTACTTCTGTGAATATCGAATTCGACATGAAAGGTAGGAAATAAAAACAAAATGCGATAAAGCTTTTCCAGACCTCTTTAAAGACTTTTCTCTTTTATTTAACCCTCTTTTCCCTTGTCCTTATGAATCTATTATCCGCTTAGGTAGCATTACCTACTAATGGCTTTCTAAGAAGTTTAATTTAATACCTCATTTTGGCTTTAATAATTTTTTATTTTAATATAAATATGTGGTATTTTATTCCCTAATGTTTTCCAGTAATCTTAAAATAGGACCATGTTTAGGGTTATTTGCACGCGTCTCAAGTATATATTCTTTTTTTAGATTTTTTTGCTGGTTAAGACTTTTATTTTTCATGAATTTACAAGTGACCACAAGCCTCATATTTTATACATGTCTTGGCACTGCAACAATTACATGTTACTTTAGTAGTATGTACAAGCGAAGTTAGTGGTACTTATAGCCTTTATTATTAAAACATTAAGAAAAATCCGCAAACAAAAACCTAAGCAATAAAAAATATAAACAAATTAAATTACAAAGAAAAAAAAAACTTTTGGTTATATGCAAATATCTTTAACTTATAATTATATATCAAACTTATATTTTTTTAAAAATTACATATCAGAATAAGTGTTTATTACGTTTATGTGTGTATAGTTTTAGAGTGTTCTTGTAGTAATCAGATTTTTTTTTCTATAATCTTTGGCTTTCCTACTATGTATTATACATCTGTATTATTGTTCTTATGTGCAGAATAAAATACATACAAGAATATTTTTTTATCAAAATGGTACTTTAGAGGAAGAAAATTTCGACATTTAAGCCCTGTCAGGTAATTTCAGAATGGATCCAGCATGATATTAATTTTGAATTTTCCATCAATATAGCGGGTTTATTCGAAATAGTTTGAGCCGCTTTGAGAAAATCGTTAAAAGGTGTATAGTGTTTTTTCTGGCTGGCTGATTTTGTTTTAAAAAAATGCTGTAACACCCTAAGCGTATACGCTCGAATAATATAAAATTTTAGTTTTATCGTTTTCGAGTTCCTTATCACACACACACAAGTTTTATGATTACATGTGGAATTCCCAGACGCTCCCATGTTTCTAGAAGGTATACCGAGTTGAATTAGCTCTATTCCTATTTCCGTCGACTGTACCTCCTAAGTGTCTATCTCTTCAGATTTTTCAAAACAAAAACATCCTTATATTCCTATTATATTCTTGATATGCTTACCACTTGTTCCTCTGCCCATTCATTAAACACTATATCACAACCCATAAACTTGTATATACCTTCTCAAAGATCCATCTTCTTCATAAAATCTTTTGTCATTCGTGGTAACCAATTTTGGAATTCCTTGCCTATATCCATTCTTTATCTCCTAAAGTATCAATCTTCCCAACATATGTAATATTAAAAGCTGTAGATGATAACTATTCATTGTCACAAAATCCATCTTTTAATTGTTAAACTGAAGTCTTAAATGACCAGACAATTATCATTTATAATTGTACTTTTCTTGTTATTCTTAGGCGACTACTCGTCCCCATCATTTTTCTTTTTCATTTGACTTATTTTTATTTCATTATCATAGATCTTTTTGCGGGACATGGTCTTTCATGTCTTAACCTAAAATACAAGTCTGACCAAATTAACTAGTATTTCAGATTAAGACATGGATACGAAAGTGTTCAAAATCCCAATACTTTTTCTTTTCTCTCTATTTTATTGTATAGGTATGTGAAAGTAAAATCACTCAAAGTTAGATCGTTTATCTTCCATTTTATATTGAAGAATGATTTATATCCATTTTAATTTCAAAGGCATGGTTAATGTATTCTTTATTTCACCTTAAAAATTATAAATAAATTACATAGAAATAGTTGAATATAAAAACCCCACAACCTGGTTGTTGATATTGACCGTGGATTTCCCCACTAGGCTGCTGTGTCATGCCATCGAAGAAAAAAGTACTAGGAATCGCATGATAGTCTTATCAATCTCATGTTCCTTATCACAATGATTATTATCAAAACCACTTGTATAAAGCCTTCACACCCGGGGTTAATGATGTTAGTTAAATTGCTTATAAAAAAAAAAAATAAAATAAAATAAATAAACAGCGTTGATTAAACAGGAAATGAATTTTCTTACACAGTTGTCAGAATAACCTCTGTCATTTTAAAAATAAATGGTGGTTTCGTTTTTCTTATAAAACTTTTGAGGTCTATGTTAAAGAATAAAAGAAAAATTGGTGTAATACATATTCTATTATGAACACTATTATTAGTAGCCGCCCATTTCCAAAGTATTGAGTTGAAACTCGCCTAATAGATCTACTATTTTTTTAAAGATTGTTAGAGATTAAGCTCTCGAGCTGCTTCTTATGCACGGATAGTAATATTATATATATGTATATTTATTTTGTTTTTTCAGCAATTAACTTTTCTGAATATCTTAGGTATGTGAGGATTTTCGTGCTAAAATGCATTTTAAGTAAGACTGGCAGTATCATATTTTCAGTTGATTATTCAGATTCTGATGGAAAAAAGTCTTTTAGTTTATTTTTCACTAACGAACTAAAAACTGAAACTAAAATGTATTTTTCCGGAAGGTGTTGTCACAGCTGTGCAATGACATAGACATTGGGACAATACTGCGAAATACCCAGGAGTCGGCCACAAAACTGATAAGTTACGTAAAAGAAACTACAATTTTTTTCAAAATGAAAAAAAGTACATGTTTTGGATTTTCAGTGTTAATTTTTCATTTTTGTTTTAGTCTTTTGTAATGCAATTATCTGAACCTTGTTTGTATTTTATGTATTTTACTTGAATGTTTGTGTTTTAATTTACGGCTAAAATAATCCTAGTGTTTGAAGATCCTCTATGTTACTAAATAAATATTTTATTTGATCCAATCGATACTAAATATATCGGATAATTTAATTAAAATTAGTTAATTAAGAATAAATTACAAATATCCAATTTATTATTAAGAATAAATTAAAAATATCTGTATTAATTTTTGTTCAGTATATAATATGACTATATAATTCGTTTCGGTGTTGATTTGATTGTTGTGTTCAACGTTGAAAACAATGAAAAACTGAGAAAAAATAATATATGAATTGCAAAAACCAACTTTTCGAACTAAACACATAAGTTTTATCAAGGATGAGATTAAATCAGAGATAGAGAAGAGATGTAAATATTTGTACAGAAAACATACAGTAGTAAAGTGACAAGAGATAATATATAAAAGTTTGTTAATCATAATAAAAGGTAGAAGATAAAAACTGATAAGGGGTATGATGATGGAATAAATTTAAACATGAGAAGTGCTGAAATTAAATCATAACATAACTATATATATTTATTCATTAGGCAAAAGTATGAGCTAGGATAGTGTAGAATAGTCCAACTGACAAATTTTAACGCTGTTTTGTCGAAATATCATAAAATGTCTCATGAGATAACCTCATTATCAGTTATATTTCGTGTCCTTTTATACTATGGTGAATCTCAACTATATTCTAAATATTAAATTTATAATATTAAGGAATATCGTTTTTTTTTCTAATTTATTGTACGTTTTAATTATTTGCAATTAATGTAGTTATCGTTATTTTGTATTTCAGTGTATTTTGTTCATTGTGTTTATTTTTCTTCTCTGCTTTTTGTTTGTATTTTGTGCTTCGTCTTCTTTACGTATTTATTTACTTTTTATGTATCATTATTTTCTGTAAATTATTAAAAAATTGCAGTAAATTGTTACTACCAGAAACTCATTAATCCTTATTTTTAAATTATTTTTTAATGAATGTTGCTTTAAAAGTGTCAATATTCATCGCTTTTAACGATTAGTGTCACTGTTTCTGGGAAAAACACTCAAGGACTTTTCAAGAAGCAATTTTTTTTTTTACAGTGATCCAAAGTCACATTTTTGAATTCACATTAATTGTAATCATCAGTTGTATACATTGATATCAGTAAAAGGTTGATTTATTAAGTAATTAGGTAGATTATAATTTTTTTTAATAATCTAACTTACACATGTTATGAATAATTTAAAAAAAATTAAATTGATATGTTTAATCAAAGTAAAGAACATTTTAGACTATTCCTTAGCTCTTTTATAAGCTTTGTTCAGTTAGTATAAAATGAACTATAAGTTACCAATTATGTAACATGATAATCAATCTCACATAATACCTTTTAATATATATGTATATATATATATATATATATATATATATATATATATATATATATAAATTATAAATTAAATAGATTTAATTTATTTAGACACTATAACTTTTGGAACCATTGGATTTCCTTTCCAAAGGTTTCGTGTTTATCAATCCTAATGGGTGGCATCCAAGGGAAGAATTAATTAACTATGTTTTAATAAATTACATTATTATTTAACATTAGCCAATACATACCCAACCTATTAACACAATGCCCAACTCTATGACTGAGAATACTGAGGGATTCGTTATTATTATGTTTGCCATACAACATTACAATAAAACACAACTTCTTTTCGATCTCTTGACTCTTATTTGTCTCGAAGACGACTGCTATTCTCGTTGAGGGAATAGGACTGCTTCTCTCGCTGAACTTCAACTGACCCTCTCTGATTCTCTATTCTCGCCCTCATTACTTCTATCCCCCTTTTTTCAAAAAAATTATATTTCGGAATTTCTCTCGGAGATCATGACAAAGAAAGTGGGGTTGATATGGGAAATGCCCCAAGCCGGAGGTCCAGCCTTTGTCCTTGGGTCTAGGAAGTTCCAGGGCTATCCATGGGAAATTCAGAGGGGGTAGATTGCTTTTGCCGACAAAGACTTATTAACGTTTACTTAATTAATATTCAAATTATTTAATAATGAACTTACTCCCTCCAGTATCCTCAATACATAACAATATATAATTAGAAGTGGACAATTTATTTATAATATGTAATTAGTTCTGACTAATCATTATTATTTTTTTCTCTGTGCATGATTAAAACTTCATCTGTTATTTCTCTAAGAGCATTTTAATAAGCATTAGAGACTTCCCAACCGCAGTATGTATGCATAATTTATTTTTATTTTTTTTTTTTCTTACCCTCTGGTTTTATTTTCGAACAAAATACAAATACAAATATAATATGTATAGCTGTCAGATTTGTCCTTCTGTTACCCGGAGGTATTCTAAAGAGGATTGCTATATGCGCTGGATGCACTAGTAATCTTTCAAGGGCTTCTTCTAAGCCTTTATTTATCCATTGCAAAATGGGAGGGACCATTCTTCAGGGTTTTGGCAATAAATTGAGTTCAGACATAGTCCGAACTCCTTCCCTCGGCGACAATGTCAACGAGAGGTAGTGATCCTTGCCACCTCCCAGGCTTGGGTGGTGGGGTGATATCAGAAAATAATGGATTAGCACAGGCCTTCAGCCCATCAAAAAATTTAATGTGCCTCCGGCTGATATATTCAGGCACTGTTGGCAATGCTAATTCCTGATGAAGGATATGGTTTCTGGCCCTTTGTAAGTTGGTACCTCTGACAATCCGCCGAAGGATGGAGTTCTGGAACGTCTGTAATTGTTTGAGAGTGGACTTAAACAGATGCCGCATCAAGGGCGCACCATAGAGCATAGTCGGACGTATTATAGCCTTGTAGATCTGTAGTTTCAGCCTCAGTGAGAGCTGAGGTGACGTGAGTAGATGATTAAGTCTATAGCTCTTTCTCCTGGCCAGTTTGAGTCGTTCCCGGACGTGACTAGATAAGGTGAGGTGCCTATCTAGAGTGACGCCCAGGTAGAGGATTGAATTAGAGACTGGCAGTGTTTCTCCGTTCACTTTAAAATCAGTGGGCAAAGCGCTCTTCCCCTTCTGGAACGACATGACAATAGCATCTGTCTTCTTCGGGTTCACCCTAATGCCAATCTCCTTCAGCTCATCTACAATAGTGGTCGATGCTCCTTGTGCCAGGGTGAGAGCCCTTTTCGGTCTCATACTAGAAGCATAGATGCCAATGTCATCGGCGTAGGCTGCTACCAGTGCCATCGGGTGCTTCATTGAGATCACTTTTGCTGTAAAGATCACAAACAATAGTGGTCCCAATACAGAACCTTGAGGAACCCCACAAATGGTGTCCTTTGAAGTTGACAATTTATCGCCTACCCTTACGACGAAGGATCTCCCGCTTAAGTAGCTTCTGATCAATCGGCATAATGAAGCTGGAAAACGATAGTCTTCCAACTGGTGAAGCAGTAACTCATGGGATACACAATCAAACGCCTGTGTGCAGTCCAGCGAGATGAACGCCGTGGCTTCATTGTTCTTCGTCATACGCTCTATGGTGTGCCTTTGAAGTTTCACTAAATGATGATCGCAGGCTACGCCTCGTGAGAATCCGGTCTGTTCTGGTGGAATGATGGACTCCTCACTGCAGTGCTCTAGCAGATGGTGATGGATCAGCCTCTCGAACACCTTGCTCATATGCGAAAGGAGACTGATAGGCCGATAATGCTCTGGTGAGTCTCCATTCTTCCCAGGCTTAAGTAGCGGCACTATGATCGCTTGCTTCCAGTCATCGGGGAAGTATGAGATCCGCATACAGGAGTTAAAAATGTTTAATAAGAAGGCTTTACCCCTCCGAGGTAGCATCTTCAATAGTACATACGGAATATCATCCAGTACCGAAGCCTTGTTACCCTTGGTGCGTCGTAGTACCGACTCAAGCTGTCCGAAGGTGGAGAATATCCTCTTTTCATTAGGGGACGTTGGTCTTCCCGCAGGAAGTGTGGGAGCATTTAACAGCCGATCATATTCCCTCGCCTTATAAGAATCGGACAAGAGTTCAGCCTGTTCCTCAGGGGATAATAGGGTGCCACCTGATGTAAGGTGTACACTCTTCCTCTTAGTGACGTGTGACCTCACAAGTCTCCAGAACTGACGATGATCATCATGAGTCCTACGGAGTTGCTCGTGCCATAGGAAAGTCTTCCATTCACGCATGAGGCTGGCTATCTGCCGGGTCATCGCATTGATGGCCGGTTTCAAGCCGTAGTCACAAGTTCGGTGGAAAATATTCCTCAGGTTGTTCCTTTGTGCAATGAGAGCAAGAATGTGGCTCGGTGGTTTCCTGAAGGCGTTTGGCTGAGGACTAAACCTTGGTATGGTAAGATTGGCTGATACATGGACGGTGGTGGTGATATCCGAGATCGCCTTCTGCACCTCTTTAACAGTTCTTAAGTACTGTATCTTTGGTAGGGTATCATCCACACTAGCCCTATATCCTTTCCAGTCGGCCTTGTGGAAGAGGAACTTGCTCGCGGGTGGTGTTGCTGGAGTTCCCTCAAAGGCATATAGCACAGGCCGGTGGTCCGACGGTCCGTATGGGAGCGCTAGGCACTCAGTAACAGTGTGAAGGTCCCTGGTCAGGAGTAGGTCAAGTGTGGATGTCCAGTCAGGTCGGGCCGCATGCCTAAAGGTGTGCACTCCGGGGTGGAAGACAGCCATCCTGGTCTTGGTGATATAGGTACCCATCGGATTGTTGCTACCGCACAGCCAGGCAGTGTGCCGGGCGTTGAAGTCCCCTAAGATGACAAACCGACTCTTATCCTGGGCGTGCTGCAGCAATAGCTTCATAGATGTTAATATAGCCTTGGGTCTCCTATAGACACAACAGAAAGTAAAACGTTGTTTTAATCGAACATCTACTGTGACTATATGAGTACCCTCTGTAGAAGCTACTGGGTTGGGTACCAACCTCGATGGGATATCTCCTCGAACCAGAATCACTACGGCCTCGTTAGCCCCGGGTTGACAAGCCTCCCGGTATGCAATATACCCCTGAAAATACAGTGAAGCAGAGGTGGGTAGTATAGTGTCGGTCAGCGCCACCACCGATGGCCGGTGCTGCTGCAGGAGGAGTTCTATTTCAGCCTTCTTCAGTAGTAGGCCTCGAATATTATAGGAAATAACTAAGTGCTCAGTCATAATGCTTAGCGATGATCTTCGTCAGCATCTTCATCATTTCTCGAACAGTTGCCATCATCTCTGCGAATTGGGCGTTGAATAGAGCATTGCTTGGATGTGCTTGTGTATTTAATGTGAATTGCGGTGTTGAGGAGTGAGCGGGTGCTGTCATTGGTTCAGCTTCTTCATGATGCGATGTTGGGGATGTTCTCTGTAGCTGCTGCTGCCGCTGTTGCTGCCCGGCGGGTCCGCCAAGTAGTTCAGTGAAAGCCAAGTTAGGGTTGACTAGCCTACTTGTCTTACTTGAAGGGGCTGCTACATTTATAATTGTCCTCTTTCTCATCTGGAGCAGTTCTTGCCGGCGGGGACACTCTTTGGAGGAGGCATGATGGGCTCCACTACAGTTGGCACATTTGATTGGTGCAAGTCGTGGGCAGCTTCTTTCTTCATGAGTATGGGCGCACCGGGGGCATTTTACTGTCCTCCCGCAGTATTTCATGGTGTGCCCAAACTCTAAGCAGTTTCGACACTGTGCTGGGCATTTATCTTCTTTAAAGGGGGTTACCCTAAATCTAACCTGGTTCACATGGCGAAGAGCCTGTACATTTTCGATTTTTACCGTAGGCTCAGTGATGAGCAAGATGGCTTCAATCGGGTAGGTCACTTCTCCTTGTCGTTTGGTCAGGCGCTTGGCCATCACGAATCCTGGCAGCCTTTGTTTCACTTCAGTGGCGAACATATTTAAATCACTGTCAACATCGAAGCCGTGAACCACAAACTTCTTTGTCCTCTTGGTGCCGCGAGGTGCATAGGTGTGGAATTGCACCTTATCATCACGACGGAATAGTTTTACCACGGCATAGTGATCGGCATCATTATCCAAGTATAACCTCGTCTCCTTTGCCGAGGTATTTGTAGTAAACTTTGTGATCTTCATTTCCAAGAGAGTCGCTCTGAGAATGGGTTGCGACAGTGGTGGTCTGATTATTACTGGTGGCGGTAACCTCTTCTTGGGCTGATCATTGGGATATGACGCCCGAAAAGGACTAATTTGCTATTTCAAAGGATATGCCCGATTTTCATATTTTAAGGACTGTTTTAATTTTTGTTTTTTTCATTCTAAGTTAAAGTCGCCATTCTCGTTGAAAGGATTCTTAACAATTGACATTTATTGTAACCAGGATACGGTTCAAAATGGAAGAGAACCACCATTTTTGACTCGATTCTCCTTTTAAAAGGATACGAATCGATATAAATCAATGGTAACTAGGATTACCATACTAAAAAGGACAATTTTTAATATAGAAACTCTCTTCCCGATGCAAGAAGCTGTCCGAAATAACTTAAGTCTAACTGTCTATATTAGGGTGGGTGAGGCGGGTTACGCCCGAAAAGGACTAATTTACTATTTCAAAGGATATGCCCGATTTTCATATTTTAAGGACTGTTTTAATTTTTTTTCATTCTAAGTTAAAGTCGCCTCATGATTGGCCTGACTGAGTGGGAGCAATTGGCGCAAACTGGTTAGAGACAGGTGTCGGTGGAGGCCCGGCGACTGTCCTCAGTTTTTGGGAATTTTTCTTTGAAACTTGGACAAATCCCGCTTCATCAGCTCCACTTGACGGGCGCTTCTCGCCTCTAGCCTCTTCCATTATCATGGCCGTCGAAGTCGATGGTTCACCCATATCGTTAGATGGCCGCGTATAGGGGCAAAAACTCTTGTCAGCGCTACGCTGCCCGATTGGCTGTTAAAGATTATTTCCACGGGATAAGTGTGGTCTTCAACAGCATAAGGCGCAAAGCTAAACAAGAGCTGACGTCAGAAAGTCTTCAAGCGGCAGTTCTTCTTACTTCTTCCACTGCTCGTCCCTGCTACTTAATGCTAAGCGATAAGGTTTTGTGGCTTGTTACCACACAAAAATAATATTCACGAGTATCAACTAAATACCAAATTACTTTTAGATTACTGAGCTTTTTTTTACTACGACTGACCAAAGCATAATTTATGCTATGGTGAGCTCTATTTAGATTGTAATTGTTGTATCAAGTTGGCGGGCTGGAAAATGAAGGAATTACTAAATTGGTAATGAAGGCTGAACCGAGTGAAATGTAGCTGGGATCATGGCCTTAATTAAGCTCTCCATGAAATCAACGATCGTTTGTTAGCCAAGTTGTTGTTTTTTTTTTTTTTCGTAAATTTTTAAAATAAAAAGGAGGTTTTTTAGAAAATTAATATATAATTATTTTCACTTATAACTAAATTCAGTATTCTCGTGCAGTAAGAAGAGGAAAAAACGTGAAGTGAAAACCTCGAAACTTCCCAAATATTGCAATAAAAATTTTGAAATGTGCATAATAGTGCAGCCAAACACTAAAATACAAATTTGAGGGTATATTTACCTTAAACACCCAAAAAATAAATTAACCTGAATCTATATGGAAGGAGTGGTGTGATCTAATTGATAGAGCACTAGTCTACTGCTCTCTAGGTCCTGGGTTCGAATCCCTGCTGGGGCAGACCCATCCTCTTTAAAGTGGGTACCCAAAAATGGAGAATAACCTGGGATCTGGATGTGGTGTCAGCTTAATCACCTCATTGCATGGCCGTTGGCTTAGATAGAGTACAAATCTCTATGCGTACTTAGCCCAAAACCCTTCATGGGTTGTAGAGGTATAGTATTTTTTTTTTCTATATGAAAGAGGAACTTTACCTTTAAAAGTTGTTTTTTTGAAAAATTACTCCCCTATTGTAAACAAATTAAAAATCAGGAAGCATGTTAATTAAACATCTATATAATTTCTTTTAAGTAGAAAAATTGTCTAAATCATTGAATAGTGTAATCAAACAATTGATAATCAATCAAATATTTATCCGATTCGTCCCTTTAATAGTTAATTAGATTGTGAATTTATAAAACATGTAATAAGTCGATGCAGAAGAACTCACTGAAAACAGTTTAAAGAATTTATCATAAATGCTCGTGAATAATAAATGTAGGCATGCTATGTAGAACTGGGTAAATAATGATATTTATATATATTTAATACATTCACATATATATATTTAAATTTAAAATAATATTCAATAGTTACCATAGTTTTTGTATTGGTATATTTTTTCTGCTTTAATAAATGTGTTCAGCTTACAACTATATAAAAAATAACCTTCATAAACTATAACAAGGAAGAATTCGTAGTAAACTGTTTTACAATTAGCGTCTGTTACGATTTTCTTTCACACCCCCAGTTTTTTAATTTATTACAAGCAGTACAAAAAACAGTTTGACCATCAGACTAATCTCATCTAATTTTCAACGAAACACTTGTTCTCCTTTCGGCATTTTTCAAAACTTGATAGTCAACTTTTTTAACCTTTACATATTCTGAAGAAAATCTGAGATTTGATAACGCACTTAAGACTAATTACTTAGAGAGAATACAGAAGGGTCTTCAACAGATTATTCAGTATAACAACAATAACAATGAAGGTCTTCGAATTACCTTACCACCTGGAGTGACTAATCCGAAAGTGACGTTAAAAAAATAAATGTGATGTTAAACGAATAAAAACAATGAAACGCATTATGTTAGACGTATGTGTTTATTTACTCAAGTCAGTAGTCCTAATATGTCCGTTCATTTTTCCCTTATGAACTAATAATTTAATTGTAGCTTCAACCAGAGATAGATGATAAAATAAAATTTTTAATATTAATTAGTATATCTATGTAATTTTATCACCGAAAATTAGGTACGATAAATTGTGATATTGAATTTTTGTTTTATTAATATATTTATTGATGTTTACAACTATACATCTAGTAAATGTGATACAAGATTATACTGTGATGATTCACATGTAGAGATACTACCCATTGGCAGCTCTCCAAAAACTATGCTAAACTAGAAGGTCTCGGACCCATCTTCTTTTCAGACGCCTCAAAGGATTATCAGGGATTGTAGAGGAAGCAAGGACTGAACTAGTGGGTTAGAGTGGGAATGGGGTTTGTTATGATAGTGGTACCTGGTTCGCGCCAAGTCTTCACTCCCTAAATCCATATTGGTCTTATGATAGTCATGTAGATGAGCCTTTTGTCTTTAAGTAGAAGACTTGATCGGATATTAAAATTTAATAATCAAATGTAACTCAAAAGTGCAATAAATATCAAAAACGCGCATTTTAGTAAAAAAAAAAAAAAAATACAAAACGTGCAGTTTCTTGGAATATAAAATTGTAATATATTATTCCATAATACATACACGGGATAGTTGTCCGGGTTTAAAGCTGATGCACGCAAGCCAATAGAACGTGCAAAATCATGGAAATCTCTACTTATAACTTAGGAGTTAGAATTAGAACGGTATTCGCTCTGTTTTTATTTACTGTTGGATAATTTTTTGGGAGTTTATAAGGAGAAAGGGGCTTGTAGTCACAATTTTAGTATTCTTTATTGCTTTAATCTTGCTCTAATTAGCCCAGTGCACCCCACCATCATTCCTACGTAAGAAACTTGCAACAACTCACCCCTTTGACACCTTGCTCCATTCTTACCCACAATTAACACTAGTCATCTATTTTTACCCTACAAACCTCCAGTTTCTTAAGTACTTATAAACATATTCTTATGACACCACCTGATATTTTATCTCTACTCTCAACTTCTATAAAGAAAAACTTCCTTTGATAAATTCATGAGGTCTTTTTAATTACTTAATGTTTTAATTGCTAAATGTTTAAATTTGTAAGATAAATCACGTTGTTAACTCACCCTTGTTTAAGTTTTGCATTAAATTATGATCCAGAGGCAAGGCTATATCAATATTAATAAATGGAAATTCTATTCCTATTTCTAATTTAAATGTTGTTGTTAAACTTCGGTTTTCGCTTCTGTAGAGCTGTTTTCATCAGGTTGTATATTAATATTAACATGTTAATATTTATTAATACTAGGAAATCTATCTTCATTAAGAAATATCTACCCATCTCCTTTAACTTTTTTTTTTTTTTTTTTTTTTAATTTATTGAATATATTACAATTTGTTACAAAATGAACAATAATAATATTGATAAGAGACCACATTCATACTATATATACAGAAAATAATAATAATGGTCAAAACCTCATTAACTAATTTAACAATAAGAGTACCTACAATCTTATTTCAAGTTTTCTAAGGCAGAAAATAAATGGGCTGTTTTTTAATTCTTCAAAAATCTCTTATTAAAATCAAAATGAGTTATCAACGTTTCGGGTATTTCACCCATCTTCGGTATCCTTTACTTACCGTAATATAATTGTGAAGAGATTCATTGAGTTGTTCACAGAAAATAAATTTATGTTATTATTTTATTTTTAATGCTCGCAAATAACCAAGATTTAAATTTTAATAAAAAGTTTTTGTAAGAAATTAAAACAATCTCATTCCTTTTATACCTCAGAAATACTAAGATTCTTCCTGGTAATAAAAATGAAATAATATTTCAAGTTTTTAATGCTCTTATTTCTCCGCTACTTCATGACTTACTACACAAACTCGAAAATAAATCCTATAATATTTTTACTAAATTACTAAATGCCCATCTACATGACTATCATAAGCCCAATCTGGAGTTACTGAGTTGAGCTTTGGAGCTCTACTAAACCATTAAACCATCCTTATCGTATCCAATCCTTACCATCCTAAATCCTTTTGAAAATATTAATACTCTTTATTTTGTTACTCATAAACTCATCCATTATTACCTTAATGTTATGTATGTTGCTGATTTGGCACTAACTTGGTACCACTCCTTTCATGATAAACTCTATTCCGACTCTAACCCCTAGTTACGATCCCTGCTTCGTCTTCAATTTTTGATAATCCTCCTAGCCGTCTGAAAAGAATATGGTCACGAGACATTCTTGTTTAGAATATATATATATATATATATATATATATATATATATATATATATATATATATATATATATATATATATATATATAATATTGGAGTGGTGCTAATGGGTAATATCTCGGCATGTGTAAAAATATATATTTAAAAAAACTATTGTTTATAATTACGATAATTAATTAACGATTATGAAAGACTAATTGTGGGTTCTTTTGTAGATTGTCTATTTAATTAATTGTTTATGTCTGTCTGTGATAAGAAGATGGAACATATAATTTGTTTTTTTGGTATTTATGAAACCTAATTGTTATCAATTACCAATACCCTACACTACAAGATGTATCTAGAAACCTAAGTGTAACTCCCAGGCGATTACACCACGAGGCCCAGGGCCTACACGGCCTGTCGCGCCACTGGAAGAAAAAGAATTGTTATCAATAGTAGCCCGTTTTTGATCAATAGCTATTATAGAATATAATTTCATTAAAATAACTTTTGATGAACAGAAATCAAACAGAACCTCTTACTTGTGACATACGAAGAAGTCACTGAAATTATACATATCTTTGTATATCATCGAAGTAGGTATATTCTACAAATTGTGAATCAATAATTAAGTGGTTTTCATTAGCTTATTATTTTAGCAACTCAATGAATAACACGATTAGCATCATTTAACAAAGATATACTTAATAATCACTATAATGTTATACAAAACCTAAATTCCTGTGTGTCTCTTAATGACAACGTTATCTTCAACAAAAACAAGTTTCTCGCCAGATTAATTTATAAATCCCGCTTTTTAAGTTTCCGTCTTTTTTTATTTTTATTTTTTGCATATAAATAACTGGAACAGGCTTTTTCTAACAGAGATATGCTCTGAACCTTATATAGTCTGCCACGATAACCTATAGAGTTACGTGTTGAACGAAAGATGTCAAGCATGACGGACTCTAGTAGGTCTCACGTTTTTATGTGTTTAATGGTTTGCTTAATATTGCTATAATAATGGCGTTGTTTAACTGTTATGAAGATTAATATATGTTATGAAGATTAAGCCCAGATAATAAATTTAATCGAACCGTAAAACTTTTCTAGATGTTTATGATATGATCATGTAGTTGTATACATGATTTGAGTATCCGCATGGTATATTTTACTTTTTTGAATTGTATTGTTTCTCGTTTTTATTGATGTCTTAAAACTTTTCTTAGAGGAGTGTTGTGCCTTGCGGTTAAAATAAGGTTTCTTCTTAGTTGCGGTTAGTGTAAGGTAGAAGGTACAGAGAATTGAAGTAGTTTTATTTTTAAGAAAGTTTGTATAGAGTTTTATCATTTTACAGTTTGGTTTATTATTTCCAAATAACAATATTGGAGTATAACTGTTTATAAAGCTGTAGATAGGCAATTAAGTAATATGAAAAGCAATAAATAATTCAAAAGAAAATAGCTTATTACCATTGCTAATTTCAAAACGCTATATATCGGCTAATTCTTATATTCATATAATTATAATATTCAAATTAATTAGGTTATAATCATGAATTGTATTATATTAAAGTACTAGTATGTTATATATTTTTTATAAGTTGAAACTATTTTTCTAATTTTTGTTTTTATTTTTTCAGGTAAGTCACTGCTTTTGGATGTATGTAAGTGATGTTAATTTTATATATTTCATTGTTTTATTTTTGTTTATTAAAAAAAAATGAGGATATTTTTAATGGTGGGTTTAAATAAATTTAATTATTCAATCTTTTAAAAAATCGAACTAAAACCAACATATAGTCTAGCGTTATTAAATTTAAATTTTCCCAAAGTTTTTTTAATACGTATAGTTCGAAATCGTGATTTGTTTTTTAATTTGAGATAAAAAAAAAAAAAAAAAAATCAAACTTAAAATAACCAACATATTATGAGTCGAATCGAACCACCAGAAAGGAAATGTGCTTATGGTACAAATGTTAAATATTAGTATCGATACACATACAGTAGCAAGAAAAATAGTTGAAGTAGCAATAAATACAGTTATTGCTCTAGTAAAATTGTTATTTAATTGTCTATAACTCTACTCCAGAGATCCGTTCTTCAAGCTACTCCCGTTTTTCACGACCCTAAAGTAATTCTTAAGTATTATCTGAAACACCAAGAGTGTTTTAAAAGAGCGATAGATGTAATGTATAGGTTTTTATTAAATAAATAAAATATTACTATATTAGAGTCGGAATTGTTAGTTGTGTTGAAAAGTCGATGTTTTTCGATAACACATCTGCCCTACTGTCTAGACCTCTCCTCCTGATCATTATTTTTTTTCATGGACTACTACTTAGGTGAAAAACGATTTAATTGACAAAGGGAATTCTAGAACGCGTTTTTGGAGTTTATCAATTCTTAAGATAGAAAACTCTATTGAGAAGGATAGATAAGTTGTCACCAAGTCGTCGTAAATTTATTGATAGCAGTGGAGACTATTTGATTGCATAAAACAGTTATAAATCCTTCTTTTTTAACCAAGAGCTTGCATTATTTTCGGGACTACTCAATATTTTGTGTGGGGACCAATTATCTGTCCTATTTTACTATTTGTTTGACTGTGTGCTCCAGTTTTAAAACCTACTATCTTCTCAATTACCAATCGATCTATGAAAGGGTGTATTAAAGTTTAATATTTTGATTTTTTAATTGATTTTGTAATACAAAAATAAGCGAACTACCTTATATTTGAATATTTCATTCGATGCTGTGATATAGCAATAGAAGTTATTATTCATCCGATTCATAGTTTATGGTAGGATATAAAAATTTTACCAGCCGAAAAAAATCTTGGGGGTTGCCTGGGACGACGCCGTTCGCAACACCAAAGGAAGGCGATGCTCAGTATTTGGCGGAATTGGAAGGGACCCATACATTTTGAGCTCCTTCCACAAAACCAAACTACAAATACTGTTACTGAGCCCAGTCAGTTCGATTGATGGGAGCGATTGAACAGAAACGGCCAGAGTTGGCGAGTCGGAAAGGAGTGCTATTCCACCAAGACAACGCCAGGCCCCATGTGTCTTTAAGGACTCGGCAAAAGATATTAAGCTTCAGATAGGAGTTTTACCTCACCTGCCGTACTCTCCTGGCATTGCTCCTTTGGATTTCCATCTTTTCCGTTCCCTCTAAAATTTTCTACAAGGGAAATCCTACTCTTCAGAAGATGACGTCAAAACGAACCTTATATTGTTGTCAGGAGTAAGGACAGTGATTTTTGGAAAAAAAAGGGTGATGGACCTTCTAGCCTTTGGGAAAAAGTAATCGTGAATATTTAGGTGGTAACTATTTTGTAGATTAAATAAATAAATTTTAAGCTGTTCATCCATTTTAATGTTGGTCCAAATTTCTCTACGAACTTTCCGGACAACACAATATCAATCAAAGATCAAAAGATCAATCAAACATATTATATTATTATACTTAATGACAAAAAAAGAGAGTTGTGCTGAAAATAGAAGTATGTTACAATGAATCTAGGCGTAATCAACAGAATTGTCTTTTCCCCTTGTTCGATTACATCCTTTAGAGAAAGGATTGGGTTCGATTCCCAAACGTGCGATTCGCCTGAAAAGGGTTGTTACTTTCCGGCGTGGCCTGATTGGCGAGCCATCAACCCTGACTGCTAATCGATTGGCCCGCTTTCCGATTTAATGAGCCGATACCCTTATTGAATACAATAACAGTCCATCTGAGGATAGTATCAACCATTGTTCGCCAATCGCCATGGAATGTTGTCCATACCAAAGTTTTAATCCGAGTTTTATATCAAGAAGTTTGTGTTAGATGATAAAAGATATATGTTTAGGTTTTCCAACGCTTTAGACTCAGAAGTACTGCTAGAAAGAACATGATAAATGTACAAAAGTTCCTTTAGGGTTCTATATAGAACAAAGCAATATATTAAAATAACTATAGGAGCACCGGAGCATAGTCATATTGTGTCTATCATATTTACAGGATCCTTTTTTATTTTATTTATTTTATTTTTTTGATTATCCAAATGCCCTTCAAGATTTGAATCCAAATCATATATGGTCAGTACCTGTTTGCCATAATTTAATAGAAACTTAGGTTACGGAACCAAATATAATAGAAAAAGATCAATAAATTAATTAAATAGAGAATAAAACAAAATTATGTAAATGAGAGAGGAAGGTAACTCAAAAGAAATAGAAAAAAATGAAATAATATTAAAATTAAATAAAACACTGTGGAGTGCCTATTTTTTTTTTGTATTTTAGATTTTACATTGAGCGTTAATGAAAAATTGCTTGATGATCATAAACTTTTCTTTGTCTAACTTTTGTAAAAATCCTTTTTTATTATTACATGTATTATACTCCGTCGCTTGTTTAAATAATTTATTAATTAAGGAAATGTAAGTTTGATTGGAAGAATGACTTGAATACCTTTATTTAATTTTATTTTTTTAAATCACATTCGAGGACAAAGCATCTTGTTCTACGTTTCAGGGTCTCATCCGTCTAAGTAACGTTTGTATATTCTCTTTAAAATGTCTTGAAAAGAAAAGAAAAAAGTTATGTTGATATTGTTTAAAATAAAAAAAAAGTGATACAGCCATAATTAATAATAGTAGGCATAGCTATAACTCGTAATTTTATCTATATTTTTTTTTTTAACATTCTTATGGATATTTACAAATGTATTGAAAAAAAATACATCAACTAAATGTTATAGGTATATAATGCAATGACATTAAATACATGTAGAGAAGCTTCCCACTGGAAGCACTCTAAAAATATTCTAAACTAGAAGGTCCCGGGGCTATCTCTTTTTCAGGCGCCTCGGAGGATTATCAGGAATTGAAGAGAAAGAAAGGATTGAACTAGTGGGTTAGAGTGAAAATGGAGTTTTTTATGTTAAGATTGATACCCGGTCTGGGCCAAATCCGTAATATAGGGAACATTAAAGTCTTTGTAGATGAGTTTATTCGTGACTAAGTAAGGAGCTTTCAGGATTTTACGAAGGATTTTGGATTGGATGCGGGATGAATTTGATGGTTTAGTAGAGTCCCATAGGTCTACTCCGCAAGTCCAGATTGGTCTTATAATAGTCATGTAGATGAGCCTTTTGTAGTTAAGAGGAAGGTTTGACCGTTTGTCTAGTAAGTGTTGAAGTAGCCTAAAACTGCGAGAAAATGTTTTCAAAAATAATTTCATTGATATGTTGAAAATTATTGAATATTAAAAGTACTTGAGATGAGGTAAAGCCCCTAAAAGATAGACAACAACATAAATTATATTTTAATATATGAAATACTTTCGCATTAATAACATTAATAATTGACGATATGACTTATTAGTACATTGTAAAAATATATAATTTCCATGAATGTCTATGGCGCTTAATAAGAATTTTTCAAATATTTTCAAAAATACTGAAACCCGAAATTCCCAAGCACAATCGAAAATCTGATGGCATATTCGGAAGTAGCATCCTTGGAAACCTAATAATATATACCTCCATTGATAACTACTATAAAAGTAACCTAAATAAATATTAGTATTGTAGTAATATTATAAATAATTAATAAAAAAATGAGATATATTTTTTTGCTATCTGAGTTTAACACTATATTTGGAAGTATTGTCCTTAAAAACCTAATTACTCATATCTAATTAATAAATAAGAAAGTTACAAAGTTATATTTATTTTTCTTATATATATTTTTATATTTCTTATATTGTTCTAATTTTTTTTTCTTGACATTCTTAGGATTTTTAATTAGAAGCATATATATTTTTTTCTTTACTATCTAGTTGGTAATAAGAAGCGGCGTGGCTTAGTGGATAGAACATTAAGCTACTGTTAGGTCCCAGATTCGAATCTCGGCTGAGGCAGAATTAATTATTACTTTTCCAGTGGTGGCACACCAAGCTTCTATAAAGTGGGTTCCTAAAATGAGGGTAAAAATCTGGCGACCGATCGTGATTTAGGCTCCTCCTCCTTTCACGGTCGTTAGCCGTGAAAAAGTACGAATCTCTTTAAGTACTGATCGTTCATGGGTTGTAGAGGTAAAGGCATTTTTTTATTTAGTTGCATATTAAGTGTTAATATTTCATATTCTAAAAATCGTATATAGTAAAAATGCAGTAAAATAATACATAAAAATTTTGTTTAACATATACATTTGATATCTTAAAATCATTTGGAGAACATACTTTTTAACCTGTCTGCCTGACAGTATGATGCTTGTCGAACCCTTGTTAAAACAATTTTAGTAAATATATCCGTACATAAATAGAAATCGGTTTCAATACTGAAGAGAAATAATTATGTTCTATGCATTCGTGTATTGCCCTTGTTAGACAACCAACTAGAATTGAACTACATGCTATCTACATCCCGACAGTAATGAGGTTTCACCTGGTTCTAGTCAGTTCGATAATGGTTCGTATGGTGTTCGAAACATAAGCTATATAATATAATAGATACGTGAGTAAATACCTACCGTACAAAATCGTTACATTATTATGTTAACATATATATAAAATCCTAAGACGTATGTGATATGTTAATTTGTCCACTTTGTATTTGTCGTGTAATTAGATAATTGAATACACAAATGGTTCTATACCTAGATTAATCATTTTTTATTATTTATTGGTTTTCTCCTTTTTATATAAGAGTTGACATATGTACTTGGCTGAATGGCAACATATGATTAACCTTTTATGAGATCTTTTATTTTTTATTGCTGGTTAATTACCATTCAATATCATTAGATATTTTTTATGTTATATTATTAAAATAATTTAAGGAGCTAGGTGCTTAGAGAGGAGGATGTTTCCAAGATCCTGTTTGGGAAAGAAAAGAAATAATGTTCTGAAAATGAATATTTAAAAAAAAAAGTTCTTAATGACAAAATAGACTGGGTCTCTTTAAGAATAACATTTATGTACAATTCAAATATATGATATGTCTGGCCAATAGACAAAATAAACATAATTAATAAAATTAAAATATCAAAATTGCTGATCATCTATTTGGGATGACAGAAGGTATTGGAAAAGTTGGGATTTCAATGAGGATAGAGAAGCAGCATGGCGGATGTGGGTTGGTAGAGAATTCCAGAGGATATAAGAGCGGAAAATAAAGGGACTATCAAAAGATTTAGTTCCGTGAGTAGGGATATGAAAGTCAGAATGGCGAGATCTGTTTGTTTGTTTATTCATTTAACGTCACTTTATGCTAATATGGCTAATCGGAGGATGCTACAGTGGGAGTCCTAAATTTTGCCTATCCAGGACATCGCACAGGCTCGGGACCACCTTTTAACGTCCCCTCCGAAGGACGGCATAACTAAGAATTTTTTACTCCCATTAAAAAATCCTAGAACCACCTGCGGGTTTGAACCCGTGACCTTTGGCATAGGAGGCTGATATGCTAACCACCTAGCTACAAGTGATCCCATGGCGAGATCTGGTTTCAAGTGAGTGGACTGAGGATTTAAATTGAAGGAGGCTGTGGATGTAGGGAGGATGCTAGGAGTTAATGTTATGGTAAAGGTATGATTCCTAGGAAATATTGTCTGCGGGGGAAGGGAAGGAGGCAAATTTACACCTTGTACAAATTCGGTTAATTATGAATTTCGTATCTTACTAGTCAGATAACAATATGTAAGATAACAACAAACAATAGCTAAAACAACAATAAAGGAAAAGCATCATTCAAAGAAAATAGTAAACTGGATTTTATTATATTGCTTAATTGGTGTGTGGGCCATCTCTATTCAAGGAATCTAGAGTTCTACACGCTGACTATAAAAAGTTGTAAATTGTATTTAATTTTTGTTGGCTGTTATGTTGATCACTATGTGCGGATAAAATGGTCTTTAATATTTTTTTCTATCTTCAGTAAGTTTTTCATAGTATAGATGAATATGGAAATTACTAGTAAATATTCGTAATATCAATAATATCAAACTGTGATGTATGTTAGTGTTAGTGACGGTTTGTTGGTTGTTGGTGGTGCGATCATTAAAACACTTCAAATAAGTAACCTTAATTTATTCTGCCAGCGTTTTAGCCAATTTTTTCTCAATATTTTGGGCTACGAAAAGTCAAAATAAATAACAGATAATATCGGTATGGCACTTTTTGTCAATCAATTTTGTGAAAATAAGTTGCTGTGAGATCCCGGGCACTTATTTATCTTAAATATAAAGTTTTAGTTGTTTACAACTTTTTCTTTGTTAGATGGACTTATTACATAGATACGAGCACAGATCATTTTTTGGGGCTAGGCCATTTTTAATTAGGGAGGGACAAAACGTGTATTTCGCCGAAATTGGATTTCGATAATTTTTATGAAATAATTTCTCTGACTATTCATGTATAGGTAAGCGAAAGTAAATTATTACACAATGGTTTATTATTTCCAAATGACTAAATTATTGTATACAATTTTATATAGCTGTTTAGGTAATTGACTTTTATGCATAACAATATTTTTTAAAAAATAAATTAATTCATTTATTCTGAAGTATTACAATTTATCTCAAGGGACAATAATGTAGGGCTGTAAGATTACATTCAAACAATATTTACAGTATAAACGATAGAAAAGTCAAATTACATTAAAACAATAAATAAATTAATAAATAATGGTATATATAATAATAACACAATTTATAAATAATAAGTAGAAGTTGACAAATAAATGAACAAAACCTGAACACACTCATACCTATGTACAAACAATAAATTTATTGAGGCAAAATGGCCAATAATCATTGATAATTTCAAAACACTAAATCTCTGCTATTTTATAACAGATTTCAATATTTTTGTTTTGTAGGGAATTTAATTTTTTATCGATTAGTACTTATTCATACAAGGGACAGAAAGATGTTTTTATAAGTAAGACCTAAAATTTTTAGGGGGGTTAGAACGGTTCATTATTAAAAATAAAAAGTAAAAAAGATAATAGTTCGAAATCTTTATTATACCGTCCTTCAGAGGGGAAGTAAAAACATGGTCCTGAACCTGTGCGATGTCAGGTACTCTTTAAAAATCCCTATTCTAATTAAACCTGGATATAAAAAATTTAGGACTCTCACTGTAGCATCTTCTGATTAGGCACAGTAGCATAGAGTTTATTAGAGCACACAAAAAAAGATAATAATTTTTTAGATAATTTTAAAATATTAATTGTTCTGATGAATTTCTAGTTAAATAAATTAATGACTTAAAAAGGGCCTAGCCGGATAAGCATGTGAAATCTGCCCCCGCGTGTATTTGAACCATATTTATACCATTGAGTCACACCTATGATAAACAACCTTATGAAAATTTTTAGCCCCTTAATCCTAACGGGGGGAAGTTATGGAGGGGGAAAGATAAAACAAAAAAAATTGTTTTCTCCTGAACTGCTCAACTGATTTTCACGAAAAAAATATATGTTATGGATTTTATAAATAGGTTTCAAAAAATATTTTTTTTAATTTTTTTCCACGAAAATGTTGGTCCCAAAAAATTTTTGAATTTTTCAAAAAAATATTTTTTGGTTATAATGGTTTGGTACACCTCCAATTTTTCGCTACTTTATTCCATTATAGGGTCCTCCATAACATATATTTTTTTCAATTTTATCGGAAGTGTACCCCATGGTGAAAAATGAAAAAAACAATTTTTTCTCCTGAACGAATCAACCGACTTTCACGAAAAAAAATATATGTTAATGGTTTTCTAATAGAGTTTCAAAAAACATTTTTTTGAATTTTTTATTTCGAAAACGTGAGTCAAAATTTTTATTTTTAATTTTTCAAAAATAAATTTTAAATTATGTTAGATTAGTACACCAACAATTTTTTACTAATTTGATTCATTGGAGGGTCCTGCAAAATATTTTTTTTTTTCAAGTTCGTCTAAAATGTACCCAATAAGGAAAAATAAAAAAACAGCATTTTTTCAGCTCTCTGAGGTCACGCATGAAGAGCTCTATCCCTAGCTGTGGGATCGTTATGTCATTAGATATCACTTACACACTATGCACATACATACTATTTATTATACCTATTATTATAAATATCTTATATTGGATCGAATATATTTTTTTTTTGCTTGTTGCATGCTGTTTTTTTTTTTTATTCTACGTGGTGATCCTACCTTGTCTTTACTAATAGAACTGTCATTTCTTTTCTCCCCTTTAACCTGTAATTCATTTACCGCGAGTTTTTTTCGGGTTTGTTGTGGCCTATACGATCTTTTATACCCTCTATCCTCATTGTTGTAATAATGTTGAGTTCTCTGATAGTTCCTTTGTGGCCATTTACCTGGTCGCTCTGCATCTTCTCGGCTTCTTAAATAATTCCGGGGCCTATTATCAACATAGGTTCTCTTCATGCCTGAGTCACCTGAAGTATATTTTGTCCTGTTCGATTCCTTGGATCTCAAAATATTTTCTCGACCAACGTCCTCCAAGAGCTGCATAAATCTATCTATATTTTCGATTCCTTGATAGATGACAACCTCTTCAACTTTTGGACCGAAGTGACGTCCTAATGTCCTGCATATGTAATGGTCATCCAGGCTGCTTTTGCATGCCCTAGCCCGAATTACCATCCTACTAAAATATTCAGTTGGAGAAAGGTGAGTATTATTAAAATAATTTCCTCGGTTAAGTTCTTCATATACCAAGTGGTCATACCGAGAGCCATGAAACCTCAAGAGAAATTGTTCCTGAAAATCATCAAAGGTTCCCATTGTGCCTTGGCTGGTAGCATACCATGCCAGGGCGTCATCCAACAGATGGTCATTCACGAAGTGTTCTAACGGCACATACTTTCCATACATTTCATATTCGATTCGGAGGCGGTTGATGAACTCCGTTGGTATGTCTTTCTTACTGTTGGAAAATCTACATTTTTCTGGAAGCTGCCTTCCTAGTATTGCCATCGGATTCGTATTCCAGATATCTGGTAAGGCCTTATCAGGAGTAGGTGGGTTTCTGGCTATCGATGGTGCTTGACCTGGCGAAGCTTCATGGGTTTCTACTTCGGCTTGGAGCGGTGGCCTCATTGACGTGATAAGGTCCATACACCGTTCGATCTTGGCCTCCACCGCCTTAAACTTATTATTCACCTGAATCTTTAGCTCAATCTTCAGTCCTTCAATCTTATCGTCTAAGTCTTTCAGTTGTTGATCGATTCGCGAATTTAACTGGTCACCTCTCTCTTCGCACGCATAGCTATGCTGTTGGCACCCAAATCTGACCTCGTCTATCTCTCTATAAAGTCCTACCATCCTCTTCGTCATGTTTTCTTCCAATTCTTTTGATTTATCACTAGCAATTTCTTTCATTTGTTGAAGCATTATTCGAACATCATTCTCCTCTGTATCAGCATTTCCCTTATTATTATTAATTAACTGAATTCCCCTTTCTCGTTCATTTTGATTATGTCGCTGACTAGTTCCTGGGACTGAAGAATCCGTCCGTAGAGCTCTCTCTGGATCTATTTGTCCGTGTTCCGAATCCGACATTAGTTCTTCTTCCGAACATTCAATTTCTGAAAATACCCTTTTATCCTCCTTTAAGGCCCTACTCACCGAACGAGTATTTTTACTTGCCATTTTTATTTGAGCGGTAAGAGAGAAGAGAAAAAAAAAAAATAATAATAATAATAATCTTGGGCAATCTAACACTTTGTCAACTAACCGTGAACTGTGGAATGTTTTTAACTTTTTATCCTAACCCCAATAGCTGAAATACACAGAGACGCCACGGATCCTTACAGATGCTGAAAACTGAGTTCTAGTGCACTTAATAAAATCTTAGGACAACCCTCATGCCACCTATATTACAATAGTGAATTGGTAGAAACGTCCCCACAATAGGATGCCATTTATATGCTATGTCTATAACCGGCTGCTTTTCTAAGACAGCGGTAACTTTAAATCAGTAATTAATCTATTTAATTTAATTATATATTATACCTTTCGGAACTATCGGATTTCCTTTCCAAAGGTTTCGTGTTTATCAATTCCGATGAGTGGCATGCAGGGGAAGATCAAATTACTGACATATTTAAATTAGAGCAATTATTATTAAATATAACTATGACATAGATTTCAGGCTTACACTCTATTTACACAACTTCCAGACCTATGATTGAGAATACTGAGGGGTTCGTGGTTATTATCTTTGCCATACAATATAACATTAAAAGGTTACCTTAAAAACACAGCTACCGAAGATGGTGGAATTGGTCACTACTAAGTTTCGTACCCCAGCGACTCGGCTCTGCTCTCTGGTCTCCGACGGACTTCTTTTCGACCTCTGACTCTTTCGTGGCTCGACTCAACTGCTGTTCTCGATGGTAGTACCCGTCTTGTCTCTCACTTCACTTCCACTGCCTCTTCTTGTGGATCGCACACCCTCGTCACTTCTATCCCCTCTTCTTTTCCAAAAAAGTCCCATATTTTGGAATTTGCCGATCTTTTATCGAACAAAGGAAGGCAGGGCTGATATGGGAGTGCCCAGTCCAGTCTTTGTCCAGCCTAGCGGCTGGGGTCTAGAATGTTCTTGAGGTATCACGCTGTCCATGGGAAATCTCATGGGGGAGATGTCCAATCCTTTTAACTTTTACCGACAAAGGGTTATAAACCTTTACTTGACTAATTTCAAACTTATTTAATACTGAACTTATTCCCTTAGTATTCTCAATACATAACATAATATAATTCTGTAATAGAAATATTCCATTAAAAATTTTCGTAACAATATCATTTAATTTCTCTCCAAGTAGGGGGACTTAATTTAATTTTTTTAAATTCTTAATCAAAATCAGCCTAGTTATATTTATGTATTGTCAATAATTAATGTTTATTTTTTCCGAACAGTTGAAGTTCCTCCAAAAATATTAAAGAATTATTAAAATAAAGTGAAATGAAGATGAAAAATTTTGTTTAAAAGTCCATTGGTCTTGGAATGGTTATTGGGTAGGTGTAGGTAGGCATGCGAATCACCTCATTCTTCTTCAGTGACGCATCAAAACACTTAGTATTCTGTACTAGAAACTGCGAGTTAAAGCGAATAAGATACCTAAACTTCTTGGGAGCGATTTATTTCTTGTTATTTTTAAAGGTTTATTTCAATTTTGCTTTCTTTTTTTTTATTATTCACATCAGATTTATCAATCCTAGAATTTAAATGCTATTTAAATAAACCACAATAGATCCTATCTATCTTTTTTTTTAATTAATCTGCTGGTGTTCTTCAAGGCAGTATCCTAGGAATTTTTCACTCAGTCTATACAGCTGATATCCCAACCCATCATAACACTTTCCTTTCTGCCTATGCTGAATTAGCCAGTGTTTATCAGTCAATAATGATCCTACTATTGCATCTCATACTCTCCAATTCCTCATCAGAGGCCTTGAGGTATGGTATCAGAATTGGAGAGTTAAAATGAATTCCAACAAATCCCACCAACTTACCTTCACCTTTGTCGAAAACCTATAACATCCTGCCCAACAATATAGTTTCAAAATACTCCGCTTGTCCCTGTTGAACAGATTCGCTATCTAGAACTCCTGCTTGACAAATGTCTATCATGAAATCCGTACACAAGACTGACAAATGACAAGAAACTGCCCGCCTCTTCCGGTTACTTTAACACGTACTGGCCAGACGTTCTAACCTTTCACTTAACTATAAAAGGCTCATCTATACCATTATGAAGCCTATCTGGACTTACGGAGTTGAACTTGGGCTCCACATAACGACCATATTATTCCCGTATTCAATCCTTACAATCCAAAATCCTTAATGCTACTAACTCGTCACGAATAAACTCATCCATAAAGACCTTAATGCTCCATATCTTGCTGACTTGGCCCGTACCAGGTATCAATCCTTCCATGACAAACTCAATTCCCACGATAACCCTTTAGTTTCAATCCTTCCTCCTAAGGAAGATTTCCTCGAGACCTTCTAGTTAAGAGTACCTACTCTAGTGCTGTTACTGGGCAGTTTCTTCTCATGCCTTTTTCATCTATTTTATCGCTCAGCTTATTATTTGATATATTAACCAATAAAGTTGTAAACATCAGTGAGATAAATTTAAAAAAAAATTCTTATTTTCTTTTATATTTTATTATTTTGAATAACCTACCTTTGTAATCGACCGAAAAGAAGGAAAAGTTTTAAATTAGCTTTTTCTGAGGTTAAATGTTGTAAGATACGTATAATTCAGAATTCGAATAAAATAAATTACGTATGTTTGCTGTAAAATTTCAGATTCATAAATCTTTAAGGGCTTTGTTATAGTTATTTGATAGGTTAAAATTCTCTGTAAAACAAAAAAAAATCTTTAAAATCGGAAAAGTGTTAGCAGAGACATGGCGTTGTAAATTTTATTGTAATTGATGATGGCTTCATTTTATTTTTATTTTATAGTTATAATGATAAAGGAAGTTTATTTTTTAAAGTATAATTTTGAAAAGATGTACTAATGAAGACTTGGCTCTTGACCGATGTAGACTTCTTTCTGAGCGCGGAGTAAATTTTGAGGCTGGAAACAGGCAGTTTTTCGTGTAGAAACTTCTCTTTATTTCTTTCATAAAACGCATCATTTAGACAAGTTACTTGGCTTCCAGTATCCAGTAGTGCATCCACTTGAATTTCTCCTAGAGTTAAGGTAACATATGGGCAAATGACATTTTGGAATTGATTTTGAAAGTCCATAGGTTCAAGAGTCAAAAGATCAGTAAACTCTTGGTATAAGGAAGAAATGCCCAGATCCGAATCCTCAGTCTCTATTTCTCATTGGTGGTCTCGCTCTTCATCACTTTGTCCAGTATCTCCCGAAGACTCTATTCCTTCTTCTTCTACATAGTGTTTCATATTATTTCGGTTAAACGTTGGTTGGTGCTTCCTTCCCGTCCAAATTCTACGTGGTGATCCTACCTTGTCTTTACTAATAGAACTGTCATTTCTTTTCTCCCCTTTAACCTGTAATTCATTTACCGCGAGTTTTTTTCGGGTTTGTTGTGGCCTATACGATCTTTTTTTTTTGCATCGTCATGCCCGAGTCAGGACCACGATTAAACCTCTCCATGGTTGATGCGTCGGCCTTCTGTTCCTTCCAAAATCTCTTCATCCTCTCGCTGAGCTCCTTTCTTCGTTCTTCAGTCCAAGCTTGAGTGCCCCTGGTGTTGGGTTTACCTTTAAATTGGTGATTGCTGATTAGGGTTCTGAAATTACATCTGTTCCGTACAGTGTCTTCTGAGATGTTGATTTCCTGGAGATCTTTTTCAATTTCACGTAGCCTATTTTGTTTTTAATGAGAGGGCTTGGTTGAGGATTAAAATCACTGACATTAAAACAGTCCTTTCTTTATTTATGAGATCGAAAATAATTTAACATGTGCTAAACTTCATTTTCAATAAATATAATTAACTCAATAAATGTCTACTATTGATTATATAGTCCTTTTTTTAATCTGCGTTATCAATTAATTATTTTAATTTAATTTTTGAACTCATATTTGAGTATGATGACACACTTCTTAAAAAAATAATAAAAGAATGGACTATAAAGGGTATGCGAAAGAAGGGCCGAAGCTAATCTGTATAATGGATTCCTAGGTCCTTCGCTTGATGGAAGGGTAGAGCCATTTAGTTTTTGTTAATTTGCCTCAGGGATTTTTTGCAGCCATCATGTCAACCGGTGAAAGACTACTCCTGTCTTCATTTCTTTAAAGAGAATCTATCTGTTTCCTTCACTATCTTCCTCATAGTGGTTTTTTAAATGTGTTTATTTAATTATTAGAATTTCGCTATGTTTATGTATATATATATATATATATATATATATATATATATATATATATATATATATATATATATATATATATGACTTTAACATACCTATATATTAAATTTGTAGTAAGAGAAAGTATTGTGATAATTTTAAATACGAATTTTCACCGGAAGTTTACAAGCTTTAGGGTTCCCTGAATCCAAATGACCTAGTCCCGAAATAAGGTCAGTGTGTGTGGTAAGTCTAGCTCGAAAACAACTAAAATTTCATATTTTAGAAGCATATTTCCCTGATATGTTACACATTAGGCATTGTGTATAGTTTTACGATTTTCTCAATTACGTTACTGCCATTAAATGAAGCGTAAATTTTCTTCCTTTAAAGTACCTTCAATTTTGTAGATTTGAATAAATTAACCATACCATCTTCTTAACTTTATTAAAAACGGATAAAAATATATGTTGAACGAATTCGATATACAACGATAGAGGAGAATAGCAAAAATATGTTTTCATGCAATTTTTGTATTTTTGAACGTTAAAACAGTAATATGGATGTATAATATACCAGTGGAAAGCTAAAGATTTTAGAACAAATATTATCTAATTCAAGGAATTGTATAAGTTGATGGAGGGTGATGAAAAGCCGATGAAACTAACTGATTGTTGTAGATAAAAACAAAATAGATTATTTAATAAAACGTTGTTTTTATTGAAATTCTATTTAATTAATTCTTTGACAATTTATTTTTATCTCTAAATTTATTTAAAAATTCTTAAATTGATTTTAACAACGGAGGTAAGTGAAAGTCGTGTATTGCGCGGATTTTTTTCAATAGCGAAAATGGCAGCTTGTTAAACATTTATAACAATAAGGCAAAAATGTTATATTTCATTGTTTTTGAAGTACTTCCTGAATTCCTCTTTTATTATTTAAAAATATAAAAAATGTCGATAGCGCACTAAAGATAATTTTTAAGTAAAAATAAAACAAAAAAAAGTTGCATATAATAAAACTGAATTAAACATAAGTAGAATTAAATAAAAATTAAAATGGGTTGAAATAAAAATAAATCCGATTATAATATACATTAATTAGTTAATCAAACCTTTTTGTTTAGTTGATCGTTCAATATTGGTGGAGGTATAACGCCTGTAGAGACATGGAAACTGTTAATCAGTTGGAAATAGAAACAGGGAAGTTCTATTGGTTTCTCTTGACCGACCCTGTCCTCTGTTTAGGGGTAGATAAGCACGGTGACAAATTTCCCTTGATGCTGTTGGGTCGTATTATTTTTTTGAAGGTTAGTGAATGTGAATGTAGTGCTCTTATCGCTCAACCTTTACTACGGCTATAATTTTGTGTTTTAGTTGTGTTGTTGTTATTCTTGTTTATTTTCCTGTTGAACATGTTTATTTCGTTGATTTTTTTTTTAATGTTTTAGTGTCTTGATTTGTAAATAGTGTTAATATAATATAATAGGACAGGTAGGGTTAGTTGACCGCTGAGGTTCAGATCCCGTGAGGGGAGCTCTAAGTGGTCGCAGAGGACAATAGGTAAGCCCTTTATATACCTAGACATTAATATATAAACAATTTCAAAGTATTTGACATTATCAGTCCAATATTTGTTAAGTGTTGGGAGGTTATTTTTTTTGATAAGACTCAGTAATAGTACTTTTACAAAAGTAATTCTTACTTTACTCTGATAATGAATAAGACATTAGTTAATGAAATGTCTAAAGAAAGCCCTATTGAGCAAATGGAGTCCAAAAATGAAGACGAAATTTCAAAGACACCAAGGCATAATGCTAAAAGAGCTAGAAGAACTTCTCAAAACGATGTCTCGAATGTTTCTGAGGACGACGATAATTGCCTAGGACATAAAGCAAAGGTAATTCAAGAGAACCTCCGTGTTTATATTAAAAATAGTGACAGGAACGTCAGCGCTAAGGCACAAAATTACATCAACGGTAAGGTACAATATCTCGTAGATGTAATCGAAACTATGCAGGAAAAAGCTAAGGAGTGCCAAGAGAAGTGTGAAAATGTTTCATCGCTTGTACAAAGGGCAGTGAAAGAGACGCTTGCTTCTCCTAGTGTCCACGCACTGATAACAAACATTATTATAGACCAATCGCTGCCAAAACTCATAGAGGGTTTTTCTACACACCGTTCAACCGTAGTAGCAGAGCCCTCTAGAGAAGTAAATGTAGCATCAAATGAAAACCAAGCTCATCAAGTGTCTGAGGAAATGCCATTCACAACTGTAAAAAGGAAAAAAAAACGGAATAAGGCTAGGAAAGCCACTGAGGGTACTCCCCAGACGAATAATTTTAAAGAGGGAGTGCAACCAAGCCAGTCCACTGACAAACAAAAGCCCATTACAATGGCAGAGATCGTTAAAACTCTGCCATCGAAACCGACACAGAGCCCGAAGCCAACTTATATCACGATCAGCGGATCTGGTAAAAGACCAATAGATATAATCAATGCTCTTCACCAAGCACCTACAGAAATGGGCATGAATCCTGCAATTGTTCGAGCAACTAAGGCAGGCTCTGTCCTGGTTCGTTTGGACGATAGTTCCCATGCCAATAAGGTCATTGGTTGCCAAGAACTTCGCAATAAAGGGTTGCAAGCTAAATTGGCATTGAGGAGGAAACCACGGATAGAGGTTAAAGGTGTACCTCATGATTGGGACTCGGCGAAACTGGTTAGAGGTTTGTGGGGAAAAATAACTGAGAAGTCGGCTCCCAGTCACCTAGTTAGTGAGGATCTTCGGCCGCTCTTTTCTTCGGTGGCTAGAAACGGCTTCACTAAAAATTGGGTGCTAGAAGTGCACCCACTGGTTCGGTTCCAGCTGTTTGAAATGGGTAGCATTAATGGAGGGTGGTGGTCTCTCACTTTTAATGATTATATAGATGCCCCTCGTTGCACCAAGTGCCAAGGCTATGGGCACACTAAGGCTACTTGTACGGTGGATACCGTGGTGTGCATATGGTGTGCCGCCAGTGGCCATGTTATGAAGGAGTGCCCAAAGAAGAAAATACTGGCTGACCCGAATTGTGTTAATTGTCAGCGAGAGAATGCACCCCTGAGTCAGAGGAAGCACAAATCGGGCAGTCGGGAGTGCCCAGTGCACATAAAGTGGGCAAAAGAAGTGGCTAAATCTACATACTATGAATAAAATCACGATCCTCCAACTCAACATGGGCCGTCGCCACCTCGTAGCTGATGAGCTAAGAGCTCTGGCTCAACGCTATGACGTTATGGCGGTCCAGGAACCGAGCTGCCGTGGGAATGTGGTCACAGGATTTGGCCTCACGTCAAGAGTTATAGCCCTGAGCAGTAGAGAGAGGAGGCCCAGGGCCGCTATAGTTGTTAACAACCCGAACCTTGACGTGATGGATCTGAGGCAGTACACCATGGCGGATTGTGCGGCATGCCATATCAGGTGGGGTAATATTGGTTTTACATTGGTTTCAGTGTACCTGCCTGATGGAAATGGTATTGAAGAAGGCATAACCGCCATGGAGGTTATCACTGCAAGTAACATCAACGTGATTATCTGCTCAGATACCAATTCCTGGAACACGGTCTGGGGATCCAATCGAACAGACAGAAGGGGAGCTAAACTCGGGGAGTTCATTGCGAGAAACCAGCTAGTAGTTGTAAACGATCCCTCCACTCCTCCTACATTTTCTGGACCAAGGGGTGTGAGCTGGATCGATGTTACTTTGGCCTCGCCGACACTCTTAAGACGCATTGTTGATTGGACCCTCAGATCTGAAACGAGTTCTGACCACAAGGGGCTGTCTTTCGGATTGTTGCAGGAGACAGCTTGTTTCCACGGCATTGAAAAGGGATTCATAACACGAAGAAACGACTGGAGCGTCTTCCGATGTATGCTGGAGGGAGAAATTACTGACGAGGACTGGAAAGAGGCGGATTCAGAAAACCCGGACGACTTAGAATACAGGGTTCTAAGGATTACTCATGTCATCCGTGATGCCGCCGAGAACTCCCTTCAGCACCGGAAGGCGAGGGTTCGACCTGTCCCATGGTGGACGCCGGCTCTATCTAACATGAAGAGAGACCTCTACAAGGCCCGGCGGTTATACCAGAATTGCAGATGTGACGAGAGGCGCGCTGCACTTCGTAGTGAGTACAAAACTAAGTCCAGGGCATACCGAAACGAGGTGCGATCACAAAAGCGTAAGTCTTGGGATGAATTCATAGTGAACGAATCGGCCAAGAATCCCTGGGGTATTCCGTACAGGGTTGCTCTGGGAAAGTTGCATCCGCTGCAGACGTTAGCAGCTCTTAAGCATGAAGAAGCCCAGGCAACAACCCTGGAAGAGGCAGCCAGCATTTTTATTCGGGCTACTTATCCCAGGGATGACCCATCTCAGGACAACCAAGAAGAACATTTTGTGAGGCGCACCACGGTATACCCACCTGGTACTGACTTGTACCCACCATGGGACATAACTGACCTCCGTATTGCCGTAGACAGGCAGAAAACTGGTCGGGCTCCAGGACTTGATGCTATTGACTCGGCGATTTTAAAGAATAGTATGCCCTATATTGAAGATAGGTTATTGTGTGTTTACAATGACTGCCTAGATAGGGGATACTTTCCCAAAATTTGGAAAATCGCCGATTTGAGACTCCTCTACAAGGGAGGAGACAGGGATAAACAGCTCCCTAAATCGTATAGACCTATATGTCTCCTGCCTGTAATGAGCAAAGTCCTGGAACACCTCATCCTCAGGAGTTTAGAACCAGTTTTTGCAAGAGCAAGTCACCCACGGCAATACGGCTCCAGAAAGGGCATGGGAACCGCTGATGCTCTGCTTAGAGTACGGGCGGACGTTGATGGAAGAACGGAGAAATATGTAATGTTGCTGCTTTTTGATATTTCATCCGCCTTCGACAGCGTCTGGTGGCCCCTCGTGCTCCAGCAGCTGCAAAAGTATGAGGCCCCCAGCAACTTATACGCTCTCGTAAGAAGCTACCTAGAGGAGAGGCGTGTTAGGATAAAAGGGAGTTCCTATGAAGTGGAAGCTTCTATAGAGAGAGGATGCCCTCAAGGATCAGTACTTGGTCCATCTCTATGGAAGCTGGTATTCGATGAGTTGCTGGGTGTGCTGGAGGAAGAGAGGTTCCCTGCCACTGGTTACATTGATGACTTGGCTGTTGTGGTGTACTGTAACAGCAGAGCCGGCTTGAAACAACAAGCAGAACGGTGCGCCAATCTGGTAGGGGAATGGTGCGAGAGGAAAAAGTTAAAGATGGCTGCTTCAAAGACTCAGGCCGTTCTCTTGAAAGGTACAACGGATAGAGCCCACCCTATTAATCTAATTATACAGGGCGCAAGAATACGACCAAGTGAGGAGGTCACATACCTTGGCGTAAGGTTCGGAAGAGGTTTTGACGCCACCCCTCACCTGGAATATTTAAGAAATAGAGTGGCCCTAGCCTTGAACGGCCTTAGCCGTGTAGGAGGCGCTTTCTGGGGCCTTAGGTACCCAGCTACCATGACAATATACCGAGGTGTAGTGGTGGGTATCCTAAGGTATGCGTCTCCTGCCTGGAATCAGAACCTCTCGCACCGACAGAAAAGCAGATTGGCAACAATCCAGAGAACGGCTTTGCTGCGAGTCACCCGGGCGTATCGAACTGTATCCCATGAGGCGGTGCAAGTCTTAGCGGGAGGGGTACCTCTCGACCTTCTCCTGCGTGAAGACATGATGATGTATAAATTTAGAAGAGAGGGCTCAGCAAGTCTGCCGGAATATCTCCAGCTGAGGATAAGCGAGAGCCCGAGTAAATGGAAAGAGATTATCCGGGAGGATACGATAGAAGAGTGGAATCGGAGGTGGGTGACCAGTCCGAAAGGTTCAACTCTAAGGAAATACTTCCCCACTGTCCGGTCCCGACTAGAAGCAAAGTGGGTCCTCCCGGACTACTGGCTCTCGCAATTCCTCACAGGGCATGGGGGGTTCCGCTCAAAGCTCAATCACCATGGAATAGACATTGACCCCCTATGCCCTAGCTGCAACGTCCCGGAAACTGCTGAGCACGTCATCATGGACTGCACCGCCTTCGATTCATTAAGGGCTAAATTATCGAGGGATACAGGTCTCTACGCCCTCACAGAAAACGATTTTCCCCGGCTGGTCAATAGGCATAACTACCCGTACTACAAAAAGTTTGTGTACGGGTGGAAAACCGCTATTGGGCCAGCCCACTTCAATATTTGCCGAAGACCTGCCCTACGAGGACCTCTAGACAGGCGAGGAAGAAGAGGAGGAGCTGCTACCCACATGGACCGGAGGAGGAGAGAGGAAGGTCCAGTTCCTGACAGGCCGCCGGACGGAGGAGGAGCAGAGCAGGACGGTGGCTGATCTGAAGATAATATTGTTACCGTTTTAATAGCAGCAGTGGGTTGTTATGCGGTCACGCTTACCATCCCACTGTTGCAATACCCGTATTGCCTAACAGGCAGGGCAGGGAGTTAAATAAAATAAAATAAAAAATAAAGGGTCGTATTATTGTATGGATTGTAATGAAAACTCTTGTTCAACGCTACGTGTATTCAGGAATAGATTTTACTCAATTGAACTAGAAAAAGGAAAAACATGTCTGGACTTCACTCATGTCGAATGTGACAAATATTGGTTATGTCTCATGAAATGACCCTTTTGTTCTAGAATCAGAAAAAAAAAATAGAATTAGAATTTATATATTTTATTCAAACGCATTTACTACACTTTTTGAAACACTTATGCCAATGAATGGCTTACCAAGTTTTTTATCCCACTTTGAAAGTATTTGAGTCATGTGTTAAAAGAAATTCAGAAAATACAGTTTTAATTTACATATCAGTGATAAACAATTTTCCTCACATAAAGTTGTCCAAACTTCTAAAAAAATCGTAGTCTGTAGGGGATAGATCAGAGAAATATGAGAGTGTGGTAGGTCTTCAAAGCCCTACTCCTTTAATTCGTTCACTCGATTATTTCAATCATTCGAATTAATCGATTATCGGATTAATCGGTTTTTGGAGAAACGAATGATCATTCGAGCTGAATTGTTTAACGATGATCAAGGGAGTATAAGAGAGGTCGGATGATCAAACGACCTTCTTTTTTTTTTTCCTTTCTTTTTTTTTTCTTTTTTGCTCATCACATAAATTATGATATACATATTTCACCTTGGCTCAGCCACCATAGAGACGGTAATTGTGGCATATTGTCTCTCACATATTGAACGTTTCGGTTATTTAATTCATCAAAGTCCGATCATCCAATTATGACGATCATTCGATTATACCCACCCCTATCGTTCACTACCTATATTGAAAGATGATGTCGGACGTTATCATCACGTTATGTAAGAGAATAGATTTGTTTACTTTGGATCTATTTGGTCATTTTCTTAGCTTTAGGAAGCTGAATCAATTGTTTTCCCTTTGGTAGAAAATAAAAAGGAATAATCCCATCCATAGACCACTTTTTGGGATGGAGATTTTTTTTTTTTTTGGCATGTGTCTAGGAAGCTGATCGGCATCTAAACATTGACCTGACCGCTGTAAGTTTTGGTATACATGGTCCACTTTCTGTCACGAGATATAGGCTCCATAGAAACACTTGACGTCTGAATGCTGGCGTTCGTTGAGCTCTTGGAGACTCAGGAATAAAGTTTTTTGCATTTCTTATTAATTTTAAATGCCTGGAAACTGCTACATGACTTGAGCCTAGCAATGACGCAAGTTCTGTGACTATTTTACGAGTGTCTCCTTCCACTGCTTTCTTCGACTTCATATTAAATAATCTAATAATAATAGTTTTTATCTACAAGTATTCGTTACCTTTTCTGTAAGATAATTTTTTTCTCTGAAAATCTCTAGCTATCCAACGATACATTATACATCTATTCTTTATCCGTTTTTATCAACGCTAACAAAATATCTGCATTTAAGCAGTCATACTATTTCAATCACAATGAAACCTTCCAGACCATTAAATTTGACATGATATAGGGAGTTTTAACTAAATCGTCTTAAGCCTTTTTCGAGAAAATCGTTGAAGTGTGCAAAATGAAAGTGGCTCTCCGACTTTGGAGATGTTATTGAAAAAGTTGCTGTAACATCTCAAACATGTACGCTTCTAAAAAAATATGGAATTCAAGTTTTGTAAAACTTATCGTTTTCTAGCTAGACTGACCTCATACATCCTCTCTTTTTTTGCGGGACTTGGTCGTTTGTACTCAGGGGACCCTAAAAGGTTTATTTCCGATAAAAAATTTAAATCGAAAATTTTTACGGTCGCAATAATTGCCCTTTCTATAAATTTCATTTGTATGGTAAGTGAAAGTAAAAATCACGTATGTAATGTATTGAGGATACTGAGGAGTGGAAATTCTTTAATAGAGAACTATTATATTAATTAAATAAATGTTAATAAGCCTTTGTCAGCAAGATATCAAAAGGCGTTAACCTGAATCCATGGGGTCCCCCAGCGATACCTCGGGAAAGTTTCTAGACCTTAAAACAAAGGACCCTCTGCTTGGGGTACTTTTCATATCAGCCCCGCCCGAGGTGACGACGATGAGGAGAAGATTCGAAAAGGTCAGTCAAGTTTTATCCTCAAGAAGAGGCAGTCTTATTCCATCCTCAAGAAGATGTGAGTCGGGTACTATCTACAAGAAGAGGAGATGGCCGTCGGGGTTCTGAGAGCAGCTGGAGGATGATGCCGAGAAAGGGGGCCTAAGACAATTTCCACCTCTGCCAGCCGACAAAGTGTCAGAAGGGTTTTATTGTAATATTGTTTGGCAAGATCAACTATAAGAAATCCATCAGTATTCTCAACCATTGTGTAAATACATTATATATGTTTAAGTTAATGTAAATAATAATGTCATTTATTAAAACACGTCTAATTTAATGTTACTCTGCATGCCACCTACTGGGATTGGTAAACACGAAACCTTTCGAAAGGAAATCCAATGATTTCATTAAATATTAGTCTATATCTACATTAAATATATTAAATGAGCTAGTTTTTGAAGCTACCGCTGCCTTAGAAAAGCAGACGGTCAAAAACATAGCACGTGTCATGTTCTAAATACTTTTTGTTAAGTTTAGTAGGCTATATTCTTAAAAGTACCGTTTTGTTATGAAATAACAACCAACACAGGAATTATCGCCTGCGATTGAATAAATTTGACATAATTCATAATATTACAAAAAAATGATCAAGATGTTATATTTGACAAGACACCTTGAGCGTAACCTCCACACTTAACCTCTTCTCTCAAGGTTCTGACTCAATTCTGTTCCTTAATATCACAGGGAATGGGAGACCACTGTTATCAACATAAAAAGAACAATTAGTATTTTAATCATGATGAAATTATACCCTTTAATTTCGTGAATTGCATGCTGGTTGTGAACTACCTTAACAAATATTTTTTGTCGCATATTTGTCGAAAATAATTGTTTTTCGTACCTGCTAAGAAAAAATGACTTAAGCCAGCTGAGAAATATTCAGCTGTAAAATGCATTTTAAAAATACCCTTGTATAATTTTTATTTATAAAATTCCGAATGAAGACTAAGCTAAATTCTAAGCATTCATTCCATAAATACTATTGTGAAAAAAATACTATAATGATACGATTTTGAATTAGATGAGTCACAAAATTAAATAGTTGATTGTTACTATTAAATCAGCTGACGTGTTGTATGGTTTATTGGATAGGCATATTATGATAATTGAGGCTGTGATATGGTTCCCTTATTATACAAATGTTTTACTACAATTATCTATTTTATTTTTAATCTAGCTCAAAACAATAAGTTATATAAAATTAATTTTCATATTTTAAGGAGCGTATCGACCTGAGATGTTAAAGCAACTTTTTCATCAAAATTAACCAACCAGAAGAGCCACTTTATACGAAGCATTTTTTACTTTTTACGATTTACTCAAAACTGACTATTTTGACTCAAAAAAACAATTTTGATTAAACTTTAAATTTAATGAGCTCCAATATTATGCAGGTTTTATTATGATTTAAATAGTCTGCCAGGACTTAAACGAATTTTCAATTTTCAACCTCTAAAGTACTTTTAATTCTATACATTCTAAAAAATTAACCGTACCATTTTTTTAGTATTGATAAGAAACGGCTAAATATACAAGTTGAACGAATTAGATAACAAACTAGAGGAGAAAAGATAAAACAATTTTTTTAGGCATATTATTTTTCGCGAACATAAGAATAGTAATATAGATGTATAATATACTATTGCCTAGCCAAAGATTTGAGAAAAAATCTCCTTTGTACATAGTTATGAAAGGAAATAGGAGTGAGGCATAGGTTATAAACTTATTAAGAGGGGATTACTATACCTAATTTTATACTGTTATATTATTTAATCTAAAACACATGTTTCCAATGAAACTAAATGTAATTATTTAAACTTTTTTATATTCTAATTTTTTTAATTAGTTCTTAGGTTGATTTTAACGACCGAGGTAAGTGAACAAGTAATTTACGATAAATATGAGATCTAACATAAAGAATATATTAATTGGAAAACTGCTTTCCAATTTTTAATTATAAGGTGGTTGTGAACTACCTAAACTAATATTATATTTTTCAGTCGCATTTTCGATATAAATTTATTTTTTTACCTTATAAGTAAACGGATATGTATATGATCCACGTAATATTCATAGAAATTTAATTTTCGCTCTTCTACTTATTGAATCAAGTGGCTACTGTGATATCACCAATAGACTCAGTTGACTATCAAATACACACTGATAGAGTAAAGTTTATAGAATGATAGATAGCTCCTCCTCTGTTTAATAAACTAGAACATCAGTTATATGAAATATTGAACTTCTTTTTTTTTTTTAATTTCGAATGTCATTCACTGTCAGAAATGTCTTTGGTGTCCAATCTTCAGTGGCATGTTCCTTGTGATGATATATCTGATGATGGGTCGTGATTTCATGTGTCTCTTGAGATTTACTTGGTTAGCGGAGGTTGGACAGTCCTAACCTCATTACATCATGTGAACTATGATGTTATGATTAAGAGTAACCCGGACAAGATATTATCTGTCCTCCATATTATATTTTCTTTTCTAACATGTTTATAGATTAAGTTTTTAAAATCGGTCTACTTCGGAATAAAGCATTTTGTTTCTCATTGATTAATTTTGAATTGATAAAATTGTGAATTACTTAGTTTTTAAGTCAAATTCACTATTTTCATCTTGTTGTCAATTATTAGAATTAGAAAAAATATTTATAGTGATAATATGTGAGAGTTGAAATAATGTTAAAGAATAACATTCAGTTACGAAGGAAACATGGAGTTTTAAGTTAAATAATCTATTATATTATTGTCTATTATAAAGACTTAGTTTTATTCGCATTTCATCACTCTTCATTAGCTTATAGATTTTTGTGTATAGTATAACATATTTTATAAAATCGTTACCTTTCTAATGGTATATTTTACTTCTATATTACTATTCTTAAGTTACAAAAAAAAAAAAAATTATATATATATATATATATATATATATATATATATACACACACACAAACATTATTGATCTTTTCTCCTCTATTTGATTTTCAAAGTTGTATATTTCATATTTAACATATTTATTGTATCTGGCAAGGTTAAAATCGGATCTAAAATACTAAAGGTTCTTTAGAAGAAGAAATTTTCAAATATCGTTATTTAAGCTCTAGTCAGACTGTTTCTATCATAATGAAAACTACATGATATCAAAACCTATTATAGTTTACATATATATAGCAATTTTAATCAAAATAGTTAAAACCATTTTGGAGAAAACCGTAAGAAGGTGCAAAATGCATGGTATAAAGTTGGTTTGTTTGTTTTGGTTTTAAGGCGAAAAACCCTAAGGTCATCAACGCCTAGCTACTATATGTATATTTAATTAATATTACAGTCTTTATAATTTAGATAACAATGATTGCTCCTTTATAAAATCAAAAAGGAATGGGTGTTCTGGCTCGTCGATTTTATTTAAAAAAGTTTATATAAATTCTCGGGCATATATGTTCATAAAATATGAAATTTCAGTTCCATGCAGCTTATCGATTTCGAGCTTGACTTACCACATACGCAGACCATTTTGCGGGACTTGGTCATTTTGACTTTAAGAGCCATAAAAAACTTATTTCGTATACTTGGTGAAAATTGGTATTCATTCTATTCAAAATCATTTGCTTTTGTTTAATGTATTTTATATAAAGGTAAGTGAAGAGGAAAATGTATCGATATGTGTATTTGTGAATTTCTTGAACTAAGAAATAAAAAAATAAACAAAAACAATGCTTATAATGTAAAAACTAATATGTTTATTATGAATTAAAAACAAAAAAAAATTGTCCTTCTTTATGTTTTAAAAGAATATTCATCTTAGATTCCAGCCTCCACACCCTTTGAAATCCTCCGAAAAGTGGGTTAGTAGTCACAATGGCAAAACTAACCACTTGTGGCTATAAGGAGGCGTCCTTGGATTCCGAAATGGGCCATCTCATAACAACTTTCAGAAAAACAGCCAGAGTCAACAAAGAAACCATTAGAAAAAAATCTCGATTCTAGACTCTTTTGGACAGTTATGTCTCAAGCTAGTGGTAGAAGGAAGTCTGGCACTTACAGCGACTTATGCATTTAACATAAACACAGAACTAAATGTTTGATATTAATTTTAAAACTTTGGATATTATAAGGTAATAATATGTGATTTAAATAGAAAATAACGGAGTAATAAGGTTACATAAAGGCAAGATTTTTATTTAATTTTTATCCTTTTTACTGATTTTAAATTTTTTATTTATCAATATTTTTCTCTATCTTCAAAAACAACTGCGGTAATGAATTTAATCACTTTATTTCAGCCGCCATTTCAAAATAACCAGCAGATTTCAACGTCTAGGTGCTAGAGGTCATCGTTTGACGCCCTAGTATTATTTTGCGAATAAATAAAAAAAAAAATAGTCCATAGTTTTAGAGAAATACCGCGGACGGTGGAGGAACGGATTTTTTTTTATTCGTTATTGTGGTTATAAGTCTCTTGAAAGGTAAATTTTTATGGGAGGTAATTTTTTTATTTCGAACCCAGCAGATGACCCTAGAATTTTTAAAGGGCGTAAAAAATCCTTGTTTGTTTGTTTGTTTATTTAACGTCACTTTATGCTACTATGGCTAATCGGACGATGCTACAGTGGGAGTCCTAAATTTTGCCTATCCAGGTTTTATTAGGATAGGGATCTTTAACGAGTACCTGACATCGCACAGGCTCGGGACCACCTTTTAACGTCCCCTCCGAAGGACGGCGTAACTAAGGATTTTTTACTCCCATTAAAAAATCCTAGGACCACCTGCGGGTTTGAACCCGTGACCTTTAGCATGGGAGGCTGTTACGCTAGCCACCCAGCTACAAGTGGTAAAAAATCCTTGGTTACGTCATTTGGAGAAGGAAAATAGTGGACCGGAACCTGCGGGATGTCAGATACTTGTTAAAGATCACTGTCGTAATTATTCCTGGATTGGCAAAATTTAGGTATCATACTGTAGCTTCTTCCAAATAGTCACAGGTGCATAGTGTGACTTAAGATGAATTAACAAACAATGTATATATATTATATACTAAGCTTACTTAAAGATGTGCAGACTTCGAATGTTGATTTTCCCAGATCTTGCTAATATTGATTTACTCAAAATTGTTTTTATCTTATAATGCTAAAAAGGATTTTGCTATTATTTTTAAAATTTAATAAACGAATTATCCATATATGGATTATTTGAGTGCCTATTTTACCCATGTTCATCGTAAAATTTAGTCTCTGATTATCAGTCAGGCGTTTAAAAAATGATTTTTTCTGAGTCCCTGCTATAATAGAAAAAATAAATGTAATTACTTTTAGCAGTTATATTTATTCTAAAAATGACGTCCTTATTTCGTAGCGTTACCTTTTTTTTCAATATATGTTTTATCTCTCTGTTTTTTTTTCGATGCAGGGAGTGATATAATTACACAGCGACGCAATAATATTCAAGACAGCTAGACCACATCCGCGTATGTGACGACATTATGAATGTTGTGTGTATATTTTCGCCGAGCTCGACCTTGTCCAAGTCATCGTGTTGTTGAGCCGACCGGATTTCTACCTGTTCTTCGTAGAATCGCCCTTGAGTCCTTTCATTTCTGAGAACATTGTGTACTAATATATGTAATATTTACAAGTATAGTGTAATAATATTATTATGATTTATCCTTTTTAAAAATCTAGTGCTGGCAATACACGATTTTCACTTAGCTAGGTTTTTAAAATCAATTTGAGAACCATTAAATATAGATATAGTTGAAAAAAATTAAAGAGTTTTATTCATTTTTGTTGGAACCTTATGTTTAAGATTAAAAAATATAACTTTTTATTGGAAGGGATTAGTCCGGATAGTGGTCAGTGAATTAAACAATTAGGTTGTTTCAACCATTTATTTTCTGCCAACGTTTCGACCCCTATTGTGGGTCATCATCACGTCGTATTGTAGGCGAATGAAAACTAGGTACCAAGTGTTTCCTAGTCTCCACTTACCTACTAAGAGTACCTAGTTTCCATTCGCCTACAATACGCCCTGATGATGAGGGTTGAACGTTGGCAGAAAATAAATGGTTCGTAAATTTATAAGTTGAACTAATTCAATATCCACCTAGTCCTCCGATCCTATCTATCAAACCGCTCCTTCCGAGTTCGTTGTGGTGCAGAATATTCCAATTATTATCCAGTCGAATCCGGTGTTCCTCAGGGCAGTGTCCTTGGTCCTATTCTCTACAATATATACACGGCCGATATTCCTGTTTGCCCTAATACCTTCCTAGCAACGTACGCTGATGACACAGCTATCCTATCCTCTCATTTAGATCCCGAAATTGCATCTATAGGCCTCCAAACGCACCTTTCTCAAATTGAAGACTGGTGCAACAACTGGAGAATCTAAGTTAATCAATCCAAATGCAAACATGTCACCTTTACCCTTCGAAGACAATCCTGCCCTTCAGTTCTCTTTAACTCCGATCCCCTTCCTTTCTTCGACACAGTCCGGTATCTTGGATTCCTTCTGGACAAAAGACTAACTTGGAACCCGCATACTAGACTTAAACGACAAGAGCTTAATCGACGATTTGGACAATTATACAGACTACTGAACAGAAATTCTAAATTATCTAACGAGAACAAACTGCTAATATACAAGACAGTACTGAAACCTATCTGGACCTACGGACTTGAACTGTGGAGGACAGCCAAATTTTCTAACATCAAACGCATTCAATCCTTCCAATCAAAAGTCCTCCGAACAATAGTTAATACTCCTTATTATGTATCCAACCATACCTTACACCGCGACCTAAATATTCCATTTATTTTAGACCTTATACCATTAAAATTCTCTAAATTCCATCAGAACCTTATCCATCTTATGAATACGATTGTAAAAGTTACCGGAGAGTGATGAAAAGTCGATAAAACAAACTGATTTTCATAGATAATAATATAATAGATTATTTAATAAAACACATATTTCTTTTAAAATCCAATGTAAATAATTCTTTAACAATTTATTTTCGTTTCTTAACTTGTTTAAAAATTCATAAATGGATATAAATAACGTAGGTAAGTGAAAGTCGTGTGTTGCGCGCAACAGATTTTTTTAAGTAAGTGAATGTAAAAAGAACTACATAAAATTTTATCTGTTCGGTAATATATGTCGGATGTAGTGTCTAGAAAGAATAAATAAAGAAGTTGGAGGAGATAGGTGACGAAAAGAGTTCTAAGAGGAATATAAATCTTGGAAGCCGGGAGAGGACTATAATGCCCGCTGACTGCCACCAAGCCTACGCTCTATACGTGCCTTGTAAACAGATATCCGCTTCACAGCGAGATCTCGTTCTCCTTTTCACTTACACTGGGCTCCTTCTTCTCCACATCCGTCGACAGATCTTATCTTCAGGGGGCTCTCTGCACTCCATCAGGGGCTACTGATCTGGAGGAAGTGGGGGTCGTTGAATCCGGGGAACAAGACGTCAACTTGTAGTGTCTTGTCCCTGATAACCATCCTACGTAAATTATCTGAAGGGAAAGTGTAAATATGGGTTCCCGCTTTTTGCATTTGACTAGACGTTTCTTTATTTTGAACAAAAGTCTGGTATTACACCTTCGTTAAGGTATATACTGCACTGCTGTGTTAAGTTATGTTAACGTGTACCTATGCAATAAATGTCTCTGAAGACTTTGTGGAGATTGTCTGTAGTGTCATAATTTAAGGGTACAAATAAATTATATTAAATCCTATCAAATAATCTTTATTCTTCGTCGTAAACTTTCCTTCCCTATTGTATTATTTAATAATAATCTACATATACTGGTTGAACAGATCCGTTAATTACAACATTTTTATCTTGATAAACGTCCTATATAGAAACCTCACACATTACTTAACGACAAGAGTAATTAACAAACGTTTTAATATTTCATTGAACTACAAAAGGCCCATCTACATGACTATCATAACGCCGATTCCCGTTAATTACATACGCCTCGCCAGTCTGGAGCTCAACCTGCTTAACTACCAAAAATTTGAAAGAATTCAAAATCTATCAACGCGGATAATTACCAATTACCCCCGCTACAATAAAATATCAACTATGCTCCAGGACTTGCAGCTTCCAACAATTAAACATTTTGTTCATACTCAAACAGCTTCTTACTTCAGTAAAACACCAGTCTCCAAAAATCCATTAATAAAGGAAATCGGTAACTATAATAAAACATTTCTAAAACGCTACACTCATAAAAGAACTAAACATGTGTTGCTAACTTAAGCTAGTTTGTTTTAATTTCTAATTTTATATTATCAAGTATGTTATCCGTTTTTATTTGTAGGTTTTTGTTTAATTTTTCCTACAACCATATATAATCACAATTTAATTTTACCACTAATTATAGATTAGTTAATTACATTATAACTACCAAATGAACCAAACATTTGCTGATTCTAAGGATGTCTCATCCGAGATCATTTATAAATTGTAATTTGTAAATATGTAAATAAAGTTTATTTTCTTCTTCTTCTAACGGCGATATGGACTTACTTAAGAGAGCTGTGTGGCTCTACTAAATCATCAAGTATTTCTCGTATTCAATCTTTACAATCAAAATCCTTCGTAAAATCCTCAATGCTCCTAACTTTGTAACGAATTAGCAGATTTTTAAAAAACCTTCAGTTGTTGATTTAGCCCGAACTAGCTAGGTGCCATTCCTAACACTTTAGTTTCACTCCTCTTCATTTCTTTATTATCTTTCGAGGCATTTAAAAAAAAAAAAAAATGGCCCCGAGACCTTCTAGTTTAATTGACAATGGGTGGTATTTCTAAATGTGTATCATATATTTTATTGTGATATTTACATTTACTTGTCGTATTCTATAATATTGTTTTGCTTATCAAGACACTATAATAATTTTACTAAACAGTAATAAGAAAAGCGGTTATGAGTTTCGTCTGGATTCAGATTTTAAATTTACACAGTTCTGTGCATTTTAAAGATACTGTGGAGTATTATAGAATCATCCAAATAAATTCATTCATTTTTTTTTTTAACTTTTAAGTAAATATAAATAAGATAATTTTAAGTAAAAATGTAAAAAGCTGATATAGTTACTGATGCTTTAAGCCCAAATGTTTCTTTCTGTCCCCGCGTTATATGATTACGTATACTTTGGGCACATTACACGTTTAATTTATATTCTCCTTGAGTGTCTTCAGAGAACGTTTTATCGCTGTTCAGAAAGGAGATTCACGGTTCCAAAAACAATTGACTTAATTTCGTTCGGTACTTGGAACAAGACCCTCTGTGGCTTACATACAAAATTACGAAACAAGCGACTTACTGTACGATTATGAACGAAAATCTTTAAAATTTAAACAATTGATGTATTCATCAATGTAATACTTCAATGCGGAATCCTCAGAAGAATCATGAACTGTGGTTTATTTAAAATGAGACTGTCTATAGAATGACGACCACACCACACAACTTAAATATCACATACATCACAGATACAAAACATTTTCCTCTTCCACTCGAATTGTAGCTATCCACTCATGCAATCTCTTTTATCCCTTCGGCTGCTGAACCATATCGTTTGATGAAAAGCTAATGGTCAAAGCTCATGATTACTGATGTAAAAAAAAATCAATCACGAAATTCGATTTCGGGAAAAACATCAAACTTGCTTGATGATTGATTATAGTAATTTATTTGATGGAAGCTGTTAAATTATTGAAATGATCGATTTACGTTAGCTTTTTATTACAATAATTAATTATTTAATAGCTGAATAATGATTTATAATTGAATGTTTATTTACACTGATTGTCTATTAATAAATCAGACTTTAAAACAATTATTGAAGATAACTTACGTAAAGAGCTAATTGGATGCTAGTTACGAACAATGAATACCCTTCCGACTTTCAAATCCCGTCTGTTCAATCACACAATGTCAATCGAACAAAGTATTGTAAATGTTTAGTTTTCTTTTTATAACATTTATAGATATCATTGTTTTTTTATTTCAAAGCTCCTTGTAGTTAGGGTTGAAATTTTCGAATCTGTTGGTTTGTCGGCTACCTCTTCTACTGTACATGGTACATTTTATGAGAGGAATGAAGAGGCGGGAAAAGATGTCTTCTTCGTGGGTATGTCATTAATCTTCTTCCTGTGACGGGGCTCACCGGATTTTTTAATCATTGATTAATCCTCAGCGAAGGCTGAGACTCCCTACATATTGTTGCCAGCTTTGTGGCATTCCCGTTAGGAAAAGAGTCTGATATAAAGGATTTTTACACAACGTATTTTAGGCTGTCAACGTATTTTATTTGTCTTCTAGTGATGTAGTCTGTCACTGTCGGGAGTTCCAAGGTAGAGTGCAGTATGTCTGTTTTAGTCTTGTGCAGTTTTATGTCTTACGATACGTCTCAGCACGCCGTTCTGAAACTGTTGGAGCTTCTTCTCCGTGCCAGGCATTATGTTAGCTAACATGGGTGTGACATGCAGGAGTGATAGCCTTCTTACGCTTTTATAAATCATCAAATTTGAGGAGGAGTGATAGGTTTGGAGATGTAGGATGATGGTGAGGGCGAAGACATACCGACTGAACCATCTTTATTTTTTTATTGCAGTAGGGAGTCAGAGTTAAATGCCTATCGAGGGTGATGCCAAGATGTAATATACCGTTCGCCGGTTTGCTATCTTATAGGATTTTGGAAGTCGGCGCTTGTTTTTCTGGAAGGAGAAAATAATACAGTCCGTCTTTTTGGGATTGTCTGTAATATTTAGTCCTTCCCGTTTCCTGGTGATTTCCAAACAGACCGCCTACGCCTGCCGTAGAGATGTCTCTGCACTTATTAAGTTGATATAGATAACGATGTCGTCGGCATAAGCCGCAACAGTCGCTCATTTATATCTTGCTCCAAAAGTTTCAGCCGTCTAAATTGAAAAGTATTGGGGATAGCACAGCCCCTTGGGGAACTCCACAGCTGAGTGCGATGTCTTCGGATTCCGCTTCGCCAACTTCTACTCTGGTGTACTGGTTCTGTAGAACGGACCGTAGGATGTATACGATCCTGTTAGGGAACAGCTTGTTTGTTACATTTATTTGTTTTGTTTTTTATTACCCTGTCATCTTTATTTTACAAGTAGTTTAGTTCATTATTCTTGGTTTAGAAAGTTCATTATTATTCTATTTAAAAACAAAAAACTATTTTTATATTTGTTGATTCACGTCTACTTTTAATGCCGAAAAAAATTATTCTGAGTACAGAAAAATAAATAAATTATTATCATTATAAATATTTTATTTCTATGGTTCATATATGATTATCATTTCAGTTTATAATTTTTACATTATTTAAGTAGATAAAATAAAATTAAAAAAGATAAATCAGTGGTATGTTAAAAAAAAAAACACAGAAAAAACAAACAATTATTTGTATGACTTTTTATCCCTCCGGTCTTTTTTACTTTGAGGGGAGACGAAGGAGACAAATTTATTGATTTATCTTTAGATTCATTGATATAAATATGTAGTAAATGGAATTCGTTTGAGACTTGTTAATCCTTTTAGACTACATACATAAACTTGTATATATTTGCATATATGTAAATTTTCTCATTTCTATTTGTTACGTCTTCTTGCAAGTAGTAATCCCCTGTCATTGAGTTTTTTGGGTTATAAATTTACATTTTAATGTTATAATCGTTCCTGTACGAAGGATATACAAATATGAGGACAAAGATTTAAATAAATATTCTAAAATTACTAACTCACTTTTCCTAGTTTTTTTTTTTTTTTTTGTGAGTAATAAATAATTGTATTTTTCAAATTCTCTTAAATATTTACCAATATTCTTAGCTATATGCTATGTTTCAATTGTATATGAAAACATTCGTTTGTTGTATAAACATATTATTTTTCAAATGATAGTTCTAGCTCATTTTAATACGAGGGTAGTTATTAAATATTTTGCGTTTACTGAAAAAAAAAAATTGCACTGCTTAAAAAAGTTGGATAATATTAACTTTAACATCTATATTTATCGACCTTTGTTTTTATGGCCTCAAAATATCTATAAAAAAACTGAATGTTGTTGAAAAAAATGAAATTGTTTTAATTTATAGTGTCGGTGATTTATGGTCTAATTTAGTCAGGAAATTATGGATTATGGATTTTTAAAAATGATTTATGGCGAGCAGCCGATCTTCTTTATTCCTATTCTCTTGCTGATAACTATTATTGATGGTAAATGTTTAATAACAATTATTAATCTTAATTAATAAATACAATTATAATCATATGTTTAATACTATCAACGTTTATATAAAACGTTTGGTGTGGACAACACAAGACTTTATGCTGCTTCGGTTGTTAAAACCATTTTAAGAACTCAAATAAAGTTAGAGTTGAAAAAAGTTTAAACAATTTTATTCAGGAAACATAGGTATAAGTAATGTAACAATATAAAATCGTTATGTACAATAATCACTTTCACAACTTTGTATATACACGTATGATAACTTTCTTTCTTAAATTTTAAGTTATTGCGTTTGGGAAAAAAAATAATACGGAACAAATATTTTGGCTATTTTCTGCTTTCTCAAATTCGTTCAACTTGTAAATTTACCCGTTTTTTTAAATTTTTTTATTAATGCTAATAAAATGATGTAATTTTTTTTTTTGTTTTACAAAATTAGAGGTACTGAAGAGAAACAAATTTATAAATTGGCATTTAAGCTCTGTCAGACTGTTCCAATCACAATGAAACACACATGATATTAAAGTCGATTAAATTTTACATCGGTATAGCGAGTTTATTCAAAATCTTTATAGCCGTTTTCGAGAAAATCGTAAAAACGTGCAAAATTGATAGTGTAAAGTGTGTCTTCTGGTTAGCTGTTTCTGATGAAAAAGTTGCTGTAACATCTGGAGGGTATAGTTGTCGCAAATATGAAATTTCAATTTTTCCCACTTTTCGTTATCGCGCCAGATTTACTACAGACACATACGTACAGATCTTTTTTCGGGGATTGGCATTTGGACTTAGTGAACCCTTTGTCGTATTAAACTGAAATTCGAAAATTTTAACGCTCAAAATACTTTCCCTTACTATATATTTCATATATTGATAACTGAAAGTAAAAAAATAAAATAAAAAAAAGTTCTCGGTTCAGCTACATTTTTTCCTTCCAAATTTTATTCTCATGTTTATTACTTTAATTGGCCATTTTTTAAATTAATAAATAAACATTTAAAAATATTATATTGTTTACAAGATGACTTTACAATTTCTGTACTTGTACAATTCCTATTTCCTATATTTTTGTTAATAAGCTAATACTTTTTATGTTAAGCTAAATTTGCTGATCATGATTGGTGTAAATGTTATGATTCCTGTACTTCTGTTTTCGGAATTAGGTCATTTTGGCAAAGTTCTGGGTTTTGAAGGAAGTTCAGTGAGGATAATGGAAGTTAGGAGCTATTAAACCTGAATTCCGACCGTTTTGTCTGTCAAGAGGAAACCCATTCGGCAAACTTTGGCAATAAAAAAGAAGAGTCTGTAAAAATTTTCGGTGATTTCATTCCGTGATCTCAACCTCATTTTGGTATTGATCCTAAGAAAAAAAACGTAACCCATGGTAGGCCGAAACGTAGACAAAATAATTATGTTTGCTTAATTAAATCGTCATGTGGTTGACAATCGGTGAATAGGAGAGTGAAATAAAGAAAAATTTTATAACAAAACTTATTATCTACAACAATCACTTAATGTTATCCGCTTTTCATCATTCCCTATAAAAAATAAAGAAAATAAATAAAAACTAAAATTTATATATATATATATATTTTTTTTTTTTTTTTTTTTTTTTCTTTTAGTTGGTTATCAAGTTGGTTCAACTTGTATATTTATCTTTTTTTTATCTATCCTAATTAGGTGAAATGTTTTTTTTTTAATCTACAAAATTAAAGATACTTTAAAGGAAGAAAATTTGAAATATAAAGCTCTGTCAGCAAATTTCAATCCGAACGAAACTTACCTGTTATTAAATACCATTAATTGTATTGATATAGCGAGATTAATTAAAATCCCTATATTTTTGGAATTTCAGTTTTATACAAGTGATTTATAGAACCTTTATTCACTATTGCAATACTTTGCCTTAGTGTATATTTCGTATATAGGTAAATATAAGTAAAAATAACTTACCTAATTTAGTTTTTCCAAATAAGTAAGGTTGCGATATCGACTGATTGTATTAAGCTTACAAATTTTCTTATTTTTAATATAATAGGTAGAATAATCAGGAGTCAGTCATTTTTTTAATTTTGCCAACGTTTCGGCTCAAGCTTGTGAGCCATCTATCAGGGCATTACAGAGCCATGTCCAAGAATAAACTGGTTTTTTTTTGGTTTTTTTTAGAGTTTATGCTTGGACATGGCTCTGTAATGCCCTGATGATGGCTCACAAGCTTGAGCCGAAACGTTGGCAAAATTAAAATAAATGACTGACTCCTGATTATTCTACCTATAATAGGTTCCACAGTCGACTTATGATACGATCTCTGTACTTGTTCTGAATGTCACTCATTTTTATTAATGAATGGGTTTATTTAACAGGAATATAATGAACGTAATAGTTTGTTGATCTTAATGATTTTGAAATTATTTACTTAAGCATTATTATTAATTTTTACGTTAATAAGGCATGATTCACGCAAATAAATAAAAATTCAAGCGCTCAAAACAGCAAGAAGGATTTCATAAATCGTAAAAGTTTTTAAAGGTAGCATGTCACACGTAAAGTACATATTTAATGCGATAAACTGTCTCGGCTAAGGGTTTTATCTTGTTACAGTCACAAATGTTTAAAATTATACCTTCATAATTTATTTTGAATTAGCTTAATTAAGTACTCATTTTATCATATTCTACCTCCTATTCGTTTTATTATATAATTATATATATGGATGTAGTGGAACTATTTAATAATTACTTTTCTTTAATTTATATGTTATGTTGTAAGTAGGTGATAAGTAAGTGGTTACATTCTGATGTTCTGTTTGATATACATGTTGCATTATCAATATTGAAAGCGTTACGTGACTATTCAATTAGTTATGTAAAGTATTAATTTATTTATTTTGTTCTCGAATTATAATTTTAAAGTTGTTTAAGGTTCAGTCTATAAATATACGAATGTGATTTTGTGATTTATTGAAATATTGTATTTTATCGTTCTCACATAAATGCTCTAAAATATAAAAATATACTTTATAGAATATATTTTAAATAATTGTTTCCTGTTACATTTGTCGTTGTTTGATGGTATTTATTTTAAATTAACTTTTCAAAAATCCAATTTTTATTAATAAATACGAATAATGTTTTTTAAAATATTTTTTATTTCTGAGTTTTAGCTGAAGAAGCAGACAAAAAAAAAAAAAAAAAAAAAAAAAAATGAGAACATGCAGGCATAATGGGAATATTAGTACTCTAAAATTTATTATTTAATTGAAATGTAGATCTATTATAATTTAAGTGATATGAATGTTCAATGATATTAACATTTTTCAGAGAAACTTGAAAATAGCTCTAGAAGCCCAACAGTCATGACAGTGTATTTTACTTAATCCTACTCTGGATTCCAAAGTTAATATCTTTTTCGTCATATTTATTAAGTTTTTTTTTTTTATTTTGTCTGTAAGGTATATAATTAGTTTTAAAGAAATTAAAACATTCATATGAATTGAAATAATGGCTAATCTATACTTTTGTGACTGGTATTCATGAAACCCTTTTAATAAAATTCATTTATATTCCTTTGTAAATTATTTCATTGTTTTATCATTTTTATTATTTGTTGTATTTTATGTTTATTTATTTTTATTACTATAGTATTTTTGTTATTATAACATATTTTATTCATTCTTCTTCTTGAATATAGATTTTCTCCTTTATTTTTCTCATTAGTTAGCCAACCATACTATTGTCACTGGTATTTGTGACATGCTTTTTATGAATTTCATTTATGGTCCTTTGTCAGTTCTTTTTTTTTGTTTAATCATTTTTATTATTTCTTGCTTTTTATGTTTATTTATTTCTATCACTATAATGATTCTTGTTATTATAACATATCTCATTAATCCTTCTTTTTGGATATAAATTGTCTTTTTAGATATATAAATCAATCCTTTCACTCCTTCAATATTCATTATATAAGTTAATTTTTGAGAATTTATTATTAGTTTTTTTATAGTATAGATTTTGAAAAAAAATGTATTGTATTGTATTGTATATAATTATCATTATTTATTATTATTATTATTTATTTATTTTTTTGTTTCAGGTAAGTGGTCTCCCAAGTATATGTGTTGAGTAAGTGTGGTTTTCGTTTCCGATTTGATTTAAATTTATTACAATTATATTTCTTAACTAAAAATTTCTGAATTGTAAACAAAAATATCTTACCGGTTATTGGCATGCGATAAATTATTCGAATGTATCTCATTGTTTTAATATTGCTTATCTTAACAACAAATACAGATATTTAACGGGAAAAAATTTTATTTATTAAAAATTTGAGTTAGACTTACTACATACATAAACAAAGAAGTAGATGGTCATTTGGGCTCAGGTGATCCTAAAACGTTTATTTTTGTTAAACTCGGGTTATAAAATATTGACGATCACAGTACTTCCCCTTCGACATATTCTATATGTATGTAAGAAAAAATATATAAATACATCTTATTTATTTTTAATTTCTCAATGCTCCTTACATTGTCACCTACAAACTTATCCATAAAGACCTATATGTCCCATATGTTGCTGATTTGGCCCATACGAGGTATCAATCCTTCCATGACAAACTCCCTCACTAACCCACTAGTTTCAATTCTTTCTCTTCCATCCCTGACAATCCTCCGAGGCGTTTGAAAAGAATATGGCCTCGAGACCTTCTAGTTTGGATTACCTAGTGGAGTACTGCCAATGTACATATTAACTTGATGCCTTTTCATGTATATTATCTATCTATATTATCAGCTAATTTACTTGACGTATTTACTAATACAGTTCTAAATTCCAATAAATAAATTAAAAAAAAATATATATATTTGAAATGATATATATTGTTAATTATACTACTTAAGTACTGTCTATTAGTCCTCTAATGGATTAATATTAATTGCATTAAAATCATCTAGGATAAATTTCTCAAATCAACAATTACATTTGGTTTTAATTCGCATTTAAATATTAAATTGCATTTCGTTTATAATTTTAGAAAAGATGTACTGATGATAAATTGATTAAGTAATAAACCTGTATTAATGCAAGAAGTTCCTCTGGTGTTGTATTTAGCAGTTAAGTAACATAAGCTGTTTTCTTTTCTTTTATCATTTCTTGCTTCTTACTCAGGTTTCCATATAAACAGTTACAAAGAACAAGCTTAACAAATAAATAACACGACCTCGACATCACGCATACAAGACATAAATTTAAAAATAAACTGAATTATTTTCTTTACATGCTTCTTTCCCTTAGAAAGGAACAACTGTTTTTTTCCGAATATCTTACCTAAAACATTTATACGGTTTAACTTTTAATTGGTATCAACCAGTCAGTTAAGTGCATTATCTGTCCCAGGAATCCTAAATGTCCAATAAAATTTATAGTTAAATGATTAATTATAAATATTAAGAATCTCAGTAAACAAGATAAAATAAAATGATCCTAAAAAAAAAAAAAAACATAGTATTTTTTTTTCTATAAACTAGTAAATCTATGAGGTCAGAAAACATTTTTTTTTTTTTTTTTTTTTTTTCAGAAAACAATATTTTTCTATCTTTTTATTGAGGAAGTTAAATATAAAGTTATGATTGTTGACAAGTTTTAAGAACTTTATAAATTATAAAAATGCCTTTAAACTTGAAAACATTTTAATTTTCATTGCGGTTTTTGTTCGTAAACTCATGGTTTTATTTTAAACTCTTGCTGGCTAGTAACTACTTCCTAATTAAATTATTGTCTTTTTATTGTCAGAGATGTAGGTAATTATCCATTGTGTTTTCGTCAATATTTTTTTCGGAAAAACTTTCTTTTTCTTTTTAAATTGATTATTATTGTTTTTTAATAATGGAAACGTTGAAAGAGTAATAATTACATCTATATTAAATAAATGATCTCATGGCAACAGATCTTTTTCTTTCTTTTTTTTAACAATTTTTTATTGAGTATTTTTACCATCTGTCCTAATTTGGACATTAATAATAGCGGTGAAAGATAACATTCATACAATATTTACATAGCAATAAAATTATAATAATATATATATATATATATATATATATATATATATATATATATATATAGTAATAAATCAATAAAACATATACAAAGTCTAGAGATCACTCATACTTATATACACTTCATATATACAGCATATTGAGTGGAAAATCTAGCGAGTGCTAGAACTCCAATTTATACATATTTACAAGAGGTCGCGGGACCACTACCGTTTCAACCTCCTAGGGTGACAGTACGGATGTGTGGAGTTGGAAAGGGATTGAGCTAGAGGATTGGGGTAATGGATAAGTTTCTAACTGAATTTGGAGAATTTTGAAGGAATAAGGACTAAAATAAATTGGTTATTAAGGTCGTGGTGTAAGGTATGGTTGGTGATATAATAAGGAGCAAGGTCTTTGGATTGAAAGGGTTGAATGTTTGATGTTAAAACGTTTAGCTGTTCCCACAGTTTAAGTCCATAGGTCCAGATAGGCTTCAGTATTGTCTTGTAGATCAGTAATTTGTTGACAACTGTAAGCCCAGATTTTCTGCTGAGTAGTCGGTATAACTGTCTCTATCATCGATTGAGTTCTTGTCTTTTAAGTCTTGGATGTGGGTTCCATGTCAATCTTTTATCTAATAGTTAGCCAAGATCACGGACTGTATCTGAAGGAGGAATTGGTATTGAGTTGGAAATAACCTAGCGGACAGGATTTTCGTCTAACAGTGAAGGTAACGTGGTTACATTTGGCTTCATTCACCTTTATACGCCAGTTATTACACCAGTATTCGATAAGGTGTCTCTGCAGGTTTAAGGATACTGTTTCAGGATTGGTACTGGATGATAGGATGGCGGTGTCGTCTGCAAATGTTGCTAGAAAGGTAGCAGGATGTGTAGGAATGGTGGCAACAGATCTATGGTGGTATTTTATTTAGTTATAATCAACTAATTATGATATACATGTATAAAGTCTGATCTTAGGCTAAAAATAAAAATCTTAAAAAATAATATAATTAAGGATAGTCCGTATATATATTCACAACCATACATATATACACACTAACAGTAAAATTCACTCCTTTTTTTTCTCTACGCCACTCTCACATGTATTTTTTCAGTGAATTTATCTTTATATCTCAATATTTTAAATGTTTATTTTTGCTCTGTCAGATATCTAAAACACGTGCCCTTTAAAGGTTTCAATCTTTATAGAAAGAAAAAGGGGGACTTTATTCGAAGAACCATTTTAGATCTAATGATGTGAAATAAGAAAAAATATAAGATCACAAAAGAGTATCCATTTACTCCAATTTTTAAGGATTCAAATTTCAATAGATTTTGATTTGTGTCTGCTAAAACATTTAATTATTTATAATGAGCTAACTATAATATGATTTAGATTTTAAACTGAACATATACCAATAGATAAAAATCCGCCCTAATTGGCTTCCATACATTTTCAAGTATTTAATAATTCTTATAAATGTTATTCTAAAGTTATATTCAGGGTTATTTGAAGTTGGGCGTTGCTTATTATGCAGGATGAATTCTAAGCAACTCTGCAAAAAGTTGGAAATAGACAGCCCAGTCGTTGTGTACAATAACAATTTACGTTGTGTTGATAAGGAAAGTTGTCGAGATTTGAGCTGAAAAAAGCAACCTAATAAAATTATCTTAACATTTTGTTTTTTTAAGGCGCAGAATATTAAAATTCCCCTTTTTTAACCATTATCAGATTTCTTTTTTCCTCAGGGAATTACAATTTTAAGTAGAATCCTTGAATTAAATTCATATCTTTATTCAAATAGTTTAACTTAATGTCTGTTGGTTAAAAGAAAAAGCCACGAGACCTTCCTAATTAATTAATATTATTTTTTGAGTTAATTTTCCAGTATTCCGAATAGAATTAGAAAGATTCTGTCACAATATTTCTAGACAGCAACACTATCATAACATACGTATAGAAATAATAATGAAACATTTTAATAGTAAAATGTAGGAACCGTTGGAAAGTTAAATTTTTTAGAGATAATTCTATCTAACATACATAGTGACGAAAGGTGAATACGATTAAATGATTGAGATAAAAAAATGTTTTGTTGACCGCATTTGATTTAAAGTAAATCTTTCTAAAAAAACATCATGCATGATTCTTCATCCAGTTTTAATTTTGTTAAATACTGTAAAATTAAATCTAACTTATAAGATCAAGTAATACCCTTCGCTCACCCTATTATTAATATATATATATATATATATATATATATATATATAAAATATAAATATAAGAAGAAAATCTATTTTCTGGGACTAAGTCGTCCCTTAAGAATAACATAAAATTTGACTTAATAAAGAATTAAAGTATAGCATTTGGACAAGATAAAAAATTAAATACAATGATTAGAAATAAATACATTTGGTGACAATATAATTAAATAATATTTATCGCTTTTGTTAAACCAAAAGAAAATTAACAAAAAAAAAAAAAAAAAGGAAAGTTGAGACAACTTGTATAAATACAAAACTAGAAATATTAACAACCTTCTAATAGTACAAATGTTATTGTCAGATAGCGTCATAATTGGAAGTGAGGAGACACTGAAACACAAGGCATTTGAATGGGGCAAGAGATTTTGCTCGACGGATGTTTGAAGGAAGAGACTTCCAAAAACTGGTGGAACGGACTAGAAAAGGCTAGAATATATTCAATTATATGTATTTAAAGTTTATTTCTCCTTCTGAGATTATACTTTCAGATGAGGCATTAAAGTGGTTAGTTTCTTACTTGCCTTAGCTTTATTTCCAAATGAGATTTGTTGCAAATGTAGAAGTTTAGAGACCCGGTGGTTGTTTTCTTTCCTGCCTTCTAATCCAAATAAACAGCTTTAAAATAGAGTCTTTTACCGTGTTTCCCCTAGCGTCCGGTAATAGCGTTTTAATGTCAGCCTGTTTATACACTGTGACTCTAATTGACCTGCCCGGACTGACTGTTGTACGCGCCGCCTGGTTAATATCAGGTGGTGCTCCAAGCCGGGGGAGTGTGCTATGGGTACCCAGTGTCAGGAGTGGGAGGCATGTGGGTGCTCTATTTATGTGGGCAGATCTTGTTCCTATGCTCTTATTATGAATTTGATTCAGTCTCATCCGGTAGGTATATGTTTAATCTTAGCATAATGTTATGAGCTACTTATGTAATCCGTCCGAACAAATTGCCTGTCAGAGAGTAATGTCGGTCGTTTCCTAAATGCCTTATTTAGAATTAAACTTCTGTTACTGTATGCTGATGGAGGTTCATACTATATTCTATCTTACATATATTTCGTATCTTATATATTCTTCAGAACTAACTTTTGATTTTGGTGAGTCATATTTTTGAGGACTGTCCACGGTACAGGAGAGAAATTGAAAAATGTGGGGTACCACACCATGCTCAGAGACATTTTGAGCTATAATAAAGCAACTATCAGCAGTGTCATAAAGTTTATAAAGAATATTCGTCTGTTTCAACAAATATAACATAATTTTTTTAAATTCTTTTTATATACATTTTTTTTTGTACTATTGATTATTTTTATTATATTCGTGTTTTATTTGTTATTATTAGTTATTTGTTTGTTTTATTATCATTATTGTTAATTCCGTTTATTTTATTTTTATTATTTGTGAATGTTACTATATTGTTTGTTTATTTTAGTATTTTATTCGTTGTTTTCTTTTCAAAATTTTCTCTTTATTTTGTTTTTTGTAAAGATGTGAGGGCGATAATAACCATCAGCAGTTTTTGCCCTTAAAATTAAAACAACAACAACTAACTTTTTACCTTAAACTTTTACCTTAAAACATTTACTTCCAGCCTGCAGGTGTCAACTTTCCACATCATTTAAATACCTTAATATCAATAGTACGCTCATTTCAAACTTATTTAATCATTTGAAACTAATTGAATATAATTGAATATAATGATTCGATCTAAAGCTCCCCAATTATAACTTTTATTATTATGATTTTTTTTTTCAACTATAATTTTTTTTATTGAGTAGAATTACAATCTTTCTCAATTCGGACATCAATAGTAGTGGTGAAACATAACATACATACTACAATCATACAATATTTCACTACATTCATCACAGTAATAAAATTACAATAAAATATATGTACAATAATGAATCAATAAAATGTTTACAAAGTCATTATTATGATTAATTTTTTCTCATTAATTTAATTTTTTCTCCTGCATTCGTTGTTTTAAAATTAGTTTGTCACTTCATTCATAAGCCTTCCTCAAACATCAACTATAAACTGTTATTCGTAATGTAGTAAAAGCAATGTTGTACGTCAGCAAACATCACCATAGCTTGCCCCTATCAATTAAATAAATAAATAGAACGAACTTAAACTGTCGGGCAGTTTTTCTACACGTTTGTTTAGACATGTCGGCTTGTGTATTCTTTTATTTTAATAAGTTATTGAAATATGAAGGGAAAATACCCATTAGCAGCTCTACCAAAACTATGCTTAACCAGAAGGTCCCAAAATGATATTTTTTTTGTCGGAAAATGTTGAGTTAGCAAGGATTAAAACTAGTGGGTTAGATTAGGAACAGAGTTTGATATGAAAGGAGGGGGTACCGGGTTCGGGCTAAATCAGAAACATATGGAACATTAAGGTCATTCTGTTTATGAAGTAAGGAGTATTGAGTATTTTATGAAGGGTTTTAAACTTATTTATTTGTTGTAATATTTTTTCTCGAGTTTTTAAACTTTGAACACTCTAAATACATCATTTGTGGATTTTATTATTACTTTTTCTCTTCTTTCGGAACAGCATATCTTCATCCTTTCCGATATTCTTTGTCTCAGTTGCTCTGAGAGATTCGGTCTGTAGTTATGGCGCTTTGGTGTTTCTTGGAATATTTTTTTCTTTTGTCATTTAATAACTTTCTTAGTATCTCCTTGCCTTTTATTGTTTTCCCTAATATTCTTAGTTTTTGTAGGTTTACTTACTCTTGGGTAAACAATTTTCTTCTTACCTTTTTCTTAACGAAGAAATTTAAAATTTTGTTAGTTAATCGACTTTCGAATTTCCTCTTAACTGGCAAGAGTAATACGTTATTTTCTTATCTATTTATACGTTATATCCGGAACTTTTTAAATTTTATTGTAGTTTATTTTTTTTTTGTAATTAATTTGATCTGATAATTTAGGCCCAAAATTTTAAAACCCTTACCTTCTTTATTTCTCTTTTTTTTTTTATCTTAGTTACTCAGTTTCAAAGATGTATTATGAAATTCCAAAATATTATAATAAAAAAAAAAATGGGGTTAGCAGTTGACTTCGGGAGCTTCTAATTTAAAAAAAGATATTGAAGTGCTTACAATAGTTCCTCAACAAGACATTATTGCGTATCTCATGTTTAATTTTCTTATTATAATACAGTTGTGCAATAAATAAATGTGAATTAAATTCGAGTCACCTTGGTTTAAATCGAAAATCTTCCTTTTTAGAAATCTTCTGACCTTCAACAACAAGAAAAATGCCGAATTACAAGAAATTTAAAAAGCGTGGAAAAGAATAATTTCCTCTTTAGTAAGGAAGGAGAAGTTTAAGTGGCAAGGTTACTTGCTTAAAAATGCGTGAAGGAAAAATAGCCAGACAAATTCAAGAAAACTGTCTTAATGGAGCAAACAGAACATTCTGGGAGATATCAGGAAACTAAGGATACTTGAAGGCTTTTCTCATGACCAAAACATATGCAGTTTGAACATACGTAGTTATAGATAGTTCTTTATAATTTTGTTTTAATTAATTTTATTTTTGTGAGCTTTAATGTGGAGTTCGATTGATATAGATTTGTAGTATCTGCGAATAGATTGATAAATTGAATTGTTTTCTTCAGTTGTTTTTGTATTTTCGGAATCTCTCCAGACCTAGATTTCACAATAGTGCGCAGGTTTTCCTTGACCCAGAGTGATCAAATGTTGTTTCTTCCTATTCGTCTTAATTGACATTTTCATAAATCAAATTTTCCACTCTTAAAATTCTCAGTAGATTTATGCAATTATTATTTAATTAATAATTTATTATTTTCTTACTATATACTTTTTATTTTATTTTTTTATAACGGAGTATAAGATCACTCTTATCATGAAATAATTCAATCAATAATATTTCTATACAAAGAAATTTAGTTTTCGCCTAATTCAGATACGGAAATACTCGAAATCAATGATATTAATAAAAAAAAATTAAAAAAACAAACAAATAAAATACGATGCAATTTAAACCCAATAGTGTATTATTTACAAATAACTATGTTGGGGTATACCAGTTTGTATAACTGTTTACTGGCAATTAACCAATATGAAAAGTGATAAATTGATCAAAGGAAAATAGGCTGTCACTACTGCTAATTTCAAATTACTGCTATTACTTGTATTACAATGCTATAAACAATGCTATACTTGTATGAAAATAAATCAAGACCAAATCGTAATACTAACCGATTCCCTAAGCGCAATTAAAGGTTTGCAGAACTTGTATCCAAATCATCCCATACTAGTTCGCACTCACTCTCATATAGTTGCGTTGCGAAACCTGGGCAAGTCGGTAAGCTTCGTGTGGGTGCCGAGCCACGTGTGAATTACCGGTAACGAGCTTGCGGACCGGGCAGCGAAGCAGGCGCTCACACTGCCAGGGAGAGGAACAGCCATCTTGACACCGTCTGAACTCAGTGAACCGCTCAGAAAGCAAGAAGATGACCGATGGCAGAAAATGTGGGACGATAGCCAGGTAAGCAAACTGAAGCATATAAAACAAACAGTGAAACCCTGGTCTACATCTAGCCGTAGCAGCCGGAGGGAGGAGGTCGCGTTGACCCGGCTGAGGATAGGACACTCGCGGCTGACGCACTCTTATCTTTTTGCTAGGCAGCCGGTGCCCCGATACCAGCACTGTGATGGAACCCTTACCATTCGGCATATTTTTCAAGAATGCCCTTTTTATTCATCACACCTGAATAAAATTGGACTAAGCCCGAATATTTCAGCGGTGCTGGGTGATTGAATTAGTTTTTGATTTTCTTAAGGAGCAGTCATTATTATCGTAATTATAAAGACCATTCCTAGTCAGTTAGCATTACTAGTATTAGCTTTTTAAATTATTGTTTACATGAAAATATTTTTTTCTTTCTTTATTTTATTTTTTTATTTATTTATTATTTATTTTATTATTTTTTTTATTTTTTTTTTATTTCTTTCTCTCAATCACTCATTACCTAATAGTTCTTTCTTATAAAGGTTGAATATGCATATAGTGTCTAGGCGTTGATGACCTTAGGGTTTTACGCCTTAAAACCTAAACAAACAAAACAAACTGCTAGTACTTAACCAATTTCAATTTTCAATTTCAATTTCCAGGAGAGAAGCTTTTTATTTTATTTTTTTTTTTTAGCCGATTACAATGGTTTAATATTGAAAATCATAGCATTTGTGAGCTAAACAAAAATAATTTAACTATTAAATAATAATTTAACAAAAACGAGATTTCTTTACTATTCTCTTTTCTTTTCATCTCATTGGAAATAATTCCAATAAAAATTCCTGATCTTCAAACTCTAGACAATTTTTTTTTATCTTCAAAAATAACTGAGTTATGGGCGTATTTATAAGTGAATTTTAAATTAAAAAAAAAAAATAAATATCTGCGGTTTTTCGATGAGAAAACGCTATATTTTATTTTTCTATAATTTTAAAAATAACTCGAATTATTTATTGAATTAAATTATTATTAATCGGCCGCCATTTTAAAACCAATCAGCTGATATCAACATCCAGGAGTTGGGATCGTCGTCGGGAGCCCTGGTGTTTTTGTGCCAAATTTCGAAAAAATTAGTCTAGTAGCTTTGGAAAAAGCAAAACAAAAAAAAAACCGCTGACGACGGAGAACGGAGTTTTTATTTATGTATTCTTTATTTGTGAATTAAAACGTAAGACCTCAAATTTTAAGGGAGGAGGTTTTTTATTGATTGATTACGAAGGTTTATTGTAGAAAAATTATAAACAAATATTAATATTACCTATTCAGGTAAAAAATAAAAATTATGTTTCTATTTTTGTTATTTTTGTATTCAATATATCAGTAAAACATTATTTTATTCTTTTATCCACCGTTACATAAGAGAACCAACTCCTTGGCATGAAGGAAAATAATATATTTCAAACATGTCTTATAATATATATGTATATAGGTCCTTGGAATGCTGAATAAGCTGTATTATTAATTAGAGTTCTTGGAGCAATGCTTAGCCCATTTCTGTGCTTTGTAGGAATGGTGTTCTCTTCATAATGTCAAATGGTTGCATAATGATGAGATCGTGAAGGAATTCCCAATATCATTCTATTCTTATTAGCAGGAAATATAGTACAAGGCTGAATTTATGTATTTGTGAACGATATTTCAATGAGATTGCGATACAGTGAAAAGTTTACGCAAGGTTAATTTGAGGATTTCAATTAATTTTTCATAGATATAAGATACGAAATTCACGAAACTATTCAAAAAGCATCAGTTACATTATAGTCAACTAGCTATAAGGTAACTGATAGTTTTCCTTGATAGTTGCCTAAAAGAAACTGAAACTCTTGGCTTCACTGGTATTTCGTTATGTGTTTTCTAATTTACGCTAGAGTAACTTCGTAGTATGTCAATCAGTTAGCCTCTCAACTATTTTCATTTAAAACGAATGAAGTGTAATTTTTTAATCTCATTTATTGTTACAAATTTACAATAATATACCAGTAGATGTTTAAAAATGCTGCATATTATTACACAATGGTTTATTATTTCCAAATAACTATATTAGGGTATAGCTGTTCATAGGCAATTAACTAATATGAAAAGCAATAATGATTCAAAGGCAATAGAATATCACTATTGTTAATTTCAAAATACTATATCTTTGCTAGTTTTGAACCAATTTGAATGGATTTTTTTTTTCATTTTGTAGGAATATTTAGATCAATGTTTTTTAGTGCTTTAGTGATTCTTAAACTCCATACATATTTTTCTCTCTATCTTTAAAAATAACTGAGTTTTTGGCGAATTTATGGGTAAAATTTAAACTTTTTTCGTTTTTCTTTTTTTTTTTTTGTTTTGTTAATCGCGTTTTACTGATTCTTAAACTTTACATTTTTTTCTCTATCTTAAAAAATAACTGAGTTATGGGCATATTTATAGTAAGATTTTACTTTTTTCTTTTCTTTTTTCTATGTTTTATAAAAAACACTAATAAATTTGTTCTTTATCATTCAAAATAACTAAATTAAATCACTTTTAATTGGCCGCCAATTAAAAAATAACCAGCCGATATCAACGTCTAGGTCTTGTGATATCATTTAAATGCGTTATTAACGATCTATGTTATGTTCTTATTAAGTATAGAATATACTTTGATTCTTTATTGAAATTAGTAATTAGGGATATTGAGAGGATCCTTTTTTATCTTAATTTTTTTTTAAGTTGAAATAAACCCTCCGAACTGTTTTTTTTTTTTTTTTCTTGGAAGAGTCCCAAATACCGATCCTTTTCCACGAAAGTATTTCCTTGGAGGGCAAAGAACGTCACTGTGTAGAATTGATTACAGCCGATTATTAAAGAATTTAAACGTTGGGCACTTATGTTTTATTTTTTGTGTGTTTCTTTAAGCATTTTAATAATTTTTTTATAACTTATCAGCTTATCTATTAATGCAAATTAATCTCTTAATTATTTAGTACCTGAAAGTCAGAAGTTTAAATATAATATATATATATATATATATATATATATATATATATATATATATATATATATATATATATATAAGTTTGTGTTGTTCTTAGGTTTCAGTCAACAACACAACAATAAGAACAACACAAACTTAAATTATCAACAGTCGAGAACTGATCAAACAATATATATATATATATATAATTTTATATAACAAGAATGTTATGCTTCAGGTTTAGAAAATTTAATTGAAAATATTTTAGTAAAAAGAAATGAAACTCCTACTCTTTCTAATAATTAAAGATAGAATAAATTATTGATAAAAATTTAATCATAATAAGTCGAGTTTCCTTTTGTTGATTACAGTGAATTTTCTCTGATATCTTTTCAGTGATCTCTCTGGTACATATGTTTTTTTTTTTTAAATATGCAATTTCAGATTTGTTAGTTTTCATTTGGGAGTCTGATTCACCTCATACATAAACGCTGACCATTATGCGAGACTGTTGTTTTGACTAAGGGGACTCTAAAACGTATTTTTCACTGCTGAAAAACCGGCATTAGAACAATTTTTATGACCGTTCTTTCACTAGCTGTGCATATCTTGTACTGGTAAAAAAGTCACAAAATTGGGCAAACAAGTTAGTTTTTTAAAACTAAGAAACCTCCGATTATAATTTTGAAGACTATATATTTAAATGCCATTTTGTCAAAAAACTGTTAAGTGTCAGACATTAAAACAATTATTTTGTTTACCATTTGAGTGTTTCTAATTGTGGTGTATAATGAACTTTTATTTAGATTTTTTTTTGTAGTACATACATATCGAACATTTTTGGATCCCGTTGTCGTCTCTCCTCATATATATATATATATATATATATATATATATATATATATATATATATATATATATATAATATATATATATATATATATATATATATATATATATATATATATATATATATATACTGACGAGTATGTATGTCCGTGTAAATTATTAAATCTTTAAGATTCACAATGGATAATTGAAGGATTAAATGGACATAGTAACAGTCTGGTTTTACCGTCTTGTCTTTTCTTGTCTCCATACAATTTATTTTGCCGGGGTATATATACTTTCCCAGACAGCATTATTATCATCTATGTAAAAAATAATAATCTAAAGATTTATTTTATTCTTAATACTATAACTGTTTAATATGGGTAATTGTAATTCCACTATTTACATTCTCTTTGATAACCATCCCTACGGTGTTGTTAGTTCCGTACCAACCAGTATTTGTTATGAGTCGTTATATTTTTACCTGAAAAATTATAAGCATTTTTTTTAGCGAGTTCTTATGTGCTGTATTTCTGAGTGGCATATGTCTATATGGGTTCGAGTATGTCCATGTATTTTTATTTTTGAAGATTTGAGAGAATTGTAAACATTTGCGTGTAAGTATTTTTTTTTATTATAGGTTTTTCCATAACTAGAATCGTCCTACACTGTGCCGAAAATAGCAGAATGAAAATCAGCTGATGCGCTCGATGATAACAGTCATACGTTACATCGTCTCTCAGATTTTTGCTTTTTTCAGTAGGAATTCGCTAGAATTCAGTCTGGAGAACATCACTAGACCTCAGGAATATTACGGCAGTGAATATTGGAGAAGTTTCGGTAAGCAAAGTTATAATTTACTTTGTACAATCACGAAAAAGTGAAAGAAGGGTCACTGATCAGCTGATTGCCGCTAGCTCGGCAAGCTCGGGCTTGCTTTTCTTTTAATTATCTTTCTTTTATCTTTAATTCTTATCTCATTATTTATTTATTATTATTATTTTCTTAATCAATGAGATATTTTCATCAAGTCATGTCCTCAAAGTCTGCAAGTAAAAGATCTAGATCTGCAGGTTCTAACTCGTCTCCCACAAAACAAAGACCCCGCCGTGAACAAAATAAAAAAATGATTCCACCAGCGACCGCGTCAGCTACCTCATTAGGTTCTGAACCACAGCCCAGCACATCATCACAAGGAATAACTGATGAATCTCCGTTTTTTACACCGAATCCATTTCAGATCCTCCAAAATGAAAAAGAAACCATGGAATCTTCTCCTATACCCAGAGAACCACTACCTCCACCAATATTTGTTAAAAATATTAAAAATTTTAAACTGATGTGTGCGCATTTAAACAAAGTAACAGATCCTAATAGTTATTATTGTATAAGTAGAACCAATGATACTAAAATATCTCCGACTACTGCTGAAACCTACAGAAAGATTGTAAAATATCTGACTGAGACCAAAGCTGACTTTCATACTTATCAGCTGCGCCAAGAGAGAGCATTAAGGGTCGTAATCAGAAACCTACATTCCTCAACTCCCGTTGAAGCAATCATCAATCAAAGAAGAACTGACAGAATTAGGATTCCAAGTGAGGCAAGTCACCAACGTTCTAAAAGATAAAAGTCCACTGCCTCTATTCTTCGTGGACTTGGAACCATCAGCAGGAGTCGAAAAAATCTATGACCTCAGCAGACTGTACTATACCCGTGTAAAAGTTGAAAAACCTTACACAAAGAAAGAAATAGTCCAGTGCCATAACTGTCAGGCATATGGTCATACCAAAAGTTATTGCCATCACATATCACGCTGTGTGAAATGCGGTGAACAGCATAAAACAGAAGAATGTACAAGATCAAGATCAGCACCCGCTGTATGTGCTCTGTGCCTCAAGGACCACCCGGCTAACTACAAGGGATGTGAAATCTACAAGAAACTCAGAACCAGATACCAAAAACCTCAGGATCCGAATGAAACAGCTGTACCAACCAGAAGCAGAAGAGAACCATCAAAACTTGTAAATTCTAACGTGTCATTTGCCCACTTGCTTGGAGGTGGTAACCAGAATCATGAAGTCGAGGCACTGCCGGAACAACATTTTCCTCAACATTCTCAATCTATTGTACAAGAATCTATCCCTCAAAGTTTACCTAATCTTCAAAAAACTCCTCAACATCAAATTTCTCATATCCCTCCACCATCAAACGTCACAGATCTTACCAGTCTAATGACATCGTTCATCTCCGAAATCAAATCTCTTGTTATGCCGCTTATATCACTCCTTACAAATCTAGTATCGAATCTAATCCCTGCCTTGAAAAATCCTTAAATGACTTCACCTAACTCCTTATCCATTCTCCTTTGGAATGCGAATGGTGTTAGAAATCATACTGACGAACTGACAGCGTTGTTGCAAGACAAAACAATCGATGTTGCACTTATAACTGAAACAAGACTAACGACTAAACAGTACTTCAAAATACCGCAATACATGACATACCGTACTGACCACCCAGACGGTAAAGCCCATGCCGGTTCTGCTACCATTGTCCACCAATCCCTCTCTCATCATTTACTCCCACTTCCCACCTATGATTTCCTACAAGCCACATCCATAGTAATCAAGACTTTTTCCTTTCCGGTAACCCTCACATCTGCATATCGCCCTCCTAAACATTCCATTTCCAATTCTGAATTTGTATCCTTCCTGGATTCCTTAGGAAATCGTTTCATTCTGGGTGCAGACTTAAACGCCAAGCATCAGCAGTGGGGTTCCAGAACCACGAATTCTCGGGGACGAAATTTGCTGTCTGCACTCAACTCCCGAAATTTTAATATCCTGCCTCCTGACTCCCCTACCTACTGGCCAACCGATCCTAACCGCAATCCTGACATCCTCGACTTCTTTATCCACAGCGGATTAGGCTCTCTCAACTTGTCTTTAACTCGCCTTGATGAACTATCCTCAGACCATAGTCCACTGATCCTAAAAGTATCTCTCACTCCAATTCCAAAACCCATTCCACCATCATTCATCCGAGGCCCTGTCAACTGGAACCTTTTCCGCCAAATCCTGACCGATAATATTGACCTCAGAGTAACCCTCAAAACCCAAGATGACCTAGATAATTCCGTCTATTCCTTTACCACCGCCATCCAACAAGCTGTCTGGACTGCTTCCTCTCCTAAACACTCCAATATAAATCCAGACCAAAATCATTTTCCACAACCTATTATAGACCTTATCCACACCAAACGCCGAGCAAGATCATTATGGCAGCGCACCCGACACCCAACAGATCGCCGCTCCTATAACTTCTATTGTAGACAATTGAAGAGGGAGTTGGCGAACTTCCGTTCTCAGTCCTTTAATTCCTACCTCTCCTCTCTATCAGCTCGTGATAATTCCCTGTGGAATGTCACGAAAAAGATCCTAAAATACCATCATGTTTCCCATCCTCTCCGACGTGGTGATGACTCCTGGGCTGCGTCTGATGAAGATAAAGCCGAGGAATTCGCCACACACCTCTCCAAAGTATTCACTCCTCACCCGGAATCCCACATCAATCACACCGCAAAAGTGCAAGACTTTCTTATGTCACCGATTCCACTTTCCCTACCTCCTAAAGCTATTAATCCCTCTGAGGTCAAATATCTTCTCCAAAAACTGACTCTCCGTAAATCTCCTGGACACGATCTCCTTACTCCCCAGATCCTCCGACAACTTCCGCAGAAAGCTATTATATTCCTTACTTATATTTATAACTGCATCCTCCGCACCACCTATTTTCCTCTGTTATGGAAACATTCCACCATCATCCTTTTTTTAAAACCAGGTAAACCTTCCAACAACACTTCATCCTACAGGCCTATTAGTCTACTCCCCATCCTCTCACAAATCTTCGAAAGGCTTCTTCTTAAACGTATCCTACCCATATTAGAATCTCAAAATCTTCCTTCCCATCAGTTTGGATTCCGTCCTCAGCATTCCACAGTTCAACAGGGGCTCCGAGTTGTAGACCATATTTCCTCAGCTCTTGAATGCAAAGAGTATTGTTCTGGTGCGTTTCTGGACATTGCGCAAGCTTTTGACCGGGTATGGCACACTGGATTACTCTTCAAGCTGAAAACCCATTTACCCCAGTCCCTATACCTCATTCTCCGATCCTATCTCTCGAACCGTTCCTTCCGAGTTCGCTGTGGTGAAGAATTTTCTAACCTTTATCCCGTTGAGGCCGGTGTTCCTCAAGGCAGCGTCTTGGGACCCATCCTCTACATCCTTTACACTGCTGATATTCCTACACATCCTGATACCTTTCTGGCAACTTTTGCAGACGACACCGCCATCCTATCATCCAGTTCCAATCCTGAAACAGCATCCTTAAACCTTCAGAGACACCTTTTCCTTATCGAACACTGGTGTAATAACTGGCGTGTAAAGGTGAACGAAGCCAAATGTAAACACATAACCTTTACTCTTAGACGAAAATCCTGTCCGCCAGTTTATTTCAACTCATTACCGATTCCTCTCTCAGATACAGTCCGGTATCTTGGCTTACTGTTAGACAAAAGATTGACTTGGAACCCACATACAAGACTTAAAAGACAAGAACTCAACCGACGATTCGGACAGTTATACCGACTACTCAACAGAAAATCTGAACTTACAGTTGAAAACAAATTATTAATCTACAAGACAATACTGAAGCCCATCTGGACCTACGGACTTGAACTGTGGGGGACAGCTAAACGTTCTAACATCAAACGCATTCAATCCTTTCAATCCAAAGTCCTCCGTACAATAGTAAATGCTCCTTATTATGTTTCCAATTATACCTTGCACCACGACCTTAATGTTCCATTTATTTCAGACCTAATTCCATCCAAATTTTCCAAATTCCACCAGAACCTCAATCATCATCCTAATCCTTTAGCTCAATCCCTATCCAGCTCCACTCATCCATACAACCCACCTAGAAGGTTGAAACGGCAGTGGCCCCGCGACCTTTTGTAAATATATTGGAGTTCTAGCACTGGCTAGATTCTCCACTCAATGTGATGTATGTATGAGTGTGTGTATGTGTATATAGGTATAAGTGAATTATTGACTTTTGTATTGATTCATTATTGTGTATATATTTTATTGTAATTTTATGTTGTGTAAATATTGTATGAATGTAGTATGTTTGATATCATTCAGCAATACTATTAATGTCCAAATTGGGACAGATTGTAAAATTTTCTCAATAAAAATTGTTATTAAATAAATTTGTTCTTTATCATTCAAAATAACTAAATTAAATCACTTTTAATTGGCCGCCAATTAAAAAATAACCAGCCGATATCAACGTCTAGGTCTTGTGATATCATTTAAATGCGTTATTAACGATCTATGTTATGTTCTTATTAAGTATAGAATATACTTTGATTCTTTATTGAAATTAGTAATTAGGGATATTGAGAGGATCCTTTTTTATCTTAATTTTTTTTTAAGTTGAAATAAACCCTCCGAACTGTTTTTTTTTTTTTTTTTTTTCTTGGAAGAGTCCCAAATACCGATCCTTTTCCACGAAAGTATTTCCTTGGAGGGCAAAGAACGTCACTGTGTAGAATTGATTACAGCCGATTATTAAAGAATTTAAACGTTGGGCACTTATGTTTTATTTTTTGTGTGTTTCTTTAAGCATTTTAATAATTTTTTTTATAACTTATCAGCTTATCTATTAATGCAAATTAATCTCTTAATTATTTAGTACCTGAAAGTCAGAAGTTTAAATATAATATATATATATATATATATATATATATATATATATATATATATATATATATATATATATAAGTTTGTGTTGTTCTTAGGTTTCAGTCAACAACACAACAATAAGAACAACACAAACTTAAATTATCAACAGTCGAGAACTGATCAAACAATATATATATATATTTTATAATTTTATATAACAAGAATGTTATGCTTCAGGTTTAGAAAATTTAATTGAAAATATTTTAGTAAAAAGAAATGAAACTCCTACTCTTTCTAATAATTAAAGATAGAATAAATTATTGATAAAAATTTAATCATAATAAGTCGAGTTTCCTTTTGTTGATTACAGTGAATTTTCTCTGATATCTTTTCAGTGATCTCTCTGGTACATATGTTTTTTTTTTTAAATATGCAATTTCAGATTTGTTAGTTTTCATTTGGGAGTCTGATTCACCTCATACATAAACGCTGACCATTATGCGAGACTGTTGTTTTGACTAAGGGGACTCTAAAACGTATTTTTCACTGCTGAAAAACCGGCATTAGAACAATTTTTATGACCGTTCTTTCACTAGCTGTGCATATCTTGTACTGGTAAAAAAGTCACAAAATTGGGCAAACAAGTTAGTTTTTTAAAACTAAGAAACCTCCGATTATAATTTTGAAGACTATATATTTAAATGCCATTTTGTCAAAAAACTGTTAAGTGTCAGACATTAAAACAATTATTTTGTTTACCATTTGAGTGTTTCTAATTGTGGTGTATAATGAACTTTTATTTAGATTTTTTTTTGTAGTACATACATATCGAACATTTTTGGATCCCGTTGTCGTCTCTCCTCATATATATATATATATATATATATATATATATATATATATATATATATATATATATATACTGACGAGTATGTATGTCCGTGTAAATTATTAAATCTTTAAGATTCACAATGGATAATTGAAGGATTAAATGGACATAGTAACAGTCTGGTTTTACCGTCTTGTCTTTTCTTGTCTCCATACAATTTATTTTGCCGGGGTATATATACTTTCCCAGACAGCATTATTATCATCTATGTAAAAAATAATAATCTAAAGATTTATTTTATTCTTAATACTATAACTGTTTAATATGGGTAATTGTAATTCCACTATTTACATTCTCTTTGATAACCATCCCTACGGTGTTGTTAGTTCCGTACCAACCAGTATTTGTTATGAGTCGTTATATTTTTACCTGAAAAATTATAAGCATTTTTTTTAGCGAGTTCTTATGTGCTGTATTTCTGAGTGGCATATGTCTATATGGGTTCGAGTATGTCCATGTATTTTTATTTTTGAAGATTTGAGAGAATTGTAAACATTTGCGTGTAAGTATTTTTTTTTATTATAGGTTTTTCCATAACTAGAATCGTCCTACACTGTGCCGAAAAAACTTTACCTGCCCGTTTTAACCGCGATGCTATTAAATAAATCATATTTATAAGATAAAAGCTTCATGATTCCGCGTTATGTAGCCTTCTTAATTCTACAGTGCTCTTATATTTTTTGGAACCCAATGATTTACGTAGTGCCTTATTCTCGAAAACCCTAAGCCTTGATTATCGTTCTAAGTAAGCGACCACGTTCATTTTAACATGCAGACCTTATATTCTTCTGTTTTAGGTAAGTGAGTCCTAGATAAAGTAAGGTTTTAAGGTCAAAGATATTTGGTTGTAGATTTCACGGAGGTATGCCTTCGAAGGGTAAAGGTTATGTTTTTCGATTTACAATAAAGGGTGATATTAAATGTTTTCCTGTTGGATCCTTTTGGCTCGGAGCTATCCTAGATGACCCTGACCATCCTCACAGACTACCCCGTTCCTCGGAGAAGGCTCGCCTAGGAATGCGATGAACGGTTGCCAATTAGGTCACACCTTCCTGTACCGTTCTTACCTTCTTCTAAGGATGTCTTTCCGCTTCCTATACCTTCTTCTTTCCAGTGCTCTGCTTTTTATTTTGGTCTAGTGGTGTTTCCACATAAGCATGGATTTTAAGGTTAATACGATTGGAGTTGGCATAGTTTCTTCTTGTTAAATATATTTTCTATTATAATCCATAGTTATTCACACAAAAATGTTAATAAATAAATACATTTTCTTCTAGTTTATATTTTTTTAAGTATAACTTTTTAAGGTGCAATTACGGAATAACTGAATGCATTGGATGACGTCAATGCAATGCAAACGTTTTAGTTCTCTCATTTACCATCGGTTGTATCGTTTTAAAATTACCTCGATTATAACAGTTTCTTCCCATAAACGGTACTGTCATGCCTTTGATCTATGCTCTTCTTGATGTATTCGTCTATTTTATCAATATTATTAGTTCCATGCATTCCTTATCTTAATTTATTCATCTATATAGGACGCCCGTGGCTGAATGGCTAGCACGCTAGTCACCCACAACAAAGGTTGTGAGTTCAAATCTCAGCCCCGGAGGGAATTTTTAAAGTATTTAATTAAAGCGGATTCACTCACATCCTCTCCTTCGGGTATGTGAGACCCGTCAGCCAAATGGTGGCCACTCACACAGGGAGTGATGATCCTACCCTAAAAAAAAATTATCGAATAACGGGTGTGTATTCTCCCTGCAAAATACTCCGCGCGGCCAAGGGCCTACACATCTCGTCGCGCCACCGGAAAAAAAATATATTCATGAGCAATTACTTCCACTTCACACTTGAAGGTACAAGATTTTTAATGCCGATTATCATGAGTTACCAATGAATCTTGCTTTTGATTTCAATGTTAATTTACGTTCAGAAGAATCTCATCCATTGAACATTTTTTTTTTTTGCGATATAAACTGAATTTAACAGTGTGAATTAAAAATATTTATAAATTTCATTAGTACGGGTACTTGATTTTATTCTTTGCTGAGTATTTCTTATTAATTTTGTGTTAATAGATTTTTTTTTTATAAATATTCATATTGAGCTCACCCTAATTTGCTTATGTTTTATCGTTTGAAGATTATTATCACATTTTACGTATGTTGTTGCTTCCAGACGTGTCTGATCACATGTGGCATATAATGATTTCTTTTCTCCGTGTGTTTCTGGATCTGGCTTTTCACTTTTGAGGAATGATTTTAACTTCTTCCAATTTTCTTGGTCTCCTTTTTCACTATCTCTTCCATTCCAATTACAATATTTTTGGCTTAAATAATTATAATAGGAATTATTATTTTCAACAATCCGCTTATCTACAAGTTTTATCGGCTATTCATCACTCTCCATTACCTTATTTATACAACATTTTTATATAAGAAAAGATTTCTGTTAAGTCTTTGGCATTCCAACGGTATATCATACATAAAATATTAATATTATTATGTTTGGGAAAAAAAAATGACCTACAATTGTATAATTGCTCTTTTCTCCTTTAGTTGATTATAAAATTCATTCATTTGTATGTAATATCCTTTTTATACAATACTAAAAACAAGAAATGGTTATTTTTTCAAATCTACCCAATCATAGTAACTTCAGAGAAAGAATATCATTCAATATCAGAAACCAAGATAAGGACGAATGTGTAAGAAAATCTGGTGCATGCAACATAAGAATTTCACTTACCCCTGTTGATAAAATCAATATAAGGACTTTTAAATAAAGTTAGACATGGTCAAGGTTAAAGAATTATATCGAGTTTTGACAGAAACATGTGTTTCATTAAGTAGTATATTATGTTCTTAGCCCCGACAATCAATAACTTTTATCTGTTTCTCATTGCTATCTACTATCTCTTACAACTTTGTGTGTAACAATAATATTTTTTGTTAAATATTTTGCTTTCCAATATTATAAAAATAAAAATAAATCACACAAAACTGTTTTTGCTCATTTCTCCTTTAGTTGGTTATCAAATTAGTTCAACTTATATATTTACCCGTTTTGTATCGAACTAGCCAGATATGTGTTATTTGTTTCAAATATATAAAATAAAAAGTTTCGGCAATAAAGCCCTGTCAGTCTATTTTAAGTGGCATAAAAACCTACATGGTACTAATGCTCATTAAATTACTGTTATTGAAAAATTCAGGTACAAAATGCCTGGTATATGGTGGCTTTTCTGGTTCACCGAATCTGTTGAAAAAGTCCCTGTAAAATCTCAGGCACATTCGCACCTAAAATCTGAAATTTCAGTTTTATGCAACTTATCGCTTTCGAGCTCAACTTACCACATACGCAGTCTTTTATGAGGGACTTGGTCATTTGGAATCAAGAAACATTTGGACTCGGGTTGGGCATAATCGAATGATCGAATGATTCATGGTGTCCGAAAGACAATATGTTATAATTCTTCCCTCTTTTAATTGCCTTAACAAAATTTAAACAAAATAATAAAATATCCGATCATTCGATTATGCCCACCCCTAATATTTGTACGTATCTTTGAATATATATTGTTGAAAAATTGAGTTCGAATGATTATTCGTTTCTACCGACATAGTCGATTAATTCGAATTATTGAAATAATCGAATCATCTGATAATCGTCATTCGATTATGCCCACCCCTAATTTGTACTATAATTCGAAAATTTCACTGTTGTAGTATTTTCCCTTCATATGTAGGAAGAGAAAGGGGGAAGAAAAGATTTTATATGGGAAAGGTTAAAATGGTTGGTAATGTGGTTAGAGCATTTCCCTAGTTAACCCTTTGAGAGGCTATCGTTGAAATATTGTGAAATTGTGCCGTGGGGTCGACGACGATATGGGACCAGCCCCCGACCCTTTCCCCTTGTAATCCTGTCAATTAAGTTCCCTTTGAAATAGTGCTCCTCTCCCTTTAGATAATTAACGCTAGGGCAGTTATCCCAGATATTATAACTGAATCAACTCAATCCCGATCAATGGGTAGAATTTAATCTTAAATGAGATATTCTTGTCTCCCTATCGTTATCTTGGAATGTTATAATATAAAGAGGATTTCTTAGATTATGCATATAAGATATTGCTGAGCTTTTCATTCATTGGTCACTTCTAATTATGATAAGTTCTGCATTGATAATCTGTTGGTTGTACTATCGAAGGTTGATGGAGATGTCTTGTATTCGTGACTAGACTGGTGACGCGGCTGACTGAGAGGCGCTTGAAACTCCTGGTGTTGTGCCACTCCATCCACTTCTGGGTGTAGGGGTTCGATTTGGAGTTCCCAGGGGCAGTATGTAAATAATGTATATAGGTATGAATGTGGCCAAGATTTTATTTACATTATTTTTATGTTTATTTTCATTTGTTAGTTAAGTTCCCTTATTTTATTTCATCTTATGTTATTTTATATGTGTGTGTATATATATATATATATATATATATATATATATATATATATATATATCTTTTTTTTTAAATTTATTTATTCATTATTACTATTATTATTAATAGTAAATATTAATATATTAAATTTTATTATTATTATTATTGTTGTTATGTCTTGTTTTGTTTTGTGTTTTACTCTGTAAATATGGTATGAATGAATTCTTTTAGCCCTAATACTTATTGCCCAAGATAGTGGCAGATTGTATTATTTCTCAAGAAAGCAATATTATTATTTTTTTTTAAAATGTATTCGTGTAGAAATAAAATTAAATAGTTCAGCTGCGGGCAACACGCGATTTTCATTTACTTTGGTACTTAGAATCAATTTAAGAATTATTAAATATTGTTATAGTCGAATTTATAATAAAAAAAAATTATATATTTTGCATTAAATTAAATTACGATATAAAATTATTGTGTACAATAATCACTTAGTTTATTCCGTACTCATCAGTTAGCATTATCTTCTACATTTTTTTTATATACGATTTTTTTTTTCTTATTTAAATTCAATCTTTAAAATAAAATTATGTCAATAATTTTTTGGAATGCACAAAATTTAAGGTACGTTAAAGAAAGAAAATGATACAAATCGGCATTTGAGCCCTGTCGGATTATTTTAATCAGAATGAAAGCTACGTGATATATTTTTTTTTTAAACATATTTATTGATATTTACAACTGTAATAAAAATACATCTAGTAAATGTGATGGTAATATACAAAACTGTCATGAAAAACATGTAGAGACACTACCCAGTGGCAGCACTCTAAAAATATTTTAAACTAGAAGGTCCCGGGGCCATTTCCTTTTTAGGCGCCTCGGAGGATTATCCGGAATTGAAGAGGAAGAAAGGATTGAAACTAGTGGGTTAGAGTGAGAATGGAGTTCGTCATGAAAGGATTGATACCTGGTCCGGGCCAAATCAGTAACATAGGGAACATTAAGGTCTTTATGGATAAGTTTATTCGTGACAAAGTAAGGAGCGTTGAGGATTTTACGAAGGATTTTGGATTGTAAGGATTGGATGCAGGAAGAATTTGATGGTTTAGTAGAGCCCCAAAGCTCTACTCCGTACGTGATATTTAAGCCCATTAAAGTTTACAACGATATAGCTAAAAAAGATCGTTGTGTTGGTTTTTTTGAAAAAATTGTTGAAATGTGCAAAATTATGGTATAAAGTGGTTCTTATGGTTCCCCGATTTCGATAATTGAGTTACTGTAACATGAAATTTAAAATTTCAGTTTCATAAAACTTATTTCTTTTTCGAGCTAGATTTACTACACACATACCTTTTTGCGGGACTTAGTCGTGTGGTCCTCGGAGTGACATTTCCAGAAATTCATAACTAGGAAAAACATAAACGCGTATGGGTTTTATACTATTCACTAATTTACTGAACGATATTGGTAGGAAATTAGCATATAGATATTATGAGTTTAATTACAGTAATTTATATAAAGTGCAATAGCTTGAATTTCCAGACTCTTGTTGAACTAAGATTGTTGGGAAAGTTTCTGTATTTCACTCTTCATTGAATTAAATATTTTATTTATTGTGAATCCCTTGAGTCTAATCATTACATTGAAGAAGGAACTACTGAATCAACTTTAAATTTGTGTTGTGTAGTTTTTTTTTCTTAAATCTGAACATTTACCATTTAAAAGTATCATTTTTGCCGTTGGCTGCTCCTTCAAAACTTACTGCACAAACGGTCAACTCCGAATGGCTCATCGACGTGACTATCAAAGACCTTTCTGGACTTCAGGAGTTGAGCTTTGGGCCTCTTCTAAATAATCGAATACCTTCGTATTCAATCCTTAAAAACCAAAATCCTTCGTAATTCCTCAATGCTCCTTACTTGGTCACGCATTAACTCAGGTATAAAGACCTTAATGTTTCACATGTTGATGATTTAGCCCAAACCAAGTACTATTCCTTTTATGAGAATCTACTAGTTTCTACCCTAGAATCTAGTATCCTCTTCTGCTCTTGATGTTTCTCTGAGGCGTTTGTAAAGAAGATGGCCGAATAAAAGATCTTTTTAGCATTGATTAGAAACAGATAGATATATAAGTTGAACGAATTCGATATCCAGCTTAAAGAAAAAACAAAACAATTTTTTTTGCATTTTTTGTGGTTTTAAACATAGTGTATAATATACCGTTGGAGAGCTTATAATTTTAGAAATAAAATTGTCTTATACACAAAATTAAAAAGGTTGACGGAGATTGATAAGAAGCCGATAAGACTAACTGATTTTCGTAGATAATAATATAATTGACTATTTAATAAAACTCATGTTTCTATTGACACTCAATGTAATTAATTCTTCAACAATTCAACATCTCTAACTGTATTTTAAAATTCTCAAATTGATATTGTGTTGCGAGCACCAGATTTTTTTTATTTTGTTGATGCCAATGGGTATTACTATGTTTCGGTGGCAAATAGGGGAATAAATGATTAACTTAAAATATAAATTTATTTATAAAATGACACATATCATTACACATAAAACATAGTACAGTAAGGCATTGTTCATTATCGAGAATACTGAGGTTCCGATTTACCAAATAATATAACATAAAGGTACCTTTGGACATATCTGCATAATTGTTCCCTGGCTTGACCCCCAACTTCCTCCGTCCGTGGCTGGACTTCCGATTCCTTTCCTGTCCCGGCTAAGACGCCTTCACTGGTAGAGGGCTATCCCGGCTCTATGAGTGGAGGGGTTTGTTTTTTTGTATAGCCCTTCTATGAAATTTTTTTGCTTGTAGCCCGGAAACTGTTCTATTTGAAACGATTCGAAATTATTTCTATTCCTCCCAGTATTCTCGGTTCATAGCAGTATTTTCTTTACAAGTGCATCGTGTCATTATTTAATGTTCTCAAATTTACTTCTATTCGAAAATACATGTGGAAATTTCAATAAATATAATTTTTTATAAAGGATTGTATTAATAGAGATGAAAACCTAACAGAGAAATAAAACTAAATTTATCTAACATTATTATTGATTTCGATTCTCCAATTGGAAACATTTCGATGATACTTATCGCACTTGTGAATATTCAAGTTTAGGTGACAGGATGGAGTGGGAAATGCTGAGTTGGTGATGAAAGACCTTTCAGTGACAAATAGGTTCCTATTGTCATTGATGGTATTGATCGCGAGTAATAAAGCCCGGTTTAAAGGGAAACTGTCTCCTTAATTTAACTTTTTTTCTCTATTTGATGATATATTCACATTTTATTTTTTGATAATACTCGTAAATTTAATAATTATTAAGATTTTATTGGAATAATAAGGTCTTATATTTATGAAATTGCGGTAAATAAGAAGTCAAAGTCACTTTTAGGACATGAATATTTCACATAAATGGAGAGCAAATAAGATTCTACCACACACTCGAGTCTCTTTTATTGCTTTGAGTTGTTATGAATGTAAATGTTAAAGTATGTATTGATTCCAATGTAGTTAGTTACGTGCCTTCCATTCGATGGTCACGAGATTATTTGGTGTACTTTTTTTTTAGACTGTTATTCTGAGATGTGTAGCGGTTATCTTTATGTGTAGCGGTGCCGTCTTCGTGTGTGGCGTTGATTGAACATGTAGAGTTTGAAAAAAAAAAATGTGCTTATACCGAAACATTGTAGGACTACGATATCTTGGTTTTTACAGATGTAAGGAAACGATAGGGAAATGAAAGAGCGGTGTTAATGTTGCGTTTTAATCAAACAAATAGTCTTAGTTAGTACCCTCTAAATCTGAAATATAAAAAAAAAAATTTCTGTGGATATTTTGTTTTATAGGTTTGGACACATTCCTAACAATAAAAATCTGGTGGGCGCTTATTAATATAATTAAAACACTTACCTCCGTCATTAAAATCAATTAATGAAGTTTTAAATACATTACGAGATGAAAGTAAATTGCTAAAGAATTAATTACATCGAATTTCAATAGATACCTGTGTTTTTTATAAAAAAAAAAAGCTATTATAATATTATCTACGACAATCAGATTTATCGGCATAAGATAATATTTTTTCTAAAATCTTTAGCTTTTCAACGGTATGGTATGCATCTATATTACAGTTTTTATGTTAAAAAATTAAAAGTTACATTTAAAATATTTTGGATTCTTTCTCCTTTTAGTTGGATATCGTATTCATTAGTGTTATATATATGTATGTATATATATATATATATATATTATATATATATATATATATATATATTATATATATAACACAAATATTTTTTTTTTTATCAGTGCTTAAAAGATATAATAAATATATATATATATATATATTTTTTTTTTTTATCAGTGCTTAAAAGATGAGATAGTTATTTTTATAGAATCTAAAAAATTAAAGGTGCTGTAGAGAAAGAAAATTTAAAATTTTTGCATTTTAATCCTTGTCAGACTATTTTATAATAATGAAATCTCATTATATTTAAAGCCCATTAAATTTTACATCGATATAGCGAGTTTAATCCAAATCGTTAGAGTTGTTTTTGAGAAAATCGTAAAAAAGTGTAATATGCATGGTATAAAATGGCTCTTCTGGTATGCCGATTTTGATGAAAAAGTTGCTGTAACATCTCGGGCGTATGCGCTTCTTAAATATGAATTTTCAGTTTCGTACGACTTTTTTTTTATTATCTTATCTGTTTATATTATCTGTTTTTTATTTTTTTATTATCTTGTAGAGGAAAGCTCCAAGAGACCTAGAAGAGACTAAGCGGGGGTGCTGTAGATAGTAGTAAAACAAAAAAAATCTCCTACACGTTGAAGTTGCTGTGTTGTTTAGTAAAAAGTAAACAGTATCCAAAATAGGGGTGGAAGCAGGGGTAGGTAGTTTTTTATAGATCCCATAAAGTGACATCGCTACGGTAGAGGTGGGGAGGGCATGCTACCCTTCTCTTCTCCCAATATTCTGAAAAGTCAATAAGCTGAGAAATTTAAGATTTTTCTACCTCTAGCTGGGAAAATCCTTGTGATTGTATACCGATGTTAATACCTTATTACTGTATTATAAGTCATGAAGCAGTTAGTCTGAGTTTTTTTGTTTTGTTTTTTCAATTTTTGTAATATGACAATATTCAGCCGATATTTTTTAATGTAGATATTCTAAAACGTTCATAAAATATGCAACACTTTAGATATGAAGATTCCCCCCACCTCCTGTTTTTATAAGGTATTATCACCTTATTTATAATGTGTTACTCTTATACAGTGTTTTAAATGCTCCAGGTTTACTGTTTTGTTTTCTTCAATAATATTATTATGTCCTCTTTTAACATTTTTCTAAATTCATTTAGTGTCACCATCGGATGTAAGGAATGTCCGGTCTCTCTACTTTTTTCGGGAATCTCTCCAAACAATTTGATTTTAATTTTTTAAATTGATTTATTGTCACTTTATGCTACTTTGGCTAATAATACGATATGACGTTTGTGGGATTCTAGCCTATTCTGGTTTAATTAGAATAGCGATCTTTAACGAGTACCTGACATCGCACAGACCTCGGACCACCATTGTCTTCTTCCACGAAGATTGGGATAAGGTTGATTTAAAAAACAATTTTTACTGGAATCTAACTCTGACAAAGTTTCATAAAACTTTACATCTACGTAAGGGTTTTCCAGTCATTGCTCATTGTTTAATACTTATGTTATTTGCAATCATCTTTACCGGTTACCCTATCGAAAACACCAGAAAATCATACATTCTCAGTACATATGCATTAATATTATATTTATACAAACGAAATGCAGCTCACATCACATCAACATTATAAAATACGTATCTCTAAGACGCACTGTCAGCTTCTAGTATCTACTCTCAAACATAGTGTGTTTAATGCTCCAGGCTTAGTGTTTTGATTTCTCCAATGATATCATAATATCCTCTTTAAGCATTTTTATAAATTCATTTAATGTCACCATCGGACGTGAGGGAAGTGAATCTCTCTACTTTCTTATGAATCTGTCTCGTTGGCAGCCCTGATGAAGGCTCACAATGTAGACCTTATTGGTTTGTTTTCTTGGTGACCGAATCCCCAAACAACTTTACTCCCTTTCAAAAAAATCCTAGGACCATTTGCCAGAGTTTTTGGGGTTTCTATAAACGCTATCTTTAACTTATTTTTGCTCTCTTGGAAAGCTTTTATAAAAGTTTACCTCCGTCCTTAAGGTTTTTCGGTTATAGCTCTTGGTTATATACTTAGATAATGGTGACAGTTATACAATCGCTATAACGTTACCTCAATTTTCCACCTGTATTGTTGAGACAGCTGATATACAGAGGAGGTTAAAATATAGGAGTTGCAAGGGGTTATTGACCCGACTAACAAGATAATGACCAGTGATTGGTCTTTGTTCCTCTATTCAGAGTGGGCCTCATATCGGCTCCCTATTACCGCCTCTGTCCAACATTTCAATCCCCCCCCCTCTCTATTATACAAGGAACGGATGTCTCTATTTGGGAGCTTTCGTTCTTAGAGGGGTTGAAATTTGTACAATTATTATCAGAATAGTATTGATTTATGAACTCTATTGATGTTTTATTTTTAAGTGGTTAATGTTATTAAAAAAAAAAAAAAAAATATATTTTTTTGCATGCTTTTCTTTTTTACATCCTTAACCGTATGAAAGATAAGATAGCCCTGTGGCCTTCTCGTTTAATATAATTTTTGAGTGCTGCCAATCAAAAAAAGCCAAAGAGAAAAAAGAAAAGAAAAAAAAATTGAAATTTTACACATGAATACGCTCTGTTATTTTTGGTGATAGAGAAAAATAGTATCGAGTTTTAGAATTCCTAATGTACGAAAAAAAAAAAAAAAATGGTTGAATGTCATTGAAATTCATTCAGAACAATAGCGTTTTGAAATTAGCAGCGGTGATATTTCATTTTTTTAAAAAATTATATTATTGTTTTAAATATTAGTTTGTTTATTTATTTAACGTCAATTTATGCTACTGTGGCTAATCGGACGATGCTACAGTGGAAGTCCTTAATTTTACCTATCCAGGTTTTATTAGGACAGGGATCTTCAACGAGTACCTGACATCGCCCAAACTCGGTACCACCTTTTAGCATCCCCTCCGAAGGACGGCATAACTAAGGATTTTTTACTCCCATTATAAAATCCTAGGACCACCTGCGGGTTTGAACCCGTGACCTTTGGCATAGGAGGCTGTTATGCTAGCCCCCCTACAAGTGATCCCATTTATATCAGTTAATTGTTTATAAATAGCTATATGAACAGTTATGCTCTAATATAGTCTTTTGGAAATAACCAGTGTTTTATAATTTGCAGCGTTTTTTTTTTTCTAAATTTGTTAACAAAAATTTATATTTTATTTAAATTTTTTTAAACGAAATAATTGTTTAATCCTCTTATTTTCAAATTGGGGAAATAACCCTTTAATCCCAAGAGGACATGCATTAATCCATTAACAAAATATAAGTCATCCTAAAAATTCCTCTTCCCGAAGCTAGTAAATAAGAAAAACACTAATCCACTTTGTTTATTTTCGTTGTGGCCTGGTTTTATTTATTCATACTGAACAGTGTTCTGTATCGTATATTTAAAGTAACCCTTGTTGACGTATATTTGACCTCAATTGTTATTTCATGTATCTGTATATGATATTCGTCTCAGGTAGAAAATTAAGAAAAAATAAAATAAAAAAACACTTGGCACTCATTTGAAATTTTTTTTTGTTATTGTTCCTGAAAAAGTTTGAAGCTATATAACCTTAGGTTCACTCCTATGTTTAAAGTGAATGGTGGATGAATAAGAATACAATATGAAGGTAAATGTTTCGTTTGTTTTAAAAAGATGGCTTAGAGCTTCTTTTGTTTTAATATCCACTACTTTCTTTCTTCCATTTGGGCTCTTTTAAGTTTGAATTTTAGTGAAAATAAGATTTTATTGTTGGAGTAAAGTCGGGCTTTTTATCTTGATATATTATATTATGATATATGAAGTTATCATAATCAAGGGCCCTACCCTACAGTGCCCTTTAATAATATTTCGCTTGTCCGGATTGAACAGATTCGTAATCTTGTCGCAAACCGATGGCTTTCTGCCCTCTAGTATCAAGAACAAATCCGACACCTAGGTCTCCATATTGACATGGAATCTGCGCACAAGACTGAAGCGACAAGAAACTGCTCATAGCTTTCAGTTACTTCAACACTTACAAGACAGACGCTCTAACCTTATACTTAACAACAAAAGGCTCATCTACATGACCATCATAAGGCCTATTTGGACTTGCGTAAGTTGAGCTCTGGGACTCCACTAAACCGTCAAATTCTTCCCGTATTCAATCCTTACAATCCAAAATCCTTCGTAAAATCCTCCATGCTCTTTACTTTTTCACGAATAAACTCATAAATAAAGAACTTAATATCCCATATGTTGCTGATTTAGCCGAACCAGGTATCAATCGTCAAACTCCACTCCTTCTCTAACCCACTAGTTTCGATCCTTGCTTCCTCTTCCATTCCTGACAATATTTTATCTCGAATTGTAATTAAATTTCCAATATTATCTTTAATGTATATTCTAATTGAAATATCCATTTAACTACTGTTTATCTATTCATGCTATCGGTTCATCTATTGATCTAGCAATGCCTTTTTTTCTTTCTCTTTAACAATAACATTATCTATTAATTATTGTATAAAAATTTTAATGTCATGTTTTTTTTGTTTTTCCACTGTTTAGGCATGGAAATGAGAACAATTAATTCTCGAAACGTTGCATAAATAAAATTGTATATATATATATATATATATATATATATATATATATATATATATATATATATTTATGTAGTATACATATAATTATATAGAATACATTTGAGATATTAACGCTTACGAATAGAACAGCGCTGAGTTGTTAATGAAAGCATTAGTTGGATCTGTCGTGCGGTTTCTAGGCTAACCGAGTATTCACAAGGGACCCGTTCTATCACGTCCGTTCTGTCTTATCTTCACTAGCATTATATATTATTTAAAACATTACTTGTCGTTACACTTATATCCCAAACTATATTTGCATACATTTAATAAATTGTATAACTTTATCAGAACAGATTAAAGGAGTTTTCAGCACAGTCTAAAGGAATGAACCGACATAGACTTCTGAAACAAAAAAGTTTTAGTTTTAGTTAAAACTAAAAACAAGCCATTGAGGAGAAAATGAAATCTGTTCTCGAAAGTTCGCTTAAATTTCTTGATATTTATCTCCTGTAATTTATTATTAAAGTCGTCCAAACAATGAATTATTTTCGATAAAGAACCTTTTTAACATTTCAAGATGTCTATAATTCAAATATCGAAGAACAAATATTTCGTCCATCCCTGATTCTTCACCAACACTACGTGTTTATATTATTATTTTTTGTTTTGTTTTTACATATATTCGGCTCAGTTAAAAAGACTATTGTTTTAATTGGAAATTTTAAATAAATGCCTAAATACATCAGCAGTAGTAATATTAAATAAATGGTGTAAAAAGATAAGAAAAAGAAAACATTGTAATACGGAAAAATTGAATATGTTACTTATAATACAAAAACAGTATATGTTACTAATACAACAAAAACAAATAAATAAATATAATTATTATAATATATATACATATAATGCTGCTACAAAATAAATTAGTACCATATAAAGTATCGTTGAAAACCAAAGAAACTTTGGGCACATGGAGGTTTATAATCTACTGAAATTTAGTTATACGATATTTATTTAAAATGATTTATGTCACCTCAAGCATTCTCGAAATTCGATTTTACCATCAGCTATTTCATTTTAAAATTTCAGAAGATTAGAAATGTTAATTGTCCATTTCGGGAGGTAGAGAAAATAGTTTGAGAATTAAAAGACTTATACAAAAAAAAAAAAATTACTATAAGATAAGAGATGTTCTACTTATTTGTCTACTATTTATGGAGTTAGAATAAAAATTCAAAGTCAGTGAACTGAGAAATTGAAGCTAAAAATAACTTTATATAAATGATTTTGGTTTTTTTTTATAATAATAAACCTTTGTATTCGACGTTTCAGGGCATGATGTAGAATGAAAAAAAATCTTGTAAAGATAAAAATAATATATTTAGAACTGTCATTGACTATTGCAAGCCCATTGAAAGTGCGTGGGAGTGATATGCATTATTTTTTAAAACTCGACAAATTTATTTATTATTAATGGTGAAGTTACTACCAATAATGATTAGTCTTTTTTAATATTCTATATTTTGACTTTTTTAAATGAATAATTGAGCTATAATTATATTTTTCCCCCACTAAAACATATTAAATACCATCCTTTAAAACTTCTCTGCGTGGGTTGTACAAAAGCCCCTAGTGTTTGCTGGTGGGTGGATGAACCACTTTCGTTATTCATTTTATTTTTCTTAATAATGATTTATTTTAGGTGCTCATGCATTACTAAAATAACCCTACACAACATCCGGAACAATTACATTCTGAACTTTCTTGAAATGTAATTAATGAAATATTAACATTAGTATCCCATATTAATGTACAACAGTTAGTATATTAGTGTACAATAACAAGCAACCATGATTAATGCTGCAGAGTTTATAATAAAAAAAAACAAACATAAATACGCCCATAACATAGTTATTTTTGTAGACAGAAAATGTGTATAGCGTTTTAGAATCAGTAAAAAATAGTAAAGAAGACTTTATTATTATAAATAATGAATCTCTGTAAACGGGAAAAAAGCCCTCTCTCCCCCTCAAAATTTTAGATTAAGGTTTTTAGGTTAATAAGTTCCAATATTCATAGCACGCGCATAGCGAATAAATATAAATCCGTTTGTCCGAATTAATAAATAAAATAAACACCAAAATAAATAAACAAATATGTTAGGAAATTATATTTCTTACAACACGAAAAAAGAATTATTGAAATCGGTTCAGAAATAGCATAGATATAGTGCTTTGAAATTAACAATGGTGATTATCCATTTAAGGCCTTTTTCCTTTGAATTATTTAGAATAGAATAGAAAAATGAACTTTATTCTGGGACATAGTCCCTTAAGAATAACATTGATGTTACAAATAAATATAGCTCTTCTGGCCAGAATACATTAAATTGATTGAATTATTACAAACTTAATTATTTACATAAATAAAGTATATTAAAAAAAAAAAAAATATATTATATATATATATATATATTATATTATATTATATATATACATACACCTACATACATACATACAAAAATCACAAAGTAATAATAATAATAATAATAATAATATAATAATAAATAAAATAGAATGAGAAAATAAAAACAACTAATTTTCCGAAAAAAAAAAACACAAACAAAAGCAAAGTCAAATAAGCATTTAGTCATTATAATTAATAAATTATCAGATTTATTTATTATTTATTGCTATTCATATATAGATCTTTTTTTTCCACAAATTTAGGTAATGATTATTAGAGCGATAAGAAATAATTCATTCCATCTGTACCTTAAATAGGATATTTAGATCATGGAGTAAGGTCTTCTTTGTAACATACTAGGAGAATTGACTATTGTCCTGAGGACTATAGACTGAAAGGATGGGATACGCTTGATGTTCGATGTTGTCCCCTACAGTTCAAATCCGTAGTTTTTACTGGTTATTATTATTAGTTTAGTGTAGTTCCGTAGTTCAAATCGGTTTGGGAATTGTATTGTAAATTAATAGTTCATTGGCAACAGAAAGTTTTGATGTTCTGTTCAGTAGTCTAAATAATTGGCCGTATGGAGTTCTTGTCTTAGAAGTCGAGTGTGAGGGTTCCAGGTGAATTTTTCGTCCAATAGGAAGCCAAGATACCGGACTGGGGGGGATCGGAGCAGGGAAGGGTTATGGAATTGAAATTGACTTATGAACAGGATCTTCGACGGAGGGTAAAGGTGATGTGCTTATATTTGGATTCATTGATTTTGATACGCCGCTCAGTGGGCAAAATCACCAAATAGGTGGACAAAAGTCAAGTCAAAAGTTTGGAATTTTCCATTACTCCATCTTTTTATTATTAGTTGACAAGACCCTTAATAATATTATTTCCTGCCATACCGTGTTTACAAATAAATAGTAATGAATGAATCATTCCTGTTCGCACAAGTGCTAATAACCGGCAGTGGGATCATCTTTATTCGATTGTATTTTATTTTGTTGAAGGTGGTTTAGAGCAAAGTCTTTTTGTTTTTGTTTATCAATAGACATTTGCTGAGACAGATAAGACATTATATTTCCAAACTCGTTAGTGAGATATACATTGCAATCTCACCTGTAGAGTTAATTAAGCAATTTGTAAATGTACGCCTCTATTCAATAACGAAAAACTATATAACCCCCAAGTTACCCCAAGGATTTGTTTGATCAATCCTTCTAGTCTTTAGATATTACAAAACATTTTGCGATTTTTTGCGGTTTGGGTGATACATAATTTTGTTCAGACACAACACTCCGAAACAAAAGTTCAAGAATTTCCAAAATAATAATAAAATACATTTATTAGAGGTTTTAGTAACTCCGAGCCATAATTAGATTTTTTGTATTACTTTTTTCGTATCCTGGGACTTCAAACGTTGTAAAATATAGGGAAGTTTTAGATTTTAGTAAATAAATTTGATGTTTGACCACTGTGCGCTCGCAATCCAGTCAAAATAATTAATTATATTTTTTATATTTTTTTCCGTAACCTGGGACCCTTAAGGTTAAATATAGACAAGTTTCAGAATTTTGTCCACCTAAATCGGTCATATTCTCCACTGTGCGCCGCTTTTCATATTAATAATCGCCTATGAACAGCTATATAAACAGTTTTTACCCTCATATAGTTATTTAAAAATAATAACCACAATTTGCAGTTTTTTTTTTGACACACCGATGACTTAACTCATCGATTATCCTCCGAAAGCAATCAGATTGGAATTATCCGACGTTTATTTGAATTGTTAATATTGGTCTTGTCAAGGGCGTAAAACTGTTTTGAATTTGATGATTACACTCGATGGCGTGGCCATTTTAATGAACCATGATCCAATATGTTTTATCAAACATGGGAGCGAGAGAGTGATATTGCTACCAATGGGATGAGGTTTAGCCTAATTGCGGTTCACACTTTCCGGAACAGATAGCAAATAACTAAGTTGGATTTAAGTTTGCCAAAGGGGTAACCGTTGTAAACGGAGAAGGAATTTACTGATCATATAACTTGAATAATAGTTTGATCATCCTAGTAATGTTGATATTTTGACTGTTAATGCTTCCAAAATATCAATTTGACTTGTTAAAGATACGTGCCATTGCGTTAATATTCTATTATGGGAAGTTATGCTCAGAATATTTACTTTTAAATAAAATAATACTTATTATATACTAATAATAAGGGATGTTTTAGATGTATAAGTTAATTTTTAGATTAGAAAAAATACTAAGTGCACGTTTCAAGTGTACGTTGAACTGATGTATTAAATTCACAACAAAATAAGAAGTATGTTAAAGATTTTTTTTTTTTTTTTAAATCGGCATTAAGTATATTTATTATATGTCATTAAGTATATTATATGTTTAGTCTCTTGCGAAAATTGAACAAACAAAACCTTTAATCGAAATCTCTGACATACTGTTCGAACTACCACTAGAAAGAAGTCTTCTGACGAATCGAGCTAAAGAGTGAAATAGTATCTAATATATTTTTTTAAGTAGTATCTAATTTACTTATACAGTATTTGTTGTTTTTATATAAATGTTGAAAAACCTAATAATATTATATGTATTTTTTTATATATGTAGAACATGATTAATGTGCATAGCAATTAAAAAGGAAATTAATATAATTATCAGTCGATGTACAGTTAATGTTGTGAATACAGAGTGTGTAATTGTTGTTATTACAAAGAAAACCAAATAGAAAAATATTAACGCTTGTCTTCTCAATATAATTAAGATTATCAATATAATCTGTTAATGAATATCATAATCAGAAAAATATGCAAAATATTGTCTTGAATCTTACATTGAACAACAGAACTACTCTGTATGAAAAGCCTTTCCTATAAGGCTGGTCTAAATACAGTTGTACGTTTATTTACTGAGCTCCATGGCTTATATTATTAATTGTCCAGAACAAATTTATTTAAATATATCTAATAGACAGTCTTATAATATAAGAAAGTAAAAAAAGAAACTTAAAGAGCCATTTCTTAAACCGAAACTGGTTATGTATGCCAGTGGCATTATATAATGTTAGTAAATGTAACCTGACTCGACCAAGTTTCTACTCCGCCTTCGTCTCCTTTACGTCTTGGCTAATTGGTTTTAATTGGGACAGATGCACGATAATTACAACTGGACAGCTCACTCAAGTCTTACGTAACATAATCGTAAGATTTTTTATTTATATTCAATTATTCTTGGCGCTACGGTCCTGCAAGAATCTGGTCCCTATTCCCTCTTATCTGAGGCAAGAATACGCCATCTTCTAATTTCCATGTTCTTTAGGTCGTCCTGAACTTCGTCCTGTCACCTTACACGTAGCCTTCCTCCACCACGCCTACCAGCAGGACGGTCCTCGAGAAGGCGTTTAGGAATATATTCTCAGGGCATACTTTCTACATGCCCCAGCCATCGCATCTGTTTTCTTTCACGATAGAGACTAAATCAGATTTTCGATACATTCGGCGCAGTTCTTCGTTAGTACGGATTATCCACAGGGTATCTTCGCAAACTATACCGTCAATCCCGCGGAACACTCTTCAGAAGCCTTAAGAATCACCCGGGTTTCGGAACCATACCTAACAACTGATCTCACTACTTTTTTCGTACAGCATGGTCCTTATTCTGTCAGACAGCTCTCTATAAGTTATAACCCTGCGTATATCCTTGCTTTTGATCCATCCGGTATTTCATTATTAGCTGCGAGTGTCGTTAAATACTAAGAAGGTTTTCACTGCTTTGAAGTTGTGTTTTCCTGTTTTAGCATATTAGCCACACCTAGTTTACCAAAAGAAAGCATGAGACTATCTTAGGTTCATTTATTTGTAGCCCTACTTCTTTGCTGCCCCTACAAATTCTTCAAGAGCTCCTTCCATTGCTCCAATATTAAGCTTAGTTATATTAAATAAATTTCGTTATTGTATACGTTTATTTAGTTAGGTTTCATTTTATGTAATTTGACATTTCTTTTGTTTATATTGGAAATATTGTATGAATGGGATCCTTTAGCAATATTATTATTGTCCATTGTGGCAAACTGTAATACATACGAATAAAGAAAAAACAAAAAAAAAACGTTATATTAAATAAATCAAACAGGTAATTAAAACAATAAGAATTAACACAAGATTTTAATATAATTTTAGTTGCACTCTATGTCATAAGGTATTGGTAACAATAGATGAATTAGTAATAAGAACATTCTTGTTGGTGGATGATATGTTTCGAATAAGCTCCAACCGCCTGATTCGTTTCCTCTGTTACATCAGGACGTTCCACAACTTTCAGCGTTAGTTTTAGAAACCATGATTTCAATCGTGTACATTCACCTTAGGTACATTTTTACTACGTTTGTCTAGAGTTTATAAATTGATGCTTTACTTTTTTTTAAAGTATCATATAATTTGTTATAAAAAATAAATTATACATATATATTATATTATATATAACCTGCAGGCTCATCATGACTTATTATTAAAAAATACCTTGTATATCCTGGTGTAGCATGTTATATATAGGAGTAAAAAAATTACTATCGACTCGTACTGGGGGATGGACAGTTTAAAATATGCAAATGGAGATAGTGTGTAACCAAAGCAACAGAATCTAATTACTGGAGTTTTGATGATATTGGAATTAAATTTTCTCACTCCTGGACGGATTACGCCCTGATGAACAAAGCAATTTTTAAAATTTACTGAATCACGCTGTTTTTTATCCGGTGGGGGTGAAAAAAAGAGCCTTTGCGATTTTCCAATAAAAGGTTATAAGTTTTTTATTCGTTATTTCAAAATAGTCTCGTTACTTATTTCGTTTTTTTACAAATAACTGTTTAATTTTCGGTAGTGTTTCAATTTTAATGATGTTCTTTACTATTAAAAAAAATGACAGCTTTTATTTAAAAAATATTATTTAAGTTTCTATAAAAAAAAAGAATTGTATTTTTTTGTTTGTTCATTTGTTTTACTATCACAAGCTAAATTAAATTATTGTATCTACATCTCTTTTGAGATTAATAAGATTAATCAAACTTTAAAATGGTTTTTGAATGAAATACTCGCGGAATGTACTTACTATTTTAGACTTTAAGGTCCCAGATGCATTTTCTTTTTGTCGTCTCAAATGGGAATATACGTGAATGATAGGTTGCGAAAATCGGATTTGTGTAGATTTAAAGTTGAAAATAATAAGCGATACATTTATTTCGGTCCAAGTCTGCAAGAAATGGGATTTTGAAGTCTTTTTGAAATTATTTATTAGTGGCAAAGTAGAAGGAATTGAAAAATATTTTGAAGGATTCTGGACTATAAGGATTGGATATGGTATATGGTTGAGTTGAGCTGTCAAGTTACATTTATATGTCCATATTTCGTATGTTGATATTTGAATAAAAAACTCAATGAAATGCTATTATAGTATCGAATAGTAGGTGGTAGTAACAATTCAAGGAAGGTAGTACTAGTTAAATTATTAACTAATTATCTCAACAAACTTATTATGAAAACATTACAGCAAAATACGAAGATTCAAAATATCGGATAATAAAAAAAAAGTAACCCTTCTCTCTTCTTAAAAATAATAGAAATCGGTTAAGTATTAGCTGATCTATTGTGTTTTAAAGTTAATAGTCATAAATTTTAGCTCATTGATTACTTAAATACTATACGTTATCCTGATACACGTATGATTTTAATTTAAAAATGTAAGTTGGTTCCCTCTTAAATGATAAAAGAGTGTAATGTGATAAGATATTACTAAATTTTATATTATATAGGGATCACCTGTTGTAGGTTTGCTAGCATAACAGCCTTCAATGCCAAAAGTCACGGGTTCAAACTCGCAGGTGGTCCTTTAGAGTGTACGTAAAAAGGTGGTCCCGAACCTGTGCGATGTCAGGTACTCGTTAAACATCCCTATTCTAATTAAACATGGATAGGTAAAATTTAGTACTCCCTCTGTAGTATCTTCCGATTAGCCACAGCTAGTATATAGCCGATTAGATACCCTCTTGGGGCATACCCATCTTCTATGAAGTGGGTACTCGAAATTGGGTAAAAATACCTGGCGGCCTAGCGTGATTAGGCCTAATCACCTCCTTTCATCCGCATTTAGGGACGTTAGCCACGAAACAGTACGTAACTTTAGTATTGAATCCGAGGCCCTTCATGGGTTGTAGAGGACAGTTGTTTTTTTGTTTGTTTTTTTATACCATTATCTATTAATAGTTTTTTATTATTATTTTTTTAAAATAGTATTGACAGTATCGTTACTCGATAATTTGTTTTCTCATTAAAACAAAATGCTCCTTTTTAAAGCGAAATAGTGTATATTTGTATTCCTATGATATACTTCATTCATTCATTCAACTATTATATTGGTAAAGAAATAACATAGTTGATGGACGTAGAAGGAAGATACAACTTTGCCACTCTGTCAAACTTTCCTGCAGAATGATCGTAATATTTCTCTCCGTGAGGGAACACCATTCATTTCTCCACTCCTATCATCTCGTTTCTTTCTTAAACTGTTACTATTTGTTAAACTGCTAAGTTCTTACGTCTCATGTTTAGGTAGATACGGTAAACAATAATTAATCAAAACTAAATTTCTATCTTTGAATAAATCCATCGGATTGAATCAGACAAACAAATATATACAATTTAATTAATTTATAAAAATCAATACCGGTCTTCAGACAATTTTGTCGTTTTTTGAATGATCTGTACTGAAATTACTTATACAATTTATTATTGTGGATATAATTAGTTGACCGTTAAGAATTACTGGAAGGAATTAGTCCGGGTGGCGGTCATTAAATGAAACAACTAAATAGTTTCAACTATTTTATTGTTTGCCAACGTTTCGACCCCCATTGTGGGTCATCATCAGGGCGTGTTGTAGGCGGATGGAAACTCTGACTCAGTTTCAATTCGCCTACAACACGCCCTGAAGATGACCCACAATGGGGGTCGAAACGTTGGCAAACAATAAAATAGTTGAAACTATTTAGTTGTTTCATTTAATGACCGCCACCCGGACTAATTCCTTCCAGTATACAATTTATTATTATTTCCTAAACCCCATCTTCTTTTAATCAACACTAAACAGCTTATAATTAAATTTTTTTTTAAAACATATTTCTAATGTTTCTTATGGTTTGCCTATTGGTTAGCTATAGACACTGATTTTATATAATAATTGTATAAAACCAGGAAAGAGGCTAATACCAAGCCATTAGAAATAGCTGGGATATGTCCGGCTACATTGATTGATTTATTTTTTAGTTTTACAGGCAAAGACTATTAAACAATTTAAAAAAAACTACAGTTATAAACATTCACAAAGTAGTAATTTTAACAACTTAAAGTAATAATAATATAAAGTAATAATGATAAAAAATGATAATAATACAAATAATAATAAGTCGTAATTACAATTTTAGTAAATAATTATCGCACTGCTTAATACTAAGGCACAGATTTACAATTAATATTATACTAAAAGTACAAAGTAACAATTCTAATTATTAATTTACTCATGTACATAACATTTTGCCTATCAAGGTTTAATTGAGATAGGGATCTTTAACAAGTTCTTAAAATTGCACTAAGTCAGGATCACCATTTATTTCTTCTTCAAAAGAATGTACTACCAAGGATCTATTCCTCCGTCATAAAAGTTCTAGGGCCTCTGCCGGGTTCGAACGTGCAACTTTGGACTGTTACATTAGCTACTACACGACAGGTCACCTCTAAATATAAATATTTGTACTGTAAACAGTTTATTTATTGTAATTTGCAACTGCATTATAAAAACAAAATAAGTAAGTATGCAGGGCGTAGAAAATGTCTTGAGAAAGAACAAGTGGTAGCACTTCGCTAACTATTTTATGGTAGTGGGTTCCGAGGCCACCTTCTTTTCAATCGTATCGGTGGGCTATTAGGAATATTTGAGGAAGATAGACAACGGAGAAGTGGGTTTGTGTGGGTAGAGAGTTTGGAATGGAATAAGGTATATTCACCACGGGCTAGGTCTGCGACAAATGGGATGTTAAGGTCATTATGAAGGAGTTGATTTGTGAAAAAATACTAGGCTTTCAGGAGTTGGCGAAGGACTTTGGATAGGGTGCGGGAGGAATTAGATGGCTGATAGGTCTGATAGTAGTGATGTAAATGAGTTTTTTGTAATAAACTGGAAGTTTTGAAGTTTGTCTAGTAAGTGTGGTAGTAGTCGGTATTTTCGAGCAGTTTCTTGTCGTTTCAGTCTAGTGTAAGGACTGTAATCAGTTAAATGTGAAATGATTAATTATTCCCAATACTTACAAGACAAAAAATTTGAATGATGGGAATTCGCGGCCTATCACACTATTTTAATGAGTAAAAAATATTTTAATTTATTTGTCGAATTTTAGTTTTAGTATGTTTAAAAATATACATTATTCACGAAAATTCAATAAAAAATTATTAATCAATAAAAAATATTTTAAATGAAAGTTTAGTTTTATAAAACTACCTAATAAAATAAAGGAAGTAGCTCCTTATATTAGTTTCCTAATGTAAACGGCATTAGGGATTTCTTCTCGAGGGTTTCCCATAATTCTAGTTAATAGCTTCGAAACTTTCTACGGTGGGATCGACTTTAAAATTCCTGGTGAAATTTTGACGTCAGCTCCTACGGCTCATTTCCTTATTCCCAGTCTCGGAATGAGATAACATATCCAAGGCTTACGGATCATAACGATAGGTTTTCTTAAGGTAGAACTCACTTTAGCAGATTGGACATTAGGAAAGTTAAGGAAAAGCCTGGATATCCGTTAAGGCAAAGTGGCACGCCCTGCGGCACTGGACGCTGTAAGAGACTTAGTGTCCCTAAATCTTATTGCGGTGGGGCAAGTGCTACTATTGCGACCATATATCCAACTAGCAGGATAAACTGTTCCCAAGACCTTACAGGAAACTTGTCTTCATTTGGGCTCAAATCGATCTCCACCGAAGAACAAACAAAAGGTTCAATAGTGAACACATGGATCCACGTTAAGCTGGTGTATCAACAACCTCCAACATTTTTTTTCTTAATTTGTTTATTGGAATTTCCAACTGTATAATGGAATAAAACCAGTAAATGTGAATAAAATATTCAAGACATGAAACACATATAAAGAAGCTTCTCACTAGGAGCACTCTAAAAATATTCTAAACTAGAAGGTCTCGGGGCCATCTCTTTTTCCGGAGGATTATCAGGAATTGAAGAGGAAGAAAGGATTAAAATTAGTAGGTTAGAGTTGGAATGTAGTTTGTCATGAAAGGAATGATATCTGGTTTGGGCCAAATCAGCAACATAAAGGTGTTTATGGATCAGTTTATTCATTACAATGTAAGAATCATTCAGGATTTCACAAAGGATTTTGAGTAGAAATTGGATACGATAAAAACTCGATGGTTAAGTAGGACCAAACAGCTCTTTTAAGTAAGTCCATAAAGGCGTTAAGATAGTCATGTAGATGAGCCTGTTGTAGTTCAGTGGAATATTGAAACGTTTGTTAATTAACTTTTAAAGTACCCGAAAACGTGGTACAGGTTCTTCGAAATGAATTTTTTCGATTGAAAAGAATCCCATGGTTTAGTAGAGCTCCAAAGCTCTTCTCCGAAAGTCATTTTGGTCTTATGAAAGCCTTATCGATTCCTCCAATATTGAAAAATAAATAAAAGCTGTATCAAAGTTGTTTTATGTTTTCAATTTCAAGGGTCTTTTCCAAATAAATTTTATATTTTTTTTTCATTTATTGTAATCAATAGGTTAAAACGTTATCAATAGGTTAATCTAGAATTTATAAGTTTCACCATTTGTTGCATGAATATGGATTTTTTTTTTATGGTCCAATTAAGGATTAACTCTTTAAGAGAATAGTTTAAGCTTCCTTATTTTTTGTAGTAACATTTTTACTTCAACGGTATCTGCTCTAGTGATGGGGCTCACTAGTTTTACTTTCACTTGCCTATATATGAAATATATAGTAAGGGAAAGAATTGCGATCGTAAAAATTTTCAAATTCTAGTTTTCAACGTAAATACACGTTTTAGGGTTGGTTCCCTAAGTCGAAATAACCAGGTCACGCGAAAAGGTCTATATGTCTTTCCGTGTGTGTGTGGTAAGTATAATGAAAACGAAAATTCGTTAGAAAATCAAATTTTATATTTATTATTACTTTACGCCCGAGATGTTCAGCAAGTTTTTCAACAAAATCGGACGATCGGAGGAGCCTACTTACACCATGTATTTTGAACTTTTTAACGATTTTCTCAAAAACTGGCTCTAACAATTTGGATTAAATTCGATTATCGATGTAAAATTTAATATGTTTTAGTATCATGTAGGTTTAATACTGACTGAAACAGTCTGACAGGGCTTAACTGTTTTAAATTTTATTTATATGAAAACATTGACGATTACATGTTAGCAATATTAAAAGACGGGCAAATACACTAAGCAAAAGAATTTGGTTACCAACTTAAGAGAAATGAGCAAAAATATTTTTTTAAGTAACTTTTTTTCTGAACATAAGAATCGTTAAATAACGACATTTTATTTCTATAGCTTAGTTTAATCTCGTATCATAACTTTTTCTTGTGTTGTGGGAAAATATGCTACAATTTTTGTGTTTGCTTTTTAAAATTTTAAAAGTGTGAAGGAAACCAGTTTTCATAGCAATAATTTTGTTTCTCATAAATTAAAAAAAATCTACTAAGGTTGATTTGTAGCAAGTTATTGGTATTCGTAGGCACAGTATTAATGTGACAAACAGAGACCATTGAGACAAGAAATTAAATTTGATGACAGAATTGAATATTCATGTCGTTTGATTGTGAGATCTACACGTTCGTTGCACATATACATTGTTTACAAGCTCGTTAGGATATTTTTTTCTCTTTTTTGAAACTTCGAGTAATAGCGAAAGAGTAAGCTTTTATTTGTTTCGTTTGATCATGTTCTGTTTTAAATAACAGGATCATGTTCTGTTAACAGGATAATTTTGGTTAGATAATGATTTTAATGAGTTATTGCATTATTATCCTCCTTTACACTTTACTAGAAAAAATATCATTTTTTGATTAACTTTTTATTTTATTTGAAGAGTTAAATCTGTATTAATCAATAAATAGTAGAAAAAATTCGCTTAATTTTATTTATTAAATTATCAATCAATAATAATTATTACAACATTTCTTGTTACGTTTTTTTTTTTTTTTTTTTTTTTTTTTTTTTTTTTTTTTTTTTTTTTTTTTTTTAATATATTTATTGGTATTTACAACTGTATAATAACATACATTTAGTAAATGTGATACAAGATAATTTGACATGATTCATATGTAGGGATACTACCCATTGGCAGCTCCCCAAAGACTATGTTAAACAAGAAGGTCTCGGGCCATTATCAGCCATCTTCTTTTCAGACGTCTCGGAGGATTATCAGGGATTGTAGAGGAAGCAAGGATTGAAACTAGTGGGTTAGAGTGGGAATGGAGTTTGTCATGAAAGGAGTGGTACCTGGTTCGGGCCAAGTCAGCAACAAAGGGAATATTAAGGTCTTTATGGATGAGTTTATTTGTGACAAAATACGGAGCATTGAGGATTTTTCGAAGGATTTTGGATTGTAAGGATTGGAGACGAGATGAATTTGATGGTTTAGTAGAGCCCCAAATCTCTACTCCGTAAGTCCATATTGCTCTTATGATAGTCATGTAGATGAGTCTTTTGTACTTAAGTGGAAGGTTTGAGCGTTTGTCCAGTAAGTGTTGAAGTAGTCGAAAACTTTTCAGTTTCTTGTCTTTTCAGTCTTGTATGAGGGCTTTTTACGTTTTAAGACCAAGTTTATCTTCATGGCCACAGTAAAACAATATATATTATCCTAACGTAAACTCGTAAATTTTATACTGCTTTAAACTAATTTGAATCACTATCAATAATCATAAAAATAGTTAAAGAGTTAGATAAAAATAGTTAGATAAAATAGTTAAGTTTTAATAGAACGTTCGCGACGTTTCTTTAGTTTTCGAAATAGCTTTTAAAAATATTAAAGGTTTTTGTAATTTAAAAAGTAAAGGTTTTAAAAATTTGATTTACAACCGAAATAGTTATTAAACGATTAATTATTTGCTAAGGAATGAAGTAACGTTTAAATTTCTTTCGATTTTAGAGTTTAAATAAGGGAATTCCCAAAGTATTTACATATTAAAACCTTCAATTTAATTTTTAGTACATTGATTCTACTTATATTGATAAGTGACATTTTTTTCTTGGTAGTTTACAATGGAAATATTCGTTATTGAAGGTAACAAAGTAATAAACTTAATAATATTTATTAAAATAATCTTATTAAATACAAACAAAAAATATTAATGTAAAATTAATAAAACACCGGTGATAAATGATTTATGGTTTACTAAGGAATGAAATACGATCTGAATTTCTTTCAATTTTGGACCTAGAATTCTTAATTTTTTTTTTTAAATGGGGGAGAACGGATTTTTAAAAATTATATTTTATATTAAGAATTTAAATTATATATTTCTTGAAATATAAAACTGTATTGGAAATAATAAACTAAATGCATTTTTATTGGGTTTTAACATTTTTTTAATTTTTAATAATTGAGTAATTTGTATAATAACTGAGTTAAGTAGGTAAAACATATTTTGGAACTTGACAGCTAATGTTAACGTAGAGTCACGAGAATTATCATCGGGAACCTAGTTATATTAGTGTCAAATGTCAAAGAAAAAACCGTCCAATTTTTCAGAGAGAAGCCGCGGACAGCAAAATGGTGGATTTTAGTTTTTTAATATTTTGGTTCGGCTTATAGTGATAGATGACATTTTTATCTTAGTAGATTAAAATGGTTACTTATTGAAAGTAATAAAGCAATACACTTAGTAATATTTATTTTAAAAAAAGAAGTGTAAAATTAATAAAAATTCGGAGAGGTCTGTACTTCCGGTAACCGTCTACGAAAATCGAAACTTCCATTACCCAGATTTATTTTGAAACAAAAGAAAAAAGAAAATGGATTCAATATTATTAAGCTAATTATGAATTTTCAAACGCCTTAAGACATTAATGGGAATTTATCCTAAATTTAAACTCATTAGTATTATAAAGTTCGATGACATTGTATAAAAATAAATTGTTTTAATAAAACTTTTATAAATAATCATTATTCCAAGCATTCTATAATATGTTTATATCATAACTTTACGTAGTCATAAATTCTATAATGGAAAAATACTCCTATTTTATTATGTAATTCAATTCATATGTCCACTTGCCCTTAGGACCTCGCCTCACAAATCATCAATGAACTGAATTGGAAGGCTCATTACTCACTGTGAATGTCTCTTAAATAATATTTAACTGGGCAGTGAATCAGTGGACTTCATAGAGAAAAATAGTATCTGGCGTTGCCCTCTGATCCTATCTCAATTAACCTTACTATGATTTATATGAACTAAAACCGTCTCGTTGTGACAAATGATCTTAAAATCCTGCATAAACAAGAAAAAATCAAATCCGAATTTTATTTATTTATTTTTTTAATTCTGAAGTGTATAAACTGATAATATATCATGTAAATAAGGTAGAACCATGTTATAATGAATAATTTACCCCCATATAGAATGGATATTCATAATTAATTATTCCAAATCAGCAAAATTATTTGACGCGTCAGGTGATTTTGTAATATTTTAGGAGCGTCGCAGTTCGGTGATCAGGGCACGGCACTGGACTACTTTTCTTCGGATCCAGAGTTCAAGTCCGGTTTGTTTCTTTACACATTTAACTTCACGTTCACGCTGGCGCCGATTTTCATGTTCTTCACTGGTTGGTGGCGTTAAAATTAAGCCATGTTTCATCTTGCGCGTTATATGATACGCATAATATAATTTAATATATTTTTTTTTTTTATTTATTGAGAAATATTACAATTTGTTACATAATGAACAGTAGTAATAGAGATGTAGTACACATTCATACAATATATACAGAATAATGATGATAAAGTCCAATTACATAAAATCGGAAATAAATAAATTCAAATATATACAAGAAAATAACAATTAAAAAAAGACAAAAAACAACAAACAAATTTATATTAATTATAATTTTTATTTGTATTTATAAATTTTAATTTTTATTATATTAATTTTCAGCGTGCCACCTGCATGAAGCTTGAATAGACAAACTAGTGCGGGCCACCACGGTCATAGTGTTAAGCGCCGTCCGATGAGATTCCCAGTGTGAACGTGGTAATGCAACGGTGGCTTATCGGACCGTATTGCAATGGGAGTCCTTAATTATGCTTATTTAGATTTAATTAGAATAGGATTCTTTAATGTGTACCTGACACTCGAGGCCACCTTTTTTACGTCTCCTCTGAAGGACGGCATAACCAAGGATATTTTAATATCTTTAAAAAGTTCTAGGGTCATCTTCCGTGTTTGAACCCGCGACCTAGGGCACAGAAGACTGTTAACCCGGTTCGATCCCGGTTGTGTGAGTATAATTATTTATTCGTTTGTTTCAGACGTGATATAACCCTGGATTTGAAAGACGGATAAACCCCATTTAGCCTCAGTAAAGTTTATACCCAAAAACTGGAGAAAAAAAGTGACGCCAGTGCCTGATATGGACCGTGTATCACCTTCCATGCTCGTTGGCCTAGAAACTGTACGAATCCTTTATGAGTTTTAGGTTTATAGGTTTTTTAAATTTTATTTGTTTTACTTTTTAGTACACTGTAAACGATATTATTCATTATACAACAATGTTGTACCGAAATTAAAACAGCCTCGCTAAATGTAGGAAAATCTAGAGATAAAGGGGGTAGTTTGGTTTGGCATATGGTTTATATACTTTACAGCTAAAAACTGAGCTTCTTTGCCTGGGTCTTTTGCTTTTAATTATATTTATTCTTAAAAGATAATATTAACATAAAAAAAAAATTATATATATATGTATATATATATATATATATATATATATATATATATATATATATATATATATATATATATGTATATATATATATATGTATATATATATATATATGTATATATATATATATCTATATATATATATATATATATATATATATATATAAACACGTAATGGGTATAAGCACTTCAGACATAAGAATATTTATTTTTAGTGGTTCCTGTGCACTGTTTAAATGTTTTCATTATATCGTTTATGTTTTATTTAATTTTACCGTTCTCATAAGTTTTATTTTAACTCCAATAATACCTGTTTTCCTTTTTTCTAGGAATTAAACTTTTAAGTTTAACTACTGATTTTAACTAATAGCACCAAGGAAATTAGTCCAGGAAGGAAACTATTTGTGTAGTTTGGATAGTCAAACTACTCCTAAATGCTTCTGTAAGTTATTTATCGAATTAATATTTAACCTTAGCAACTTGACCTTCGCAGTTATATCTCTCGAAATTCCCATAGCAATCAAGTTGGTAGGTAACTAGTCCATGATCGGATACTGACGTAATTGGATTAGTTACTTAGCTATTGGTTCAATTTCTAATCTAGCAATTAGCTTAGCACTCGACCTAATAATTATCTATTGTTACAGGAATGTTAGTCAGGTCTTGTAATTCTAATTGACAGTAGCCTAATAGATCCAGGGATAGTTTTAAAATAGTTACGGTTGGGAAGGACTTTATTTCGAAGCCTGTATACGAAGTGAAGTTTACGAGTATAGCCTGGGACTTTGGGGAGGACTTGGAATCGCTCCTGCCGGATCTCCCAGTTTCCTTGACCTATTTTTGTCGGCCCTTTTTCTCTTTATTTCCTCCCTTATCTTGCCCTTTCTTGCCCCGTCGTAACTACCCCTGAAGAAACGGGCTATCTCCGGGTATAACATCTCGAGTCATTGGTTATTTGCAGATGGCAGGGATAGATTCCACGTGGAGTGCATAAAAGATTTTCTCACATAATGTTTTTTCTCTCAAGATATCTTTCTTTATTTTCGCTTAGTCAAACTGCTCTGGTGTTTTTTCTTACATTATTGCGTCTACTGTTAGACATTTAATTTTAATTGAAAAAGCTTTGCGAGTTCTATAATTTAATTTTCAGTTTTTAAGTTTGTGACTGATGGGTCAATCTTTCCACCTTAGAGGACGACCAATATTTCCTCCTCTGCTTTGGAAATGTTTTCTATGGTGGCTTCTGGATCCATCAAGATGTCACTTACGTCCAACAATAATGCATTCCTGTAAATAAGAAAATTTTTTTCCAAATAATTAGTTGGTTTCTAAGTCTTCCAAAAACAGTTTATTTAAATAAACTTTAAATGAGTCAACGTTTCGGGGCCCTTCCCCATCGTTAGGACTCATTAAAATACATCAACAAATTATCAACTAACATCAAAAGATGACCATTTTTTATACTATTTAAAAACAATTTTACATAAAAACTATATTTACCTGAGTTGTTTAAAAATTAAAATATCCATTTTTAACTAAACTTTTGTCAATAATTTTTGTTAAAATTGTTTTGTTCATATCACACATTCTTTGGCCCCTCATGAATTAGGATCATCCTATTTTCTGTACAAATTACAAACTGATTTTTTTATTAAATATAGGTCAATAGTGTAAGGATTGCAATTTTACCTTTATTGCACCTGCATACTGAGAACTAAGGTGCTTTTTTCCTTTATTGCTCTGTTTTATAATTTATTGGATTTTTTATATTTTTGTTTATATGTATTCAATTGTTTTTTTATTAAAACTATTTTTTTTTATATTTTCAAAATTGTAGGTTTTTCAAAATCAAAACTGTGGTTAAGCTGAATACTATATTGTGCCAATGCTGTGGTGTTTATATTTTTACAATTATTGCTGTGCTCTTTCACTCTTGTTTTCTTTTTAGAGGTTTCTCCTGTGGGGTAGGCCCCCAAAACGTTGACTCGTTTAAAGTTAATTGAAATAAACTGTTTTCGAAAAACCTAGAAACCAACTAATTATTTGATATCATATTGCAATCCTGTTTTTATAACACATTTTTTTCCCAAATCCATAAATGTTTGGCCAATGTTGCACGTTGTGGTCTTGACGCATAGTATCCCATTAAAATAATGCTGAAATTTAAGGTTTGTGGAAATTATTTCTGATAATCGTTTTAATACCTTTTGATGGTCATAAATAAAAGTAATCTGATCATTGCAAAAGTGATTTTGTATATATCCATCAGGGGAAACGAATTTTCTTCTCTAGGACGTGATTGGAGAGATGAGGGGAATATTTCCTGGGACGGTCCAAGTTCTGTAGGGAATGCAGGGTCTTGTATGGGATTTTATGTAGTGAAGAGAACTATTGGATGTATACTTGTGCTAAATTTTTATTTGAATTGGTCTACAACTATTTTTTTTTTCTATTAAAGTTTACTTTTTGTTAGTATTTTCACCATAACCTTGTATATTTATTATCAGATCAAATAATACTATCTCGCAGATTTTATTCAAAACAAAAGAGAGCTGAGAATAAACTCGAAATAGCCATTCTATATTTCATTTAAAAATGGCAGCCAATAATACTTTTATCGTGCTCATATTTAGGTAATTCACCTTATTTGTGGAGGTATGGAATCTGTAGGTAAAAAAAGAAGTAAAAAGATAAAAGAAAACCCGTTAAGCGCTAAAAAATACCAAATACCATGTTAATTATCATTATTTGAAAGAAAAAATAGTCAAAAGATTATACCTTCATTGCTTAGGAAAAATATTTTTAGGTATGCCACCAGATAGACGAAACCTAGGCATGGAATGAACTTACAACAAAGAATATAACTGATCTCTTATTATCTAGTTTTCAGAGTTTTCTCCTTTTAATTTATCTTATTTTAAATTAATTATTTTTTAATGTTTTATGGAAGAAATATGTCAATTTTGTAATAATAATATTTTTATAAAATCAAATGATTAAGAAAAATTCAGGTTGCTAATGTTGAAGTAGTAATACTAAGGCTGTCGTACACTTGGAAGTACAAGTGAATTTTTCATAAGTCCCAGCACTGGGAGGGAGTTCGCTTCTAAACACGAAACTAAGTCCCTTGAGTAGTTACTTAAATAATAAAGTTGCTTGGCTATGAAAACTGTAGCTATGATTAAAATGAACTTTTTGATAGGCTCCTTAATATCTTATTGTTCCAAGTCTGCTCTGCTCCTTTGAAATTATAACGACATTTGAGATGATAATTAAGTTTAAAATTTAATTTTTATTTTAAAAAAGTGGTCCTAATTTTTTTTTTTTTATTGTTATAGGTAAGTAAGAAAAGAATATGAGCTTTTCGTTTTCAGACGTAAGTATTAAGCTATATTTTTTGAAATTCAGGAAATAACGGGCATGTATTTTTAAATGCCGAAATTATTTTCATATTTGTAAATGATCAATTTATAAATTATGAAAAATTTATTTGATATTATCATAATTATTTGAATAGGCTTTTTAAATTAAAAACAAATTACTCTTGTTTTGCTTATACATTTTTTAACAGTTTATTTTATTGTTATTGTTATTACTTTAGATTTTTAATGATGGAAATATCGTTGGTCGTAGAATAATATAGGAGAAGTTGGTTGGGATGTTGCGATGACCAAGGAAAAATTCATTTTTATATATGTAGATTAGTTATACATTTCTTTTTCTGTGTTAATATCATATATTAAACATAATAGAGGATCCTTGCAATGTTTTAGGGTTTATATAGAGGACTTTGGTGAAATTTTACAGTATGAATATTTCAAGTCATTTGTATGACTTAGATTCTGTTTAAACTCTCATATTAATTTATGTGTTGAATTATTTGAAACGAAACTGTTTAATCCGAATAAATAATACGTGATACAGCAGATTCTTGGAATTTTAATAACGAAGTTCATTAAAATTCCAGTCTGTTGGTTTTGAACTTAATAATGGTTTAATAAAGCAATGTATTGTATTTTACAATTCCGCGAAACGTAATGCAGTTCGGATGATTAAAGTTTAATTTATATAGTACTTGTACTTGTGAATGTAATTATTTGTTTTAATTGCACCCTTTTAGGATATCCAAATCATTTCTAATTAATACTTTTTTTTATTAAATAGGGGCTTTCGAAACATAAATAAAACTCTAACTATAAATATTAGTCAATTATTTTAATTTTTACTTTTTTATAATTATTTTTTTGACTATTTTTTTCAGTTACAGGTAGGCAAAAAATTGGATTTTGAAATATTTATGTTGAAGTTAGTTTTAGGTCTCGAAATAATTTATTTGGATGGTTTTGAATTCTTAGTTTTCTTATTTATATAATAGATTGACTAGATGCATTTAAAACTATAAGATTTTGTAGTTGTACCACATTTATAGATTTTTAATAGTATTTTTTAATATAAGAAATGTCTCACTCACTCTCTCTCTCTCTCTCTCTCTCTCTCTATATATATATATATATATATATATATATATATATATATATATATATATATATATATATATCTATATATATATATAAGTTAAGGACTGATAAGGTAGACTATCAGCCTTAATTCCAAACCACCTCTTGTAAACAATAGAAATGTATATATAGAGGATTAGAAGACCAAATAAAGTTAGTGTTTGAATAGCCATCAAGCGTGTTGTTTATGCCCCTTTCTTTATTTTTTTTAATTCATATTTCGGACAACGCATAAGTGGTGCTGAAACCCGGGACCTTTAGATAAGTTCGAAACATAATTTTTTTTTCGTACTTGCCTGTTACTCAGCGTACGTGAGTTCATTTATTTTTTTTTATTTTTTTTTTTATTATTTAATCTCTTGCCAGTGAAAAACCGATATCATGGCAGAAAACGTAGTTTTGAGGCCAGCCGTTCTGAATGTCCCACCGGCTGTGCCCCAGCAGGCGGCAGCAGCGGCAGTTGAGTTACCGCCACTACCGGAAGTTTCACTGGCGCAGGCGCATAGGACGACGCTGGAGTGGGTGAAGATCCAAACAGCGACAGCTCAGGAATTGAGGAAGGCTACATCCGACCTTGACAGATTTACTGGAGAGATTGGTGAGCTCAACCACTTTTTAAAAGGGGGCGATCGCTTGATGGTGAGGATTCAGTCTAAGTTGTCCGAAAGACTATTAGACGGGGAAGATCCTGAGGCGTTAAAGGCTGCAGTGGTTTGCAGGGTGAGGAGGAGCATCCTGAACCATATCCAAGCCGACGAGGAGACACCCTGGAGCGTCGTGAAGGAGCGACTAAAGAAGGCCTACGGAGGGGGAAGATGGGCCCCTGAAGAAGATGTGTTTCACCTAATAAGGGAAACTAAGAAGCCGCGGCAGTCTAATGGCCAGTATGCGGGAGAACTTCTCACGAAATTTAATCGGATCACAGAGAAAATGCGAGAGACCGCTAGTGTTGAGGAGGTCCACTTTAGGATGGATTTCTTAGCAATAATTCTGAAGGTGCAGCTGGCGAAGGAAGCCGGTAAAAGAGAAGGGTTCCAGAGGGAGCGCTCGTTCATCGAATGCGCTCAAGAAATGATGGACGCCAGTGCCCGCGAGGAAGAATCTCGGATGGAGACGGAGGAACACGGTTGGACACGGGTCTCGCAATATCAGCCCAGGACCACTCCCGTTTGGAAAAGAAGAGAATTTCGGGAGAATAGGAGAGAGAGGCCTCCGCAAGGTGATCGACGGCCAGCAAAACCGAGAAGCAGCGGGAGGCGGGAGGACCGCAAGTGCCATGGTTGTGGCAAGCTCGGGCATCTGGTGGCCCAATGTCCACGCACTAGGTGCTTTGAGTGCGGAGTGGAGGGACATATGGCAAGACATTGCCCTTACATGTACCGGCGGCGCGATGCGAACCAACCGGAACCCATGGAAGTAAATGCCCAAAGAGTCCGACCGGGACGGTTCCAGAGGAGGCATATAGCATCGGCAAGCGAATCATCCGGAGGGTCTGAGGAAACGGAAACGGAGACTGAGGCGGACGTTCCCGCTCGAGGAGGTGGCCAGAGGAGCAGGAGGAGTGTGTGGAGGCGACCGGAAACGGCAGCGCAGTCATCTCGTGAGGAAATCTGAGGCGGGTATCAGCAGAGTGGCAACCGCACGTTGGTGAGCTACCATGCAAAGGGAGAGAGCGGCGGTCTGCCTATCATCAGCGTGGAGGGAGTCGCATGCCTGGTGGACACCGGGAGCTCGTGCACCATCGCATGCAGAGAGGCACTAGAGAAGTGGAAAGGTGGAGAGAGGGCACTCCAGGTTAAGGTATGCCAATGTAATTTAATCACCCTGGGAGGGCCCTGTCGTGTGGAGGGGGAAATCGAACTGGGCTTAAGTACATGGGGGGAAAGGAGCGGAGAGTTTCATGTCCATGTAGTAAGTAAGATGCCAAGGGAGTATCAGGCGATAATCGGTAATGACCTATTAGGGAAAATCGGCGCGCGTATTAGGAACCTGGGGGGCCAATGGGCTATCAGAATTGGAGGTAGAAAGTATACCTGTACCCGCGTAGCTGCGGGCGGTGAGGCGCGTATTGGGGCGCTGAATCAGGTCGATAATTGGAAAACGTCTATCCTGGAAGAATTCAGTGATATATTTTTTAAGAAAGGGGATATCCTTGGGGTTACGGGTCGGACTGTGCATGAAATTCCGCTTAAGCAGGATCGGGTCGTTTATGTCAAGGAAAGACGGTATCCTCAGGCGCTTCGTAGGCATATTCGGGAAGAGCTAGACGATTTACGGCGGCAGGGTATAATCGTGGACAGCACGTCCCCGTATAATAGTCCGTTATGGGCCGTCAAGAAGAAGTGTGCCCCCGGCGAGACAACGGAAAAATATCGGGTCGTCATCGATTACCGTAAGTTAAATGAGAATACGGTTGACGAAAAATATCCTCTTCCGCGCTTCGACGATATTTTGGACCGGTTGGGGGGTGCAAAATTTTTTAGCACTTTGGATCTGAAGGCGGGGTATCATCAGATCGGAATGCATCCTCGGGACCGACACAAGACCGCGTTTACCTTCGAGAGGGGCCATTATGAGTTTACCCGCATGCCGTTTGGCCTAAAGAATGCCCCTATCACTTTTCAGCGGTTGATGGACGAATTTCTTCGGGGTCTGGACGAGTCCGTGTTCCAGGTCTACATGGATGACCTCTTGGTCTTCAGTCGGTCGGAACGGGACCACGTTCAGCATCTCCGGGATGTCTTAAGTCGAATGCGGGAGTTTGGTCTCCGTCTTTCTCCTGAGAAGTCGATCTTGGGTCAGAGGGAAATTAGTTTTTTGGGCCATACGATCTTCGCGGAGGGCGTGAAGCCGGATGCTCAGAAGGTGGCGGCCTTACAGCGTATGGCCATCCCGACCGAGGTGAAGGGGATCAGGCGGTTGATGGGCGCTTTTAATTATTATCGCCGTTTTGTTCCATCTATGGCGACGTATCTTGTGCCCCTTAATAATTTACTGCGAAAAGGGTGTAAAGTCGTGATGACCCCAGATATTGCGGACCAGGTGCGCCGGTGCATCGAACACTTACAGTGTGATCCGGTGCTCGCGTTTCCGGACTTCGAACGGCCGTTCACTATTACGACTGACGCCAGTGAATACGCTCTTGGGGCAGTGTTATCTCAGGACAGTGACCGGGGGAACGACCTGTTGCATACGCCAGTCGGCGTCTTACGGATGCGGAGTCTCGTTATAGCGCCTTGGAGCGAGAACTCCTCGGAATTGTATGGGCTGTTGACCATTTCCGGCCGTACGTCTTCGGGAGGCGGTTCCGAGTCCATACAGACCATCGTCCCCTACAATGGGTAGGGAGGCTGAAAGAATCTTCCGCACGGGTCACACGATGGAAAGAGCTCCTGGGGCAGTACAATATGGAGATTGTATACAAACCGGGCAGGGAGAACGTTGTCGCGGATTGGCTGTCGCGTGCGCTCATGGTAAACGCCGTAGAGGAGGAACGGGGCGAGTCTTCTCGCGATGTTCGGCAGTTTCTTAGGGAGTGGACTCCTGGGGAGGAACCCCAGTCTGGCACGGCTGGAGTTTCGGGTGAGGCCGCGTCGTCGGAGGACGAGCGTTCTTCTGAGGGGCGTCCTGTGGACATGGAGGAAATAGACGACATCGTGAACGACAAGCGCCACCAGATTATCTGGAAGACGAGGACGTCGGGGCTCCTTAAGATTGATTTTCAACGCTTCGGCTTTTGGGTGTCACGTGGCATCTTAACACGCCGGGTCATCCCAAAAGTCGCGGAGGTATCGAGCGCCTTCACAGCACGTTGAGTGACCACCTGCGGGTGTTTCAATTAGAGAAGGGGTTGGAGCCGGACGTGGCTATGGAGCGTGCCATCGTCGCGTATAACCATTCCGTCCACTCGGTCACGGAATTTACTCCTTACGAAATCCTTTTCGGGTTGCAGGGTCGCCGGCGTGATTGCCGCGGTGCGGCGGATGATGAAGGGCGAATTGTGAGCAATAGTCTCGCGCTTAAGAAGCTGTGGGTCACGGTTCGCGATCGGATTGAGCGGGAAAAGCGTCGCCGGGTGGAGCGGCATAATCTTGGGGTGCGGGATCTAATGGGACCTGTCAAAATCGGTACGGTGGTCTACCGGCGTGTGGGTACCAACAGAGGGAAGGAACTCCGGCGTTATGAGGGCCCTTTCCGAGTGGTTGTGATCCGTGAACACAATTTGGTCACGATCGAGAGCGTGCGCGAACCCAGGAAGCGGCGTACGGTTCATCTAGAACAATTGAAACTTCCCCCGATGGAGGCATCCTAGGACGCTGGAGTGTCCTCAGCTTTTTGTATTTTTTGTTTTTTGTTATTGTGAAGTTGTCAGTTTTTTTTTATGCGGTGTTCAGTTTGCAGGAAGTGTTGTTCTTTTTTATCTATTGTATTCTCTTTTCAGGTGTTATTTTATTTCTGAGTTTTGTCATATTTTTTTGTATGTCTTGTCAAATTGTTTTATTTTATCTCATGGAGGATTTCCATAACTTTTGTTTTGTATATAGTTTACGAGGATTGTTCGTAAACTGGTGGGGTGGAGTTAAGGACTGATAAGGTAGACTATCAGCCTTAATTCCAAACCACCTCTTGTAAACAATAGAAATGTATATATAGAGGATTAGAAGACCAAATAAAGTTAGTGTTTGAATAGCCATCAAGCGTGTTGTTTATGCCCCTTTCTTTATTTTTTTTAATTCATATTTCGGACAACGCATAAGTTATATATATATACACAGGCATGCGCTATTAACTACATAACTTAACATTAATATCTAAACTTTTCATTAAGTTAAGAGTAAAATAAATTCGAGTATAAGACATGAAATAACAAAAAGCATTGCAACAAAGGAGTTGTATTCGATGTGTAAACAAGTTTTTAGAAAATATCATTCAAATAAGAAGAACAGTGCCACCAAAAAACATAATAAAAAGTAGGATTTCACAGGCGAAGTTTCATATTTAGTTTTATCGCTTGTCATCCGACTGATAAAACATCAAGACGGACATTTTGTATTTATATTTAATTAAATTCTTTTCTTTTTTAATTTAGAAAAGTTTATTCATTTTCAATAATTTAATCTTGAATCGTGTTATAATTTGTATGAGTTGTACTTAAAAAAAACAGTGAATCCTTTATTAGAATTTTAGGAAATTATAAAAAACCCAATTAAAAATAAGACAAAACAATTTTTATTTTATTTTTATATCCCTAATATCCAAAATAAATTAATAAATGTTTGAGTTAGAAAAATTAGGGCTTATTTTTTTATATTTCTTCCGAAGGATTTTTTTATTTAAAGCACCATGAGAAATCGATGTTTCGGGATATCTCACCAATGTTCAGGAACCTGCAAGTTAAAATAACAACATCTATAAAATCTATTTAAAACCATTATGGTGATCTGAATTATTAAAAACATAAGATGGTAATTTTAAAACAAAAATGAATATTATTACACTAATTATTAAAACGCTGCAAATTATTACACAATGGTTTATCATTTCCACATAACTATATTAAGGTTTAACTGTTTATAAAATTGTTAAAAAAAAAAAAAAACCTGTACCACTACAACCTATGAAGGGTTTTGGGCTCAATACATATAGAGATTCGCACTGTTTCAGTGCAATGAGGTGATTAGGCCTTAATCGCGCTCAGCCGCCAGGTTTTCCCCCAATTAATTTGGGTACCCACTTTATAGAGGCTGGGTCTGCCCCAGGAGGGTCTCCATACCCTAGGGTCGCCCCCGACTGAATTAACAGAATAAATAATATTCCGCCACAGCCGGGATTCGAACCCAGGATCCGGTGCACAGCAGACTAGCGCTTATAAAATTGTTAATTAGCTATAAAATACGAAATAAAATGAAAAGCAATAGATAATCCATGGAAATGGTATATCACCACTGTTGATTTCAAAACGCAATATTTGTGCTAGTTTTGAACCAATTTTAATGATGATGAGTTTTTCAGAACCTTATATGGAGTACGATTTTGAAGAGATCATTTATATTTTTAGGGTTATTACTAAGCATATTAAAATATTTTAATGACTTATTTTTTAAAATTATTACTCTTTTAAATAATGTAATTTTGACAACAAAATTATTTTTTGCCTTCACTAGAACTAGTGATATTAAATTAAATGTGTTTTTTCGCTTTTTTTTTTTTTTTTCGCTACGCGATTTCTGCCTCCTAACTAACATTTTTGAGGGTCTAATGGTTTAATTTCTAGTTTTACCTGAAACAAATAATAAAATTTTTTTTACACATTTAAGATCCTCTCCTTGTCAGTTTTAAATATAAAAAACAACCGTTCACTTAATCCAGACTTGAATATTTTATTATTTAATCCGGGACACTGTTCTAATTTCTATCATTATAATCATCTAATTAGCTATTAGTCAATTATTTACCCACTGATAATTTCGTAAATGGGAGTGCTGCCAATGGGTAGCTTCTCTACATATATATCATGTAATTTTGTTATGACATATACAGTTTTAAACTTTATTCAATAAATATATTTTTTTTAAATACTATGTTTTTCTACAATATTTTTGACTAATAGTCTACTAACTAATAGTACAGTAAAATGAGGTAAGAACATTCCGCTTCTCCAATGTGTCAGTTTTCATAGAAATAGTTCTTCCTACGAAAATTATGAAGATTAAGTACATTATGGCACATTTATTGAGCTTCAATTTGAGTGGTAATAGATATTTTTGCGTTTAATAGTTCCCGAGATTTCCGGAAGTTAAAACTTATATTTTTCAAAAACTTGGAAAACGACATTATGTTATTTAAATGTGTTAATTATCATAAAAACAGTACTTCTTACCAGAATTATAGAGTTAAAGTAAATCATAGTCCTATTAATTAGCTTTGATTTGAGTGGTATTGGACATCTGTACGTTTAATAGTATTCATTGCCTTTTGCAACATGTGTATAAGATAATTTTTTTTTCTAAAAATCTTTAGCTTTCCAACGGTATGTTTATACATTTATGTTGCTGTTCTAATGTTCAGAAAACCAAAAATTTCATTTAATAAATATTTTAGCCCGTTTTCTTGTTTAGTTAGCTATCAAATTCGTCCAGCCTTTACATTTAGCCGCTTTTTATCAATCCTAATAAGATAAAGGTTCTTTATGGAAAGAAAATTTGAAATATCAAATACTGGAATTCGAACATTTATATACACAAGTTGAAACGTTTATTTTTCAAAAACTCGGAAAACGACATTTTGTTATTTAATTGTGTAAAATATCATAAAAACTGTATACTTCCTACGAAAATTGTGAAGATGAAGGAAATCATAGTCCAATTAATTGGCTTTTATTTGAGTGGTAATGGACATCTGTAAGTTTAATAGTTTTCGAGATAAAGGTCTTTAAGTAACAACTTTTATTTCTACTAAAAATCAGAAATCAATATTTTATTACTTTATATGCCGCATGTGGCCCCTTTAATATCTCCGCAACTATCAACTTTCAGAGAAAATATTTATATAATCATTTTCGAAAATATTTAAATGTACTTTAATTTTGTATAGAACGGTGTTTTCGATAAAGATTATACTTTTTGAGATATTTACAATTACAAAAAAAAAAAAAAAGTCTGATTATTCCTCATCTCCACTTAAAACCCGACTCGGAAAACTCAAAAATTTTTACCACCATTTTTGAATAAGGGAAGGGTACGAAAGAATTTCTGATAGGTTTCAGCTTTTTTTTTTAATGTTCGGGTTAGGGATCACTTGTAGCCGGGTGGCTAGCATAACAGCCTCCTATGCCAAAGGTCTCGGGTTTAAAACCGCAAGTGGTCCTAGAATTTTTTAATGGGAGGAAAAAATTCTTAGTTGTGCCGTCCTTCGGGTGGGACGTTAAAAGGTGGTCCCGAGCCTGTGCGATGTCAGGTACTCGTTAAAGATCCCTATCCTAATAAAACCTGGATAGGCAAAATTTAAGACTCCCACTGTAGCATCGTCCGATTAGCTATAGTAGCATAAAGTGACGTTAAATAAATAAACAATGTTCGGGTTAAAGGCTTTTTTTACTGTACTATATGTAACATGCGTTTGTTGGATATAGATATTTAAATGGAACGAACTTACTGTACATACGTTCGACAGTTAAACGATAGTCAAAACCTCATGTTGGAACGAACCTATTAATATAACTTATTAACGTGGCAGAGGCTTCTGAGAATAGTAGTCACTAATTGACGCTAGCGGAGGCCACCCGTAGGTACTAGGTTATTTATAGTTAACGTTGCCTCTACTATTTCAGAATTTGGTAGTATTCATTATTTTATTCATTAATTCGTTGTATATTCATTCCGTTATTAGAAATACAAAAATAGTCCTGCTTATAGATTTGTATAGATTAATCTATAAGTAACTTTGTTCCATTCTTCAAACGGTCATTAAATCAATGTTATTAATAGTGGTCATTATCGAATTAATTTTCTAGAATTTGCATAACTTATATTTATAATTTACTAGCTGTAGCCCACGGCTTTGCTCGCATATTCAATTTTTATTTAGGTTTTATACTTTTATGTTAAGAGTAACTATAATACCTAAAACGGCGTCATCAGGCATCAGTTATTCAACAATTTTTATGTGTAATAAATTAAGTTTTTTTTAATTTACAGAAGAACAATCAGTAAACAATTTTTTATTGAAATTAACAACTATATATTATAATACAAGTAAATATGCTGCTAAAAGATAGTGTATATGAAAAACATAAAAAGAAACGGCCAATTGGCAGCACTCTAGTAGTCATTCTAAACAAGAAGGTCTCGAGGCATTCTTCTCTTTAGACGCCTCGGTGATTATCAGGAATTGAAGAGAAAGCAAGTGTGAAACTATGGACTAGAGTGGAAATGGTCTTGCATGGAAGGAACGGTACCTGGTACGGGCCAAATCAACATATGGAAAATGGAGGTTTTATGAATGATTTTATTCATCAATTATTTATTTTATAGACGTGAGGATTTTGGATTGTAATGATTGGATACGGAAAGAATTGAATAGCTTAGTGGAGCCCCAAGCTCAACTCCGTAGGTCCAGATAGGTCTTATGACTGTCATGTAAATGAGTCTTTTGTAGTTAAGTGAAAGGTTAGAGTGTCTGGTAAGTGATGGAGTAGCCGAAAACTTAGAGCAGTTTCTTGTCATTTTCAGCCTTAGAAAAAGTTTAACCTATAAATAAACATGAATGGGTATTTTCTCTAATCGTGGGTCAAATTGTTTTACCTGAATAACCCGATTTTTTTTGGATTCAGAATAAGTTCTATGAAACAAATCGCTTTAGTAGGATATTGAAGTATTACAAAATCTGGTGAAAAATCTTTCACTTACCTTGGCTGTTAAAATCAATTTAAGAACTATTAAATAAATTTAAGTTTATTTAGTTTCGTTGTAAAAATATGATTTACATTAAATAATATTGCAATATCAAATTGTTACGAATAATTATAAGTTATAATTGTATGCCCCATTTGCCACTTTACATTAAATTTTACAACTTGTGTATAAGATAACATTTCTTCTAAAATCTTTAGTTTTCTAACGGTATATTATACATCTATGTTGCTGTTCTCATGTTCAGAAAACCAAAAATTTCATTAAATAAATGTTTTCGCTCTTTTCTCCTTTAGTTGGTTATGAAATTCCTTCAGTTTTTACATTTAGTCGCTTTTTATCAATCTCAATAAGATGATATGGTAAATTCTTCTGAATCTATAAAATTAAAGGTAATATATAGAAAGAAAATTTAAAATATCCAAAACTGGAATTGCAAAATTTTTACAATTGCAATACTTTTTTTCCCTTTCTATATATTTCATATATATGTATATATGTGAAAGAAAAAAAAACAAAAAGAATAGCAAATGAATTTGTATCCATAGAAATCTACTTACGAACATGTTTTTCATTCGCAATATGCCTAAATATAGTTATGTATCTTTACCAATCCATGTATTGTTAAAGATACATAAATGACATGTCAGATTAAAAAATGTTTTGCTTTCATGTGGTTAGAATTTTATCTTTCAAATGAGTACTTATAATTTTTAGAAGGAAATACATTGTTTGTTTATTTATTTAACGTCACTTAATGCCCCTGTGGCTAATCAGACGATGCTGCAGTGGGAGTCCTAAATTTCGCCTATCGAGGTTTAATTAGGATAGGGATCTTAAACGAATATCTGACATCGCACAGAATCGGGACCACCTTTTAACCTCCCCTTCGAAGGACTACATAACTAAGGGTTTTTTACTCCCCATCGAAAATCCTAGGACCACCTGCAGGTTTGAACCGGTGAACTTGGCATAGAAGGCTGTTATGCTAGCCGCCCTGCTACATGTGATCCCAGAAATATATAGTTTTTGAGTTATTCGAGTACCAATTATGTAATAGAATTAAAAAATATATGTTGTTTCAACCACTTTTGTTTCAACGCGGTCAAATTTTCCTATTCCAGTCTCATTGCACATCTAGACGGTAAGATGAACCTCCGGGAAAAATTACAGCTTCAGAACCATAGCCATTTTTGAGTAACTGCTAGGACCAAAAAAGTAAGTAAACGGTACTTTTTAAAAAATAAATGTAGATAGCTGCTGTTTGTAGAATACTATAAAAAGTAAGAGTCTGATTATATAAAAGCCGACAGCTTTTATCAGTGACGCTGAGTACCATACTAAACGAGTCTCAGATGAAAGCAGGTGATAATAGCTAAGGGACGAAAGTATCTCTGCAAAATTGGCAGGTAGGACAGCCTTGTATTTTTAGCTTAATTTTTTTAATATAACCTTTGAGATTGATCTTTTTTGAACAAATGATCTGAAGTGTTAGTCACCCACGTTTTGGGTGTAATAACTTCTTCTTTCTTTTTATTTTTTGAGAGGTGTTTTACTTGACGTTTGTTTATCTAAAACGTATTATCAAGCAAAATGAATGATAATCAACTATTTAGTTTGTTTTTTTTGTTTTTAAGTCGTAAAACCCTTAGTTCATCAACGCCTGGATACGATATGTATATTTAACCTTTATAAGAAAGAATTATTTGGTAACAAGTAATTAAGAAAAAAAATGAATATTAGGTAAACAATACTTTTAAAAATAATAATAATAATAACTAAAAAAACTTAAAGTAAAGAAATCATAAAAAATAAATAAATAAAAATAATTGATTAATTAGAAACTGACCAGGAATGTATAACTTTATATTTAATTAAGATTATAGTCTTTATAATTTAGATAACAATAATTGTTACTTGAGAAAGTCAATAACTAATTTAATGATTTCCTCTCTAGTACCCAGTACTGTTGAAATATTTGGGTTTAGTCCAGTTTTATCCAGGTGTAATAAATAGTATGGGCATTCTTGAGAAACATGCCGAATGGTGAGGGTTCCATCGCAATACTGGCACCGGGGCACGGGCTGCGTAGTGAAAAGGTACTAGTGTGTCAGCCGCGAGTGTCCTATCGTTTGCTTATTTATTTAAGAACGAGTGCTACAGTGGAAGTCCTCAAAAAGGAAAAAGGATAAAAAGGTACTCCTGAACGAATACCTGTAATTACATAGGCACGAGCCCACCATTTCATGCCCCCTCTGAAGGGCGGCATAACGAAGGCTTTTTTACTCCCCTACAAAATAGCCATCTAGGTTTGAACACGCCAACGTGGGTATAAAAGGCTGCTTTGATGCCCAATACACGACAGGTGATCTCTATAATTGTGTGCAAAACTAAGATTACTCTGCAAAAATGTTTAATATCCCGGAACTTTCCTGAGTTGTAGTCTTACTGGACAATGATCCAAGTTTACTTGGATATTTCAAATCATTAGCTCTTGCTCATACTAACCATAAAGTTGTCTAGAGACATAGAGCAGATCCTTACTGGGTGGTCTTTAATGTCTGCTCATTCTCTGGGTGTGGCAAGCAGGCATATTAAGCTGGGCTGCTTTATATGGGTTTCAGCGTCAGGTCTTCATAGAAGTCCTTTCTGTCTATGGTAGACTGGAGTATAAGTTAAAAACATTGCGAAGTTAGTGAAACATAAAATTAATTTTTTTAATTTAGATTGATTGGAAATAGTTATTTATTATTTAGCATAATCACGTTACTCGTTTTTTACATAAATGACTTCTTTTTTTTTATATCAATTATTTTTTCTCTTCGTTTGCTTTATTATTATAGGTAATTAAGCGTAATTGTGATGGTAACTACACTAACATCACACAAGAATTTCAAGATAAATGTAATATTTCATGCCGATCGAACAGGTCCGCTATTAAGGGCTGCTGCTTGACAACTTACATGGAATCCTAGGCTGAAAAGACAAGAAACTGCAAGCCGATTTCTTTATCGTTAAGATAGTTACTTTAACATTTAGTGGACAGATGCTCTAACCTTTCAGTTAACTATAGAAGGCTCATTTACATTATAATCATAAGGCATAATCTGGACCTGGGTAGTTGGGCATTGGGACTCTACTAAACCATCAAATTCTTCTCGTATCCAATCCAAAATCCTTCGGAAAATAATCAATATCATAAATAAACTCATCCATAAATACCTAAATGTTTCATATGGTGCTAATTTGGCCCGTACCAGGTATCACTTCTCCCATGACAAACTCCAATGCCGCTCTAATCCACTAATTTCAATTACTTCTTACTTCCTCTTCGATTCCTGAGGCCTTTAAAAAGAAGATGGCGTCGAGAACTACTTGTTTAGATTGACTGCTTGTGCTGCTTTTGGGCAGTTTCTCTTTATGTTCTTTTATTTTGTTATATCATTTAGCAGCATATTAACTTGTTTTTATAATTATTAATTATAATATAAAGTTGTAAATTTCAATAAAAATATTAAAAAGAAAAAAAATTTATATTTTAGAATCCTTCAACAGCTGTAGTTCACATGAGTATTATATAACGTTTTCTGAGGACAGGAGATTTAATATAATTATAGTAGGAAACGAGTTCAGTGAAAGTCAGCGGTTTAAAAGTGTTTCGAACGTCATGGCAAATATTAAAATGTATCACTGAGGATTAGCATTTCTTTGATTTTTAGTATATTTATATTGATCTCCCAAATATAAATCAAAATGTACGTATGTGGAACTGGAGCAATAGTGATTTTGAAATTACAATGACAAGTCATTAAAAATTAATAGTTGAAACAATTTATTAATGATTAAAAAAATACACATATATACTCATAAAAGTATTTTTAATTGACTTACTAAATAAATTCTTAGGTCTTCCTTATTATAGATTATGATTAGCTAGAGTGGTAGAGAATAGGAGTCACTTGAAAGGTATAGATTATGTTGTTTGCTTATTTGTTTAACGGCACTTAATGTTACTGTGGCTTATCGGACGATGCTACAGTGTGGGTCCTTAATTTTGCCTATCCAGGTTTTATTTGGATAGGGATCTTTAACGGGTAAAGGACATCGCACAGGCTCGGGACCACCTTTTTACGTCCCCTACGAATTACGCCATTGCTAAGGATGTTTTACTCCTATTAAAAAAAACTAGGACCACCTGCAGTCTCGATCCTGTGATCTTTGGTATAGGTTATGTTTTCCTACATATGGATGGTTTTTTTGATTCAGGATTCAGGCAATAGAAGTTTTGAATGTACATTTAATAAGAATTTCGATTGAATGGTTGTTAAACTCATAATGGTTAGCGAAGAATCTGAATATTAACAAACCTTTTTTTCACCCTCAGTTTAACACGCTCTAGCTCAGCTAATGTTTGTTGATTTGAAGACAGTGTCCTTGTTAGAAATTTATTGTTGAATATTTTTGTTATATAGCGTTTGTCGCTAGGACCTACCGTTTATTGTCCTATAGGTTCGACTGAAGATAATCACGTTTCGTTACATTTTTTAAGTTTTGTAGCCATTTCCTTTATTATTTATTATTATATTAAGTTTTTAGCTTTATTTCAACGCTCTGCGTCCAGAAAGCTGTAGTGTTCCTCGCATTTAAATGTTGAAGTTATTTTCGTGTATAAAATATATCGCTCGAACGTGTTCAGAAGCCTAAAACTATGGTCACCTTTTACTTAACTTTTTTTGGTGTTGGTATATTTTCGACTCGCTCTATCTCTTGGTGTTTTTCAAATCAAAATTTAGGCAGTAATTTTTGTGTCGGAAATTTAGTGGAAAATGTTTTTTGTTGTATAAAATTTTTGGCTTGTGCGTACAGTTTAGGACCTGTATTCGTTTCAATGGAAATAAAATATATGCTCTTTTTTATTGTGTAACTTTTTTTTACCATAAAAAATGAAACACAGCTCTGTTTGTGTTTCTCGGATCGGAAATCCGAAGACATTTCTCTAGTCAGACATAGTTTTTTTAGAACCTTTGTTCCGTCGTTTGGTTATTGGTTAAAAGCTGTATTACTTTGGTTAAAAAAGTAATTTTTTAAAACTGCTATCTTAACTTGTTTAAATTCGCATTCGATGGTTGTACAAGTAGTTGACAGTTGACAATAAAAATAATAAGGTAAAAAAAAAAATAATAATAATCAAAGTAATTTGATCTCTTTAACTCTAAAATTAACCAAAATCTGTAAAGTAAAGGTAGACGTATTCATGATATATTGTAATGTTTTCACTGTTCATTAGGTCCCTGGTTCGAATCCCGGCTAAAGAAGAATTATTTATTCAATTATTTCAACCCTAGATCGACCTTGAGGTATTGAGACCCTCCTGGGGTGCACCCAATATCTATTAAGTGGGTCCCCAAAATTGAGGAAAAACTGACTGCCGATCTTGATTTCTGCCTAATCATCCTCCTTGCATCATCTCTAAGTACTGAAACCTAGACTTTTTATGGGTTATAGAGTGTAAAAGTTTTTTTTTTTAGAGTTTCGTTATCGAATTATATATTGATTTTTTTTTTTTAATTACAAAAATGTGTTATCTTTTCTTGAAATACGATTAAATTTATTCACTTTACTTTGTTAATATAGGGTAAATAAAATAAATGAGTGACTGATATGGCTAACAAAAGAGTGTTTGATCGCCACCGACTAACATGAGGTCAGCCGTCCCGTTACATAATCTGCTTACCTCAGTGTTTTCACTAGCCGGTCCTTTCCCTTTCACACGTGTTTACTACCATAATAATCTTAGCTCTACTCTTATCTCTTGTCTCAACTCTCTGCTCGCTGAGGAGTATGTGTATATATATATAGTGCGCGCACACACACATAGTGTTTATATAAATTTAACTTACTGTTGAATCTTTCCCTTAATATAAAGGTTATAAAAATACACCTATAAGAGTAAAGAAAATATCTGGTGCGCCCAACTCACGGCATTCACTTACATCAATTAAATTTATTAAAATCAATTCAATAAATAATAAATAAAGTTATAGTTAAAAAAATATTCAAGAATTATATATAGCAGTGGTTCCCAACTGGTGGTCCGCGGAGCTCTGGGGGTAAAAAAAAAAACATTTACCTAATTATCAGTATATTTCTAACTAATTTGGTGCATGGAAAGTAAATTTTGGTGACAGTAATTTTTATTGATATTAGTGATAAATTATAGTAGTTGCACAGGGGTGTAAAATTATCGTAACTATCTTGACAAAATATGGACCTTAGGGTTCCCAGAGTTGGTTGGTCGTAATGAATGAAACTTAAACTACTTTTGAGGGAGATAGGGGTAGAATACATTAACATATATCTTAATTTGGCTTGATGTTAACTGTCCTATCAAGTTTTCCACGAGCGCATACATAATGTATCGCCTCTCTAGTGTATCTCCTTTCTGCATGCTGTAGTTCGTATTTCGGTGTCTAGCTTCTGATCAATGTTTGTCACGTTATGCCAGTTGAATACCAAACTTATTAATATTTATTGGATGTATAATGTTATTATTGTTACGAGTAAAAATAGAATATTTTAATATTTTTTTGATCACTGGAAAAAATAATTAGCATTATCTAAAATTTGGGCTTATAAACTTCAAAATATGTATTATAGGTGGAATAATCAGGAGTCAGTCATTTTTTGAAAAACAATTTTTTAATTTAGCCAACGTTTCGACTCGAGCTTGTGAGCCATTATCAGGGCATTACTGAGCCATGTCCAAGCATAAACTGAGACATAAATAAAACCAGTTTATGCTAGAACATAGCTCAGTAATGCCCTGATGATAGCTCACAAGCTTGAGCCGAAATGTTGGCAAAATTAAAAAAAAAAAAAATTCAAAAAATTATTGACTCCTGATTATTCCACCTATAATAGTTTCTACAGTCGACTATACATCCTCAATATAATTCAAGATATGTAGAATTTAAATATAAAAAAAAAATACTTCCCCTTGTATAAAATTCACTTAAAATCTCAATAATTTTTAAAAACAAAGTATTCTTCTTCACACTCTGCTAGGATTTCTTGTACGCTTTTGTTTATTTATTTTGGTAACTTGTAACGAACGAATAAGGTAAACGTTGTTTGGTATTATTCAAAACTTTATATATTGATGTGACTATTATTTTTTTTATCGCTAACTATTTAAAAATAATATAGCTATTGTTAAATAATTTTCAGTCATTTTTTTTTAATTTTCTGTTTCAAATACGAATTAATTATTATTCACTAAACGAAGTTCAAATATATTGTTTTTTTATGAAATGTATTTCTTTATTCTGTCTTATTTATTTCGAAATTGATATTAAATTCAAAAGATACCCTCTCTCTCCTACACAATAAAATATATAATTATTAAAAAAAGTATCAATAATAATAATTTTACTTTTTGATACCTCAAAGGGTATTGTAAATTATGAAAGGCCTGACCTGTTTATGGTAAAATGAAGAAGACAACAAAAATTGAAAGTGCAATGCACCTTTTTCAAATATACTTTTTTAAATCAAGATTTCTTACTTCTTACGCTCATTTAAAAAAAAAATTTATATCATTATTTTTATTCGTATGTTTAAAATGCGATTTGCTTACTACACGAAGTTCATATAGGTTTTTTTGTTTATAAAATATATCTAACATTCATCTTATTTATTTTGTTTTCATTAAAATTGATATTAAATTAAAATTTTTGTACCTTTTTACGATTTTCTCGTTACATAATAAAGATTCCTCAAAATGGTTTATAAATTTACATGATTTATAGGTCCTTAAAATTTGAATTGAGGATAAAAGCATTTTTTTAAATTACTCTGATTCTTTTAACAGTAAATACAGAGGGCACAAAACTAGTAAATTTCGTCATTCATAGTAAAAATATTTATCTACATCTACTATTGAATCATTGATTTTGTCTTCAAAGATTTATCAAATTGATAACTGTTCAATTTCGTTTTCCGGATGAGTTAGGTAAGAGGAAATCCTTATTGTTTACAACTTTAATTGGAACATAAACAAATGCTCTGAGCTCGGTTTGTTTTGCCATTAGCTAGTTCAAAGACTCGTAAAATTGAACTGCTTTCTGTCGGTCGTGTTAATCACTTGTGCTAAAGCCAAGCTGTAATTGGAGATTAGTGTTTAATCTCTCTGCTATTACAGATACTGTTGAGGGAATGGTATATTGAGTTTTATGGTTATTATGTCAAAACCAGTCAAAGTTTCATATCGTTAACCTGGGCCCTAAAATAAATTTGTAATATATATTTTTACTTTCACTTACCTATATATGAAGTATATAGTAAAGAATGTATTGCGATCTTGAAATTTTTTTTTTTTTTGAAAAACAAGTCTGTTTACTTCTTTAGACATCGTCTCAGAGTCAACCCTGATGAAGGCCCACAATTAGGCCCAAACGTCGGCACATAATTAAAATATCACCAAGTTTTAATGTGTGTTTCTCTTTAATGACCGCACCCCAACCATCTTCCTCACCTATGGACGTATATTAATCCAGGCTAGCCTCAATATATGTGGTGATGAGGATTCCTAGTGATTCCATGAAAGATGGTCTCCTCTTGTTTTTTAAACTGATTTCTTTAAGTCCATAATTCTCCAAAAATTATCTAGTGTTCAAGAAAATTTCTTTCAGATATGGAATAAATTTCGTATAAATGTCTTCTTCCTCCTCTTGAATCTTTTTGCCTTGTTGCTGGTCATTTGTTTCATATCTGTTAGTGGGGGATTTACTATCAGTGTTTCATTTTTTGTGGCACTAAATGCCAAGATGTCTACTAATCTTGTTGACCTATCTATATCAAGGCAAAAAACTTCTTGAAACCTTTGTATTTTTTTCATTTACACGTTATTCTAGAAGAATTAGTAATACCTAATAATATTCGAATAATTTATTTTTTCTATGCCTTAGGACATTAATTCTAAAACATTTTTCATTTTCCCCTTATTTTTAAAAATGTTCTATTTATGGTTGTATAACGTCTCTTGTAATTGGTGTCAATTTTAGCCCAAAGGGGATGATCGTAGTTTAGAGTTATAAGGATCATTGTGGGGCGACTTAAGTCATCTTAGCGAAAAACTAAACAAAAAAAAAGTAATAATGGTAAATAAAAATAAGTGAACCGAAATCAGATTAAAAATTTAAATATACATATCTAGAACGTATAAATTTCATTAATACTTATAAGGTAGTTTTATTTTCTAAATTAATCATCTCAGAGATACGACTTAAACTCAAGTTATTATTTTCAAGTAGATTGAATTTTTCAGTCTTTATAAAGTTAATATTAAAAAAAGTCGAGGCTTAGCAATTGTTAGAACTAGGAATTAGATTTGGTTGAAGTCATGTGTTGTGTGCACCAGATTTTTTTAACTAATACATAAATTTTATGCCATGGTTTGTTCGGTAGATTTGAGAGCGGTATTGTATTAATGCTTCCATTGATGTTTTTAGGAACCAACATACCATCATAGCAATTGCTTGTTTTGAAGAAGTTCCAGTGTGGTCGGGAAAGGATTTTTTTTTCTGATACCCTTAGTAGAGAAACGCTAGACATTTGTTGAAGTATTAGTTCTACTCCAGTGTTTTCCCTCCTTAGCTGGCGATTTGAAACTAGTGAAAGTAGTCCCGCTATTGACCTCCTTCGTTGGTCGCTGGATCCCGCGAAACAGGTCAAAGTCGGAAGCGAGCCGGTGGACAGACCGCCCTGAGGTTCCTGGCTGAAGGTTAGCGGCCACTATCTGATGGGGCAATGAGCCTTTAAGAAGTGGCGCCTCAAGAGATTGCGTGAGATTGGCTCATCACTTAGTGCACTGCCTCTGCTCATTGATAATGATCGTCGGTGCTCGAGCAAGGGATCATTTCGATAACGATCCTCTCAAGTGTTAGGCGGTATATTTCTTAGCCCTCATCAACAGGAGGTTGTGTTTTAACACCTACATTTTTTAACAGGTCTCAAAACACGATTAACATATTCGATCGCGGTCTTGATAATTTATTCATGTTTAACGTCACTTTATGCTGCTATGGCTAATCAAACGATGCTAAATGGGAGTCCTAAATTTTACCTATCCAGGTTTAATTAGGACCATCTTATGTCCCTTCCGAATAACGACTTTATTAAGGATTTTTTACTCTATTTAAACATCCTATGGCCACCTGCTATAAAAGGCTGTTATGCTAGCCACTACTCCTCAGGTGACCCTCTGGTTTTAATAATGGGATACGCCTGCAAGGAAACTATTTATAATTTAACCTCTAAAATCGACCTAGTAAAATTTTTGAACTTATCAGAATAGCATTGTCAAAGTTCAGTTATAATAACTGGTCGTAGGTACTGATTACTACATCTTATACTCGACAAACGCTTTAAAATTTCAATCAGTTTGTAACAGTCATATATTTTCAAGTCTACTAGGAAATATGAGTTTTTGGCTTTATTGAGTCATCATCGTATTCAATCTATAGCATTTAAAATCCTTCGAAAAATTCTAATTGCTCCCTTTTATAAAAATCATTCATGAAACCTCAATACTCCATTTAAGACATATCTCTTTTGGTCCCTTTTGCTCCTTTCCCCTGCACATCTAATATATTAAAAAGAAAATTTTCTTTTACCTTCTAATTAATAATATTGCAGTGCTCTCTTTATCTCTCTCTCTCTCTCTCCTCTCTCTCTCTCTCTCTCTCACTCTCTCTCTCTCTCCTCTCTCTCTCTCTCTCTCTCTCTTTTAAAAAATCCGAGCAGTTTATCATCTCCAAAATTTGAAATAAATATAATTTAGTTAGGTTTTTACTTTTTAAAAAATTGATATTTTTATACAGGTGTAATTAAAAGATTTAAGCTATCTTAATTAAAAAAGAACAGTGAGGCAGTTGAGTTAATAATGTCCCAATATTGCCTCCTGTCAATCGTTAACTCCAACAGTTCCCGGTAGCGGGACACAGTAATCCACACGTCAAGCCGTTGGAAATGTGTCTGCTCGCGGTTGTTCAAACACATTCGCCACGTTTACGGCCGAAAATATTTTACTGTCATTCAGATTTACATTCGTAACGAACCTATTACTTCATCAGTATTACCTAGCAGTCCAATCGATGTTTTCGGAATCAAATGCCACTTCTTGCCAAGGCTTTTAGTTGAATTGATTTTAATTGCAACACCATGATGACTTCTGAAGAATAGTGAAACGGTGAAAACCATTGAAATATCAATTGTGTTGGAATGATCTTTACTTTTTGTCCATATCTAAGAACACAAACCTTTAGAATGATATTGTATTGTAGAATATGCTAGTAGAGTAGACGCATAAAGATGGAATATATATTTAAAAATTAATATTATTATAATCTTAGCTTAATTCAAACGTTTCAGTTGTTCGTGATTGGTTTTTGTTTCTTTGTATGTTTAAGACGCAAAAGATCTAGGTAATTAGCGCCATTGGTTTTTAATTAATCATATTAAGTGTTTCATTTGCAATATATGAAACATTGTACATCTTTGTTGATTATTTTTTTGAGGAGAGAGAGAAATGTTTTATTGAACAATATCAAGTTCCCTATTGTTTATACATAAGTAATTGTTAAATGCTTACATTTTAATTTATGCCTGATAATTATTGACATTCATTTTAAACCTTAATCTAATTTATCAATTATTTCCTAATTAGACTTTTTTTGGGTTATTTAATATTTATCACGTCTCTCAAAAAAAAAAAATAATAATAATAAATAATAAAAAAAATAAAGGATTGGTACACTGTAACCATAAATGTGGTAATGGGTAATTCTCAGGTAGTCCAGAATCACATTTTCCTCTAAAATCGCGGCATCTCTTGTGCTTACACCTAGGCAGATTAGTTTTTGAAAAATGTTTACAAAACCTTGATAAGGTCTAAACTAGTGATCTTCTTACTTGCAGTAATATTCCAGCTCTCTTGTTCCAAATAAAGCAGTGCAAACATATTTACATACCTCCTGCGAAGCAACTAAGCTTGAAGATTTTTCTATAAGTTTGAAGTTCAGGGAATTCGTACTAGTTTCGACGATGGTGGGTGTTACAACTATCTGCTTATCATGAAATGTTATAGTATCAATATTCAGTTAATTGCTTTAGTTCTCATTAGTCAAAAGCCATCATAATCCATTCTCATTGGTTCCAAATATCTCCTCAACTCCCTCTCCTGTCATCCCTACTTTATCTCAACTATAAATATACTATATACATATCATTTTCCACTCATCCATTAGAAACCTAGGTGTATTCCTCGACTAAAACATTTTCTGAAATAATCACATCTCCCAAATGTCCAGAAAATCTATTTCTGTCCTTTAACAGTTCCTCAGAGTACGCGATTCCATACCCAATAAAACCCGAAAGCTCCCACTTCTATTATGGCTGCCTAGTGTTAAGCAGATTATCAGAGATGCTTGAGATGAGGCTGAAGAGAGTAATGAACTGCTCCATTAGATTCATCTTCGGGATTCCCAAGCGCTATTTTCCACTTAATATGCTTAGTTGAAGTGGTTTTACCCGACATTTGGACGGAAATACTTCATAGAAACTCCCTTTACCAATGCTTCAGAACCAAAAATATCCTCCATATCTACTACATGTTTACCCCACTTTCTCTGTCCTCTCTATTAACATAATAGACCTTGGACCTACTCATTCCCTTCCATAGAACTGATTCCTTTAAGAGATTTTTCATCATGTGTGCATCTTATTATTATTATTGGGTTTTTTTTCGCAACTGCGTTGTTGCGCATCCAGCGAATATGAGGTATTATTAATTCTGCGAATGTGTGCATCTTAATTCTGTATTTCCTTACCGTAGCCCATTCGTACATTTCAATCATCAACTGCCGTTAAACATAAACTATTCATCCATCTCCTAGAATATCCATGCCTTTATTAAGTTGAACTATAAAACTTCTTCCTCCTTTATTCAACTTCATAGTTTTAGTTCGTTTTAATTTTCATATATATTTTTTTAAGGTATAAATATCATATATGTAGCAATATCATACATTTATGTTTTGCTATGTTTTTGACCGACTGCTGTTCTAAGGCAGCGGTAGCTTCAAAACCGTATTAATTATTATGTTTAATGTATTTATATATTATGCTTTTTGGAACCTTTGGAATTATTTTCCAAAGGTATCGTGTTTACCGATCCCAGTAGATGACATGCAGGGTAAGAACAAATAACAGGTTTAAATAAATTACATTATTATTTAAATTAACTTAAACATATACAATATATTTACACAATGCCTGAGAATACTGAGGGATTTCTTAGCTGACATTGCCAAACAATATTACAATGGAAGGTTACCTTCTGACACCTAGTCGGCTGGCGGAGGTGGAAATTGTCTCGGTATCACTTCAAGCTCTCCTACTCCAGATGCTCACTGACCTCCGACGGACCTCTCCATTTTTCTAGATAGAACTCGACTCACCTCTTCTTGAGGATATAACCCAACACCCCTCTTCGAATCTTCTCTCTCATCCTCGTCACCTCGGGCGGGGCATATTTGGGAAGTGCCCCAGTTGGGCGGTCCAGCCTTTGTAGACCTTTATCATAAGTATGCCTATCTCTAGGCCAGGCCTAATACTCATGTCGGCTGCCGCTGGAGGTGTAGGAAAGTTCCCGGGGGTATCGCGGATAATCCAAGGGGGGGGCAGGTAAACGCCCTTTGAACTTTTGCCGAAAGAGGCTTATTAATATTTATTTGATTAATATTAAAATATTCTAATAATGAATTCATTCCCCTCAAGTATTTGTATTTTATATATATATATATATATATATATATATTATAATATATATATATATATATATATGTATATGTGTGTGTTGTATGTATAGAAGTCTTTTCTTAGTATGCATTATCCTAAAATTGTGAACATAGTATTATAATAATTTTGTAGCCAGAACTAAAAATTTAAAAGTATAATTATATTATTCCTAGGGAACAATTTATTTTCATTTCATTTCATTTCTTCTGCCAACTTTTTTTTTGTTGGTGAGTTTTTTCGGATTACTTGAGTGTCATTGTGTGTTTATTTATTATTCGCCTTAGAAAGAGAAAGGATTGTATAAGAATGCGTAAGGCAGAGAAGTGTTTTGGCACGGGATCGTCAGAAAGCCGCTGCTTTCACTGTTTGGGGAGGACTTTCTCATGTCACGGAGCCCCCGGTCCAAATTGATTTCACATTAAATCGCGGCCAACCTCTGTGCCGTACTGGTCTCATGTCGCCCGTCCGCGTGGTCTTCCGCAGGTCCGTGTCTTACAGGTACGTTCTGCTTTATTCCCTCTTCATTCTTCCACGAAGGTGCAACAACAACGTTTCTCCCCATGTTTATTTCTTGCAGTGTATCTGGCTTATTGGTTATTTTAGCCTGTGAAATCTATTCTTAAGTGATTTCATGTGATTCGGAAAGCGACTAGAACTTTTTTCAACTTTTCAGTTGCAGCTACTGTGAGCGTTACTTGCAGTACTTCAAATCCACTCTGTCATAGTAGTAATAACAGTCATTATTGTATATAGGGTGTCTTATAAATCTCTCATCCTATTGATAGAAGAGATCAAGACAAACAAAAAGGTTCGCAAATGATCCAGCGCACTATGGTGATAGTGATAGTTTTCACAACCGTATTAAAATCCGTCGCATCGTTTAGAATGATTTTGTAGAAACCAAGCATCGTGACATCATTTTATATAAAGAGAAACACACATTGAAACATAGTGCTATTTTAATTATGTGCCCACGTTTCGGCCTGAATTGTGGGGCTTCATCAGGGCTAAAAGAAACAAGATAACAACCAATGTAATGATAGACTTAATCACACGTTAGGTATATAATAATAATATTGTTACAGTAATATAATATGAGAACAAACATAAAATTAAATGTGAAATGATAATAAGATGAAAATTATAAGGTATAGAAGTAAACAAAATTAAGATGCTAGTTATAAAGTACTAGCTGTACCTCGCGACTTTGCTCGCGACTATTTCATTTTTTTTTAATTGCTGCGAATTAAGAAAGTAGTTTATAATAACTGTGTTAGATGAGGATATACAATAGAAATTACCTGAGATAGCAGTAAGTTAAACTTTTAACTATATCTATGTATGACAAATTAATGATTACTGTTGATTGTAAGATATTAATTTTATTCAGTTTAATCTATAACATACCAGTAGCAAGGAGCTATAACCGTGATTATCTAATACTAACATTTTTGCTTTAACACATTATCATTCTATACCATGGTAATTTCTATGTAACAATATGTAAAAATAATATCGCTATTCTTGCTTTCTGCAAACTCATTCTAAGCCATGCGAAAGAATACGGTTTTCTCCATCATTTTGAGTATTATATCCTGAAGGTTTATTAGGAAACTACATTGCAATTAAGTTTTAATTTAGAAAGAAAAATTAAATCCTCTGTAATCAAGTCATAAAAAAAAATATTCCTGAAACATAAGTAGTAATAAAGACGTATAAAATATCTTTGGAAAGTGTGAAATTTTAGAAAAGTTTATGTGTAATAAAAGAAGTAAAAATTAACATAAAGTTGTTTTGAACTCAAAAACCTATGAACATATACTATTTGTAATGTTGTAATTAGGTAGGTTATCCATGGTTATTCAGTGTTGCCTCCGCACTGCATCGTACAAGTTATATACTTTAACGATTTATACTGCTATGGCTAATCGTAGGATGCGGCAATGGGTGTCCTAACTTTAGCCTATCCAGGTTTAATTAGGATAGGGATCTTAACGAGTACCTGACATCGCACAGGCTCGTGACGATCAATTTACCTAGTCCTGCTATTAATATTGTTACAATGGAATATATATGCATATTTCAACTAAAAAAATAACTTTTTCAATAAATAACTTTATTTTTAAAATAAAATGTATATCTATAGAGAATAAAACTAAAAGAAATTATTCAAAATGCCCCCCTTTTGCCTTGACTCAGGCATTTAATCTCCGTGGCGACTCATCAATAGCATCACGCTGCGATTCTCGAGGTAAGCGCTCAACTGCTCGGAACAGATGGTTTATGAGGCTTTTCATGTTAGGGCGTGTGCACTGTGACATGCCATTCTCTCCAGTTTGGACCAAAGCCGGTTATCTGGTGGGTTAAGATCAGGGTTTCGTAAGGGATGTTAACTGAGCAAAATAAAAAATACAAACTAATTGGGGTTATTACCCTGACATGTAATGTAAATAATCTGATAGAGGTGAGGATAATCTTAATAATACCCAAGGATGTATACGAAGTTTAACTTTTGTAACAGTATTTATGACAGATTTTGGTGCATCCCCTCCAAAGGACGGCAAACTGAGGATGTTTTATTCCTTTAAAAAAAAAAAACTCCCTATATATATCTGGCGGCTTTGAACCCGCGATCATGGGCATAGGTCCACCGGTGTCACCCATTAAATTAATAGTTTTTAATTTTATACTTACTAAACAAGGCTCATGTGAAAGAACAATAATGAAACAGCCTTAAACGTTAGTTAAATTATTACAAATGTAATTAATTTACCCAAATACTGATATCAATCATATGTATTAAACATATGATTAAAATGTATTTAAATGTTTTTTAAAAATTTATTTATAGTAATTTACAACTGTATTAAAGAACACAATAAGTAAACATGAGGAATGAAAGAAACAACAACATGAAAATGTCTTGAGGAAGAACTACCTAGTAGCACTTCACTATTTTAACTCTGTAGGTCCCTAGGCCACCTTCTTTTCAGTCGCCTTGGAGGGTTTTCAGGGATATCTATGGAAGATAAATTACGGACAAGTGGGTTGTTAAGGTCATTATGAAGGAGTTTATTTGTCACAAAATAAGGGGTATTCAGGATTTTGCGAAGGATTTTGGATTGTAAGGACTGGATGCTGGAGGAATTAGATGGTTTCGTAGAGCCCCAAAGCTCGATTCCATATGTCCAAATAGGTCTTTAATGGTGATGTAAATGAGTTTTTTGTACTGAAAGTTTTGAACGTTTGTCTAGTAAGTGTTGTAGTAATCGATATCTTCGAGCAGTTTCTTGTCGTTTCAGTCTTGTTTCAGAATTATTTAAATGTAAATTTCAAATTTGACTTGAGTTCATTGTAAAAAACTTCTAGCTTATAAAATCCTGATTGTTCCTTCGGGACAATGTCACACTAGAAATAAACAAAAATTGTTAATAGTTATGATCGTCCTTACATCTATAAAAAAATTCTAATTTTGTAAAACGTAATTATAGGAAATATTTCATTTTTTTTCTTTTTATAATTATTCCCTATTTTGGTTAAAAAAGGAATAATTTTTTCTCTATCTTCCACAATAACTGAGTTATTGCTTTGAATCATATTTGATCGGCCCCTATTTTAAAACTAATTGGCTGATATCAACGTCTATCTGATATAACTATAGAAAAAAAAAATATATTATATAATACTATATATATATATATATATATATAAATGCTAATTTGTGTACCGAGTTTCAAAGAAATTTGTCAAGTAGTTTCGGAGAAAAGCCGAGGACGGCGGAAAACGGATTTTATTTTTATTCTTTATTCGGCTTCTACGTATCTTGAAACTTAAGCTCTCAAATTTTTAGAGAGGGATAATTTTTTTTTTCTTTTCTGGTCGATTACTAGTGTTCATTATTTAAAATAATAAAAGAAAGAAAAATATTCCTTAAAATTTTTAAATAATTTACAGAAAATATAGAAGAGTGAAAACAAATTATATATTCATCGATTTCAATTAAGCGGTCCTATAAAAACACTAAATAGATATTCATAAATGATTGAAACGGCTATACATGAATATTGAGTTTTATTGAAAAAATTTCAGTTGAAACCTCATTCGAAATTTTCATGAAACGGACATAGAAAAGTCTCATATATCATCTCATTCTTTATCGAGGGCGAAGGAAATAAATATAACATAGCATTGCTCCACCTTCTGGCGAAGTGAAAAAAGGGTTGGTTTAAATATACATCAGCTGCAAGGGGTGGATAGGGCCGTACGTGTTGGAAATATGTGAGGAAATCCACCCTTGGAATAGCCCGCCTGGATCCCATAAATAGGGCGGTCAAGGGCTGGAGGAAAAGGGAGCTGTCAGGCAACTGGATATTTTTATAGCCCATAAAGTTGAATAGCGCGATTTATGTCTCATATCACTTTTATGGGCTACATCGTGTCAGGTCTGGGATACGGTGATAATTATTTCCTAAGGTGTGTATTGTTTCTTCTATAAGGCAATCATTTTGTAAGGCCTTTGGCTGTAAGGCAAGGCATCTTACACCATTACAATACAAGGCATCTTACAATATTACAGTACAAAGCATCTTATCTTATCGCAAGATTCACTCAAATATGAATAGATAATTCCGAGGCAACATTAATTAAGAAACAACTTTATATAATATTAATATTAAGACACAATCAAATCCGGCTCAATTCTGTACCATGTCGTAAATAAAATGTAATTAATTGATGTAGGTAGAAATAATCTGAAGTCAGCTATTTTTTGGAATATTTTAATCGCCGATGTTTCGACTCAAGTTTAGGATTGCTGGACATTGTTCATGTTTGTAGCCCTGATGATGGTTCACAAGTTTGAGCCGAAACGTCGACAAAATTAAAATATAAAAAAAAAAAAACACTGAACGATTGTTTCTACCTACGATAATTTTCAACAGTCGAGTTACATCTCAAGTTAATTAATTAATATTACTTAATTCTTTCAAAAAATATTTTTATTACGTTTTTATTCTAAGTCTATGTTTCGTGACTTTTTTCCATCTTTAGCACTCACTACAAGATATTAAAATAAGTAAAATTATTATTACATGAAAATTAACACTATTAAAAAACATTTTATATCAGAACATTAAGCAATGTTGCCTTAAAGGTTTTTTTTTTTTTTTTTTTTTTAAATGAAAGAATAGAAACATTTCTTAAAATATTAAAAATCGAGAATTTCCTTTACATCCGAAACATTTCTCCGTACTTCTGTTGTGGAAATGTGAGGGAATGGGTTTTAGGATTTGAGAATGTATTGGACGATTCCGATGAATCTTGTTCCTAGAATTGTTATTCAAATTATACAATAAGGTTTCCGTTATTTCTGTATTTCAAAAAAAATAAATAAAAATAAGGTATATAATATAAAAAAATACTTTGAATAAGCCTGATGTGGGTATAAAAGAACGAAAAATTTATTTTTCCGGACTACTGCTCGGATAAAAATAAAAGGAGTCCAAAGAGATTGCTTCATGGTATTAGACAATGGAGGATTTTCAAAAATGACTGTGCATCTAAAGATAACATCATATAATAATCATAGAAGATAATTTATCATAGGATAATTATAGCAGTATATAACACCATGAAAAATATATCCAAAGTATTTTCAAAATATTTTATATAAAACGGAATATTACAAAAAAGATAAAAGTGTTTGAGTCTAATTAATTTCTATCGCAATCACTTCGAACTTGTAATTATCCTGATTTAATTGATCAAAGGCCTCTATTGCCTTTATTGTCAGTGAATTACTTCTTTTGTGAAGAATGTCATATCACGTTAAAATTGATTGATTAAATCGTTGGAGTGTTATTTCACAGAAATTATTTTAGTGATGCCCTTTGACATCTCATTTTTTTTTTTTATTCCCAGCAATTATTAGTCAAATAAAAACCAATCAATTTTCTATCATTTTCCATCGTTTTCCCTGGTTAATTAGGGTGGCGGAAAAGCCAACTCAAAGAGAATATTGTATCAAACGAACTTTGTTTTACTTTTCTATCTTTTTTCATTATAATTTTTTTATTGCCTTTGAAAATATTGCTTATGAAATTTTGAAATGGACAATATATTAGTATCAATAAGTCATTAACATAAAAAGGATAATTGATTTTATTTATAGTGTATAATGTTTACTATTTATAGACTCCAAAAGTCTTATCATTTCGTCGACACAAAATAATCTGTGAGTAGATGTAGTCGTTTGTTTATTAATTTAACGACACTTTATGCTACTATGGCTAATCGGACGATGCTGTAGTGAGAGTCCTAAATTTTGTCTATCCAGATTGAATTAGGGTAGGGATCTTTAAAGAGTACCTGACATCGCACAGGCTCCGGACCACATTTTTCTTCTCCTCCGAAGGATGGCATCACTAAGGATTTTTTATTCCCATTAAAAAAATCCTAGGACCAGCTGCAGGTTTGAACCCGCGACCGTTGGCATAGAAAGCTGTTACGCTAGCCACTATGCTATAGGTGATCCTATATAGGATTAGATGTGATTATATTTGTCTATAATATTGTTATTGACCATTCTGGTTCTTGAAAAAAATATTTCAAAAATCCTGTACCTCTACAACCTATGAAGGGCTACTGTGCAAAGAGGGGATTAGGTCGAGATTCAGGATTTTCTCCAAATATTTATCCCCTATTTTTGAGCCCGGGTGTGCACCTGTTCTCTCTACCTCAGGGTCGCCCGACGGTTGAAATAACAGAATAAGTAATTATTCTGCTGCAGACGGGGTTTGAACCCGGGACCTATGGACTAGTTGACTTTATGCATTGATTTCTTTACTTAACAGGCACATACACTGGGCATTTAAGCATGTTTTTTTTTTTTTTTTGTCGTATTCCTGGGTAAGTGGAATTAATCAAGAACGAATCTAAGCGTGTAATTGGTAGGTTTAGAAAATAATTGCATTTATGAATCGCGTTTTTAAAAAACTTCATATTCATGTTCATTAGATGTAATCAAATAGAAGATTTAAATAAAACTAAATGATGAGAGTACTAATATAATATGTCAAAATATTAATTTCTTAAAAAATCAGTTCTTTTAGTATCTTTTGGAAATCATCGTCTCAATTCACTTTTCAAGTATTAGGAATACCTAATACTCATAAGTCCTAAGGGTGCGTTTATACTGCACGAGTTTTGGGAGCTGGAATCCCCAAAACGCGTTTCAGCCTCAAATAAAGCATTTTGTGAGATAACGTAACAGTTACTTATAAATTTCATCCCTAATACCCTTCAGAGTTTTCAACGACGTTGATATTTATTCTTATTTAATGATGGGCTCATATTTACAAGGACGGTGTTAAATGCAATCTCGATTCAGGTCGGAATAAGGAAATAATTAATTTAATATTAATTCGGTGTGAATGGGGAAATATTTCGCTTAAAATTTTCCAAGAGATCCAACATTTCAGAGACCGCTATGCTGTAGCCTTTTATAATCTAACTTTCCTGTTAATTACTGTAACCATAATTGCCGGAGCATGATAAACCTCGATGTGGCCTGATATTAACTAATTAATAAAATTAAGAGCATAAAAGTAGGTATATCTCTCTTTTGTCCTCGCTAACACGTGTGTCGCGCACAAAGGAGCGGGGGAAGTATAATACGCGCACTGGGGCGAAAGGTGAGCTCTACAAAAGAGTTGATAGCCCCATTTAGGATTGCAAGATCCCAGGCTCGGGTGAAACAAAGGGCAAGGGAACGAATGAGAAATGGAAAACAGCGAGGGTTTGAGTTCAGGTTCTTATCTCATCTTCAGATAAAATTAAACTCCAGTCAAATTTATGTTTTGGTTTGTGGTGAGTGTTTCATTTATTCAAGTTTAAAAATGGATTTCAAGAGCTTTTTAAAATAAAAAAATAAATATATATGACAAAATAACGTATTCAGATTTTTGGAAATAGCTAAGAGTTCAAGAGAAAAAACAGACTGATTGCCTGCTCCAAGAGAATCATTTTTTATAATATCGCCTAGGATTCTGTTTCAAGACATCATCTTACCACCTGGATCATATGAGACCCATTAAAGAAAAATAAGCAATACGCGAGGAATTCCTTGGCTCTTGTAATCATAACTGAGAATTGAGACGTTGATTTCCAAAAGGTCATTTTTTGCAAAGTTGATATTTTTACATATTTGTATTCGAATGGCTTAGTTTTATTTAAATCCGTCATCAAAATTTTATCTAAAAAACGTAAAAATTCTTTTAAAAATATTTTAAAATTGCATTTCATTCCAAAAAGTACTAAATACACATTTTATTTCATTCCAAAAGGTATTTTATACATGTTTCGTTCTAAAACGTACTATATCCTATGTAAACAGATATAACCTTTCCTTTCATTTCCTTCCAAAAGGTACTATGTTTCCTACTATACGGCAGAAGCACCTAATCTCGTAACATATCACCATTAATTTATTGTTTTCATCATTTTATGCATTTTTATTGGTTCATTTAGCACGTCTTGAATCACCCTTATTATTTTGATCACTGATTTTACCCTAATAATCAGTTTTTAGGCTATTTGAAACAACTTAGTTGCGTCGCTTTGGTTCTTTTAAGTTGTCAATTAAATTAAGTTTTTTCATAGTATTTCTTCATGCAGCAACATAAATTTGGTTTAAAATTTTTCAGAAACTCACATTTTAATAGAATAATGGTTTTTGGTACAGCAAATAGTTGGAATTAGCATTCCACGAACGTGCTAAATATGTGAAGAAAATCCGTGCCTTAGTAGTCGTTTTTTTTATGTTAAATAAAAGCTCAAAAATTATTATTTATCAGTTTCTATGGTTAAATATTGTTTACACGTCGTTAATAATACAGTTAAATTTGCTAAATTCACACAAATAGTAAATACAATTTCAAAACAAACTTCATAATTACATACTTTCTTATTATAGTGCCATAAATAGATAGATTGTCCTTTGAATATTTACTTTCTTTATGAAGAATAGATAATCAATGTAATTAAAGAACAAAGAAAGATATTCTCAGGGAGAATAAGGTAATTTACAAAACTTAGTAATTAACGATATAATTACGTTAGTTATCGATAATGTTGTATCAGGAAGGTTGTAGTGACTGTTACCAACTTATTGCACGTTATATTCTTCCAAAAAGTACTATATCCCTTTTAATTCTTTCCAAAAAGTACTATATCCCTTTTAATTCTTTCCAAAATGTACTATATCCCTTTTAATTCTTTCCAAAAAGTACTATATCCCTTTTAATATCTTTCCAAAAAGTACTATATCCCTTTTAATTCTTTCCAAAAAGTACTATATCCCTTTTAATTCTTTCCAAAAAGTACTATATCCCTTTTAATTCTTTCCAAAAAGTACTATATCCCTTTTAATTCTTTCCAAAAATTACTATTTCCTTGTTTCGTTCCATAAAGTACTATATCCATATTATATTGTTTAAATTCTTTGGAAAAGTGCAATAATTTGGAAAAATTAGTTGGCAACACACTTAAAAATCAACTTTTGATTTAAAAAAAAAGAATCACGTAAATTGCTCCAATAATTAATAAATGACAGATTTTTGCGTTTCCTGTAAAATTTTCTAAAGTGGATATAGTACCTTTTGGAAATTAACGTCTCAATTATCCCAGTCCTTAGAGAAAAGAGTTTCGGCTTGTGTTGGTTTACAGATACGAAACCAAATCAGTAATAAAAATCGGAGGTGGTTTGGAGTTAGATGATGGTACATTGGTTAGCGTTTGCTGTTGTTCATTAATGAAAATAAATTAATCATTTTTTTTATATAATACTGAACTAAATTCGTTTATTAATTGATATTCCTATAAAAAAAGAAAGATTTTTTTTAGTAAATTCACGAGGTATATTTGTACGATGAAGGTTGGTTTTAGTTTTAATATACAAAAACATACTTAAGTTTTTTTTAGCCACAATGGTAAAGAATAGGTCATGATACTTTATTGCTTATTTAAAAAAAAAAAAGTTACAATATTTAAGTCCAATAACAGAAATTCGTAAGAGGTTTAGTGCTTTAATTATATCAATTTAAAAATAAAAATTTTGATTCTTTTTGTATTGTGATTAAGAAATAACCTTATATAATATTAATATTAAGACACAATAAGATAAGATACAATTCTGTACAGTGTAGTAAATAGAATGTAATTAATTAGTGTAGGTAGAAATAATTGGAGTCAGTCGTTTTCTTAATTTTTTTTTAAATTTTGCTGAATCATCAGGACTGCTTGACATTGTTATTCTGAGGTTTGTAGCCCTGATGGCTCACAAGTTTGAGCCGAAACGTCGGCAAAATTAAAAAAATCAAAAACACTTACTCCTTATTATTTCTTCCTTCGATAATTTCAAGAGTCGACTTTATATCCTCAATGTAGTTAATTAATGGTACTTAATTCTTCCAAAAAATGTTTTTATAACGGTTTTATTTTAAGTTTTTTTTTCATGGCTTTTTCCCATTTTTAGGTCTTACTACAATATATTAAAATAAATACAAATTATTATAACATGAAAATTAACGATATTAAAAAACGATTATATTAAAACATTTAGCCATGTTTTTTAGAATTTAAAATATATTAGAAAGAAATTGTTAGTAAATTTACGAAGCATATTTGTACGATGAAGGTTGGTTTTAGTTTAAATATACAAAAACAAAATTTAGTCTTTTCTTGTTACAATGGTAAAGATTAGGTCATGATGCTTTATTACTTATTTAAAAAGTCACAATTTTGAAGCCCAATTACGGAAATTCGTAAGAGGGTTGGTGCTTTAATGATATTAAAAAAAAAAATCATTGTTCATGATTCTTTTTGTGCTTAAAAAAAAAAAAAAAAACTGATCCCAAGTTGGTCTTGGACTTAACCAGGCTGAGCTTAAGTATGGGCGTGGTCACTGCTTCTCTGGGCTTTCCTCTCATTCACCTACTTTTCCAGTCCTAGTATTTTTTTTTTTACCCTTTATTGACCAGTTTCCCTAATAATGTTGGACTTTAATTATGGTAGTTGAATGACTTCTTTTATCTCTAATACTTATTGCCCAAGATAGTGGCAGATTGTATTACTTCTCAATAAAGCAATATTATTTGAAAAAAAAAATTATTGTAGTTATTATTTATACAGTTCAATTTGCTTCCTGATTAAGTATTTTGAATACTTCAGTGTATATTTTTATTATTATTTTAAAAAAAGAACCAACTAATAAAATAATCCCCCTTTCAAAATTTTAGCTACTACACGCTTCAAGATACATATAATCGAGAACTGATAGAGAACTGAATTTATTATAAAAGAATCATTGAAATCTATTAATAAATTGTGGAGGTACAGGTATTGCACTTCTATTTTAACGTTTAAGCGTTCAATTTTCCTTGAATAAATTTACCTTTTACCTGCTTTATCTTTCTTAAGTGATTATTTTATTGCTATTCATATAAATTTATTTCCTACGCCGTCTGGCTGCCTTGCGATTTAGGAAAAAATTCAATGAATATTTGTATGGAAAATTAATATTGCTATTACTGATCGAATATGAATTGAATCCTATAAAAAACAAAAAAAGACTCATTGGAATCAGATAAATAATAGCGGAGATATATTGTTTTGAATTTATCGTCGGTAATTTGTCATCATACAGTATAAATTAACGGTGTTAATGGTTCGTCTTTTTAAAACCCTTTTATTGATGGGTTAATTAATTATTGCCCCCACAGAATGAAATAAAAAAAATGATTGTCTATATATCAGACTAATTAGGGCTTTCATTTCTTGAAAACAAAAATTAAATATCAAAGGAAATAGATCAAATAATTTCAGTGTCAGAACAATCCTATGATTTGATCAATTCATTTTAACTTGATAATAAAACCTTCAAATCAGAAGTAATTTACTTACAATCGAGACAATTGAGACGTTGATTTCCAAAAGGTACTATATCCATTCTAGGAAATTTTACAGGAGACGCGAAAATCACTGATTATTATATTATTAAATCACCTAATTTGATTGTTTTCGCATAAAATCCAGAATTGTTTTTTTTTAGTATATTAATAACATCATATTAAAGTTATGAAATGAGATGTTTTAGTATAATTTAGAACGAAATTAAATGTGTAATTAGTTCCTTTAGAAAATAATTATATTTCTAAATTGCGTTTATAAAGGACTTAGGTGTACATTAGATAAAATCAAATAGAAGATTTTGATAAAACTAAATTATGAGAATACAAATATGTAAAAAAATCAATTTTGTAAAAAATGTCCTTTAGTACCTTTTGGAAATCAACGTCTCAATTACTGCCTTTATTAAACTAAATCAGGATAATTACAAGTTCAAGATAATTGCGATAGAAATTATTGGAATTTCCAATTGAATTTCCTTGTATATTTAAAAACTTAAGTTATCTATGCGATTTTTAAAATAGCTATCATATTCTTCATCATAAAGAAATTTAAGTGATTGTTTATGGTAAAAATAGGGAGCGGCGTGGTTTAGTGGATACAGCGCTAGTCTACTGTGCTCCGGGTCCTGGGTTCGAATCCCGGCTCTGGCAGAATATTATTTATTCTGTTGATTCAGTAGGAGGGGGGGGAGGGGGGGAAGGGGCAGACCCAGCCTCTATAAGTGGGTACCCAAATTAATTGGGGAAAAACCTGGCGGCTGAGAGCGATTAAGGCCTAATCACCCCCATTGCTCTGCCGTTGGCCTAGAAACAGTACGAATCTCTATATGTACTGAGCCCAAGACCCTTCATGGGTTGTAGTGGTACAGGATTTTTTTTTTTTTTTTAAATGGTAAAAATGATCCCTAATATTATATATCCTAGAAGAAAAAAAATTCTATTTCGAATCACACTTTGGCAAGTATTAATTCTGTTATTTTAGCCGTACAGTTACCTTGTGGTAGGGAGGACCTCATCCTGCTTGTATAAAGTGGGTACCCATAACTTGGTGAAAAAAGCTAGTGACTGGAGATGATATTAGTCGGCCACCGTAGTAATGAGGCTATGAGAGGCACAGGTTAAGAATATTATGAAAGTAATGTAATAATTAAAGTTGTGATTTCAATTTGATGATCACTAATTGAATAACTTGAATAAATGGCTGGCACTTTAATTTGTGTTAGAAAGTGGCGAGGTCTAGTGAATAAAGCACTATTTTAGCCCTGATCCGAACCACGGCTGAGGAAGAATGACTTATTACAGCCGGTACTTCCAGCCTCTCTTAAGTGGGTACCCAATATTGAGGGAAAAGGGTATTCTAGGCTTAATCACGTCATTGCACGGCCGTTGGCCTTGAAACACGCACGAACTCTATATGTAGTCAACCCAACACCCTTGATGGGTTGTAGAGAAACAGATTATTTTGTTTTTATTATTTTTTTATGTGTATTAAAATTTAAATCCGCCATTTTGCTATCACACTGACTAGGAACTAATTCCATCCCAAGTTTTTTATTTAGAAAAAAATATTTTTTAGGTGAATATTTCATATACTAACTAGAATATACACTTTATACTATGCATTTTGCACCTTTTTACGATTTTCTGAAAAGCTACTCAAACGATTGTGATTTAACTGGCTATGTTGATGTAAGATTTAATGGACTTGAATATCATGTAGGTTTTATTCTAATTTTATTCTAGTCTGACTGGACTTATGGGATATGCCGGTATTTAAATTTATTTTCTCTTAACTACTATTGTTTTTTAGATTCGAATAAAATAACCATTTCATGTTGTTAACATTAATAAGAAACAGGTAAATATACAAGATAAAACATTTTGATAACCAACTAAAGGAAACAAGAGCAAACATATTTTTTAGGGTTTTTTTTTCCAGATCATAAGAATAGTAATATAAATGTATAATATTTTTAAAGAATATTTCGTACAAGATTTGTTGTGTACGAATGCCCTTTGTTACATAGAAATTTCGGATTCAAATGTACATTTAAATCAAGTTACTTGTTGTCTACCCCAAAGTTGTTTGGCCCTATTAGGGATCACGATTGGTGTGTGAGAACCGATCCATTGTCACTATCTTTATGGCGATCTTTAATTTGCCATCTATTTCTAATCTGAAAGGGGGAGTGGATTAAGATTTATTTAATGGTCTCTCCGTGATACGAATCTCACGGTGTCCTTAAGAGAATTGGGTCAAAGCTGTCTTGGATCAGTGTGCTCAGTCACTGTGTGAGTTGTTTTTGTTTTTTTCCACTTCCTTTCGGTTTCTTTCTTTCTTTTATTTTTTTTTATCTGTTGACCGAAATATGATAATTTTCAAAACCATTTTGCTTACGATTATAACTTAGCTTGCGGCTTCTATCGTGAAATTGAAAGTTTAAAATTTATAAACCTATTATCCTCCCAGCGGTTCTATAGTCATGGAAGTATGGACGATTACTTTAAAAAATGAACAACGCCTTAAGGTTTTCGGGAATAAGATATTATATAAAACATTTGGTCTAAAGCTATATAAGATCACAGGTAATCCAGAAGGTTACACAATGCGGAATGGCTGAATTTGTAACCTGCCAGTGTAGTAGAGTTGGTGGTATCGTACCGACTGAAATGGTAAAATTGTTAGACCTAGTATGAACGAATTTCAAAAAAGAAGGCATGCGTTTTCTTTGTGGATGGGAGGATTTTATGTCTGATCTCGAGAGTTTGGGCTTGGATGGTAATTATATGATGATTTTTTTACATTTGGTGGTTTCAGCATGGAATCTTCGGGTTTGCCAAGTCTATTTTAAATGTTATTTTGTTAAAGATTTAACCTAACTTAATATAATTTCATTTGTAAATCCATAAGTTTTTGTTTCATTATTACTCAGTACAGTAACTTGATATTAAATGTAATAAAGTTAATTCTCATTTTTTTGTTACAATATACATCCAAATTCCACTGACAGACACAATATAATATCTGGGCTTGACATTCGACAGAAGAATGACATGGGGCCCACACATCAAGAACAAACAGAGAACGCTAAACAAAAGACTAAAACTTTTATACTTACTACTCTCAAGACGTTCAAAATTAAAACTTAAAAATAAACTAAACATTACATTTACCTACTGAAGCCCATTTGGACTTAGGCCTCACATATATACGGGACTGCCAAAAAGACACACATTGCAAAATTCAAATTTTTCAATCCAAACCTTTCAGAACTACTACAAACTCGCCATGGACTCAGCAACACTACTTTAGATACAGACCTCCACATGCCAACAGTCAACGAACAGATTCGGACCCTCTACAAACGTTTTCACAACTTACACGGACATACAAACAATCCAATACTCAAGATTAATATTCTGGCTTCTTATTCTTGCTATATTCATTTTTACTTTTACTTATTTACTTATGAAATATATTTTAAGGGAAAGTATTGCGATAGTGCAAATTTAGAAATCCCAGTTTTCAACGGAGGAAACGTTTAAGGGTCCCAAGAGTCCAAATAACCAAGTCTAGCACGAAAATGGAAATTCGCAGGACTCTGAAATTTCATATTTAAAACGCAACTTTTTCTCTGAAATTGGAGAAACAGAAGAGCCACTTAATACCATTCATTTTGATCCTTTTCACGATTTTCCTATCCTATCCTTTCCTAACAATTTTGATTAAATCGCTGTATCGATGTAAACTTTAATAGTCTTTAATATCATAAAAGTTTCATGTGATGTAAACCTTAATAGGCTTTAATATTATAAAACTTTCATTCTGATTGAAATGATGTGACAGGGCTTAAATGTTAATATTTTGAAGTTTTTCCTCTACAGTACCTTTAATTTTTTAGATTTGAATAACTTAACCATGTCATGTTGTTAGCATTGATAAAAAACGGATGAATATATGTGTTGAACTAATTCGATATCTAACGAAAGGAGAAAAGAGCAAAAATATGTTTTCATGGAACTTATGTATTTTTGAACAATAGCATAGCATAGACGTATTATGCTATACTACGTATAATAATATACCGTTTGAAAACTAAAGATTTCTGAGAAAATATTATCTTATACACCAAATTAAAGTTAACGGAGAGTGATGAAAAGCCGATAAAACTTACTGAATGTCGTAGATAATAATATAATAGATTATTTTATAAAACACATGTTTTTATTAAAATCTAGTTAATTCTTCAATCATTTATCTCTTCAAACATCTTCTCTTAATGTATTTAAAAAAATTCATTAATTGTTTTTGACAACGGAGGTAAGTGAAAGCCGTGTGTTGTGTGCATTTCCACCTTTATTTTCATATAAAATTGTAAAAAATTTTGGCTTTATTTCCTCTCTCCCAAAAAAATGTGTATGTTTATTTAAAAATATGATCATTTAAATGTAATATTTCCATTCATAATTGTATAATTAGAACCCGAAATTCAATTATATTAGACTACACCCCCGAGTTGTAATTGCTTCATCATAAATTTACATTCTAATAAATAAATTAACATAATTTTAGAACTTCTTGTTATAACTCATCTTAATTAAAATCTACTAAAAAAATACGAAACACTTAATTATTTATTAAACTTCTCACCATTGGAGTGAGATGAAAAGTTTCTGAATTGCTGACTTACTCAGTTTAACCGGTGAAGAAGAAATCCTAAAACATTTCAAACACTGATTTTAAAACATAAGAATTAGTAATAGTTTTGAACAAAATGTAATAATATGTTGTAGTAAATAACTCTAAATTCCAGATTATAAATTATAGATTCGACCAGCACATTTTTTTAAATTTTCAACATCATTTGTGATGTGTGATTAAAGTAGAATAATATAATATAATATATAAGAATAAGATAATATTATTATAAAAATAATATATGATATAATTATAATAATATATTAAGCTAAATATGATATGCAGGAAGTGTGGTAGTTAAGTTCAAATTTTGTGTATAGTTAAATTATTTATCTTTTATTTTATTTCTATAGTTACCACAAGGAAAAAAAAATTGATTTAAGAAATAATAAAATACTTATAGTTGAAACAAGTTTAAAGAATTATATTGGTTATTCATTTAACGCAACTTTATGTTGCAGTGGCTAATAAGACGATACTAAATTCTTAATAAGTGGGATTCCTAATTTTTTTTCTATTCAGTTTTAATCAGGATAGGGATCTTAACAAGTACCTGACATAGCACAGTCTGGAGACCACCTTTATACTTATTCTCCGAAGGATATCATAACTAAGGATTTCTTTCTTCCCTTAAAGAATCCTTGGGCCACCTACGGGTTTGAGCCCGTAACCTGTAGCATAGTGGTTAACAGCCTTCTATCTCTAAGTTTACGAGTTATAACCCGTAGGTAGCACTAGAATTTTTAATGGGGATAAAACGCTTAGTTTTGCCGACCATCGGAGTGGACGTATAAAGGGTGGTCCCGAGTCTTTGCGATAAAGATTCCTATCCTAATTAAACCTGGATTGGCAAAATTTAGGAAAATCAATAAACTTGAAAAATCACTATTTAACCCCAATCAAACTATATCAATCAAAACGAAATCTACATGGAATTAAGGTCCATTTAATTTTACATCGATTTAGAGTGTTCAATCATCAATGTTATATTAATTTAAAAAAAAAATCGTAAAACATTGTAAAATGGTTGGTATAAAGTAGCATTTCCGTCCTGTAGATTTTTGAGAAACATTTCTCAGACTTTTCGTTTTCGTGCTGGATTTATTGCATACACACGAAAGTTGAAAACTGAAAGTAAAAAAAATCGTAGTACTTTTCCTTAATGTATATTCAGGTATTAGTGAAAGTAAAAGAAATTTGAAAATTAAGTGATCGCAACGGAGTTTATACAGCGTGTAATCTTTACTTTTATTAGAACAACTTATTTTATTTGGTTTTATTAGAAGTTTTTCTTACCTAATATTTTTTTTTTTAGGAGAGGAAGGTTACTCATACATCCATGCATACCCCACTATAAATTCTTCTATATTTTATCTTTTTCTTTCTCTGCTTCATTCCTTGAGGATTTGAGATCCGGTTGGACCTTTAATGCGAACTCGCTATCAGCGGCCGATGGAGTCCTCCGCTGGAGTAATCTATGCATGACGTGCCGGGAGTTGATAAATGGAGACTCGGAAGTGAGTGGATAGGCACTTCCACTTTCTTGAACGTTTTCTCTTCCTGCCCCGCCGCTAGCCGAGATATCGCCCAACCTGTTACAATCCTTGTCGTTTTCTAAGAGATATTTTCCTTGGCGTTTATTATGTGGTCTGTATCATCAAATGAACCTTCCGGGCTGTCTCGTCTTTTAAATTACGTACCATGCATGTACAACTGTGAAGGAACTAGTTATAACTTATCTTCCGGCTGGATATTGATAATATCCAAATTTTGTTTCTTGGCTAACATGAGGTTGATATATTGCTTATATATAAGAGCTGTCCTGCTCTTTGCATAGCCCGATATGGTCAAATACTCCTCTGATTACTTAAAGATTCAAAAAGCACAAAATAAATCCATGAGACTGGTAGGTTTTTTTCCAAGAGGATAAACAGTAATACACATGCATGAGATTTTATATATTCCCCGAATCCAAAAATATGTTTGTTTATTTATTTAACGCCACTTTATGCTACTGTGGCTAATCGGACGATGTTACAGTGGGAGTCCTAAATTTTGCCAGTCCAGTTCTTATTAGGATAGGTATATTTAACGAGTACCTGACACCGCAAAAAGTTTATTAACATAGTAAAAAAAAAAATTATTACACAATGGTTTATTATTTCCAAATAACTATATTAGAGTATAACTGTTTATAAAACTGTAAATAGGCAATTGAGTAATATGAAAAGTTATAAATAATTTAAAGGAAATTGTATAGAACTACTGCTTATTTCAAAACGTTATATCTCTACTAGTCCTTAACCAATTTCAATGATTTTTAAATCTTTCCTTTTTTTTATTTTACGTTTTTCTTGTTTATCGCGCGTTACTGATTCTTAAACTGTATACATTTTTTTCTCTATCTTCCAAAATAATTGAATTTTACCAAAGCGAAATTTTTCCATAGCATGTTTATGGAAAAATTTAAATTTTGTTCTTTTATTTGTTCTCTGTTTTATAATTACTCATTGTTTTTTGGTTAGTAAAAACCAGTAAATTCTTTTTCTATCTTAAAAAATAACTGAGTTATTGAATTAAATCAATTTTTATCGGCCGCTATTTAAAAAAAACACCTCTGATATCAACGCCTAGGTGTTAAAATCATCTGTATCATCATTATTTTTGTGGCGTACTTAAAAAAAATATGGTCCTGTAGTTTCGGGGAAATGCCGCAAGCGGCGGACAAACTTTTTTTTTATTTGTTACTCCGGTTCTTAAAACATAAGCCTTAAATTTTGAAGGGGAGTAATTTTTTTTTTTTTTTTTTTGGTCGATAACAAAGGTTTATTATTGAAAATAATAAAACAAAATAATCAACTTAAGTTATTAGAGGTTTATGCGATTCTTGTAAAACTTTTAATTTTATGAGTCCTCAATCGGGCGCTAGTTTAATATTCCCGCTTTTCCTTACGTGTATTTTCATCTTTAATTTATTTAGCCTTTCCTCTCTTTCTTATTTAGAAGTTAATTTTCATTTAATAAGGTTATTCAGGACCTTACTATCGCCCCTCTCTTCTGTAAAACACCCTTTTAATTATCTTATTAAACAATTTGAGACTCGTGAAATCTCTTAATTAAGAAGAGTTTACTAGAGTTCTACTGTTGTTCCTTTTGTTTCCAAATATTTCTTTCTGAGAAGAACTTGTTAGGAACAAAGCATCGAAGGAGCTCAAAATAGATTTAATTTTCTCGAGGTTTAGGCAACCGTTTAGTCCGTCGAAGGTCTCTTCATTAACGGTACCTAGTAAAGGCGGGGATGAATTTTTTTTTTTTTTTAAATTTGCAAAGAGTGTATATATTTATAAAAAAATTTAAGTACTTTAAATATCATGAATTAGTATTTATTTTTAATGTTTTATAATGAGTGAGTAATTTTCGGTCAGAAAACGGTGATAATAATAAAATCACACCAATAAGAAAAACTTAATATGTTTGTGTGGTGACGTTTCTCCCTAAATATTGGCCCTTCTTGAAAATAAAAGTGAGATAAAAACAATAAAAAAAACAAAACAAATAAAACGAAAAGCATTATATATATCATTGGTCGTCTTGGTTGCAATAAAAAAAAAAAATTAAAATCAAGGCAGTCACAAGGTCAGAAGTAAAAATTTTCATTTAATTGTAAAATATCATCACCTCGTATGTCATCTTAAGAGATATATTATCTAGAATTATGTCATCGTAATCTGAATGTGATTGAATGAGTTGGTGGTCCACCTAGCACAGTTGTTTTTTTGGACCTGCGATTTGTATCATGGAAATTCAGACATTTCGGAATATACTTTTTATCTGTTTCAGAAGATTATGTTATCTTATTATTTATTTATTTTGTATTGGTTACTTTGCTTTTCTGGAATTCCGGCCAAAACATCGACGCTCAAATATAATTTTTCAAGTTTTTATTATCAGAATTTTATTATTTTTTTTTTTTTGCCAACAAAGAGATTTAGGCAGATGAAGTTATCTTGTATTTTTCACTTTATAAATTTAAATTATTATTATTTTATTCAACGATAAAACGCTATCTATCAGTAATTTACAATTAGGACTATATCGGTGTTAGGTTTGTTAAAAAAAAAAAAAAAAAAATATTACACGTACTGCTGACTTGCTTATTTAGCAGTTGTTTGTACGGTTTCTTTTAAATCAGTAATCTTATTAAACTGTTTTAAATTTATAAACCAGTGGAGCACTGTTTTTTAAATACTTATTTATATATCTTTTTAAAAATAACGATTGTTGTTTTTTCATGTCTATATAGCGAACAAAATTAAATTATTCATTTCTAATATTTTTTTAAATTATCTGGAAAATCAAGTCCTTATAAAACCTAGGAATAAAAAAAACACTAAATAAAATAGAACACTTATTACAAAAAGAAAAAAAAATGTTGATCAAGTGAAATAATGTGTTTAGAATATAATTGCAATCTTACACAAATTCAAAGGGAATTTGTATTCGGAAAAGTAAAGAAAAAAAAAAGTTCGAAATTGGCTAAAAACAACATCTTTCGTTTTTGTATTTATGAATCAATCCCACAGTCTCTCCTTGTTTCAGTAAATCTTTAACTATTTCTTTTATTTCTGATCGATTTGCAGATGATGTAGTTATCTTTGCCAATTCCCTGTCATAAATTAATTGTATTATTTTATTTTATTCTATAAGACGCTCAACACCGGCAGACATTCTAAGGTCAATTGCGATCGTACTTATTATACAAAAAATATGTAAAAATCTATGTGAATAAAGTACTATTTTATTATTTTCTATAAAATGTATATCACTAGTCTATTGTTATCCGGATATTGGCAGAATATTATTTATTCTTTTAATTCAGTCGGGAGGGAGGGAGCGACCCTAGAGTATGGAGATCCACCTTAGGTAGACACAGCCTTTATAAAGTGGGTACCGAAAATTGGGGAAAACTAAGCGGCTGGATGGATTAATGCCTAATCACCTCATTGCACGGCCGTTGGCCTAAAAACAGTACGAGTCTTTATATGGACTAAGCCCAAGACCCTTCAAGGGTTGTGGTACAGGTTATTTTTATTTTTTATAAATATAAAAGCTGTGGAAGAAGGATTTTTAATTATGCATGACAATTTTTAGAAGAAATAATTATATCCCTTGTGTCATTAAACAACATACATCAACAAGCCATCATTAGAAGTATGAGATATGATCCTGAATTTGGTGATGTGAATCGGGCCCGATTCAATGTTTGTTTAACTCATTACCTTATCGCCTGATGTTGATTGAGTTTCCGCTTTGTCGATTCACCTGCAAATATCATGTTACCTGCTTCGGAATAATTTTATTTTTCCTCCTGTGAAGAAATCGCCTCGCCTTGAGAACGGGAGTAAGTTAGTCTACCATTGTTTCGAATGAAAGGGACCCTAATGTCTTTCTCAAGATTGCGTAACGCTTAGGGCAGTTACGTCTTGCGAACTCTTCGCTTGTATTACGATCTTCCTTCTTTTATTTTATTTTATTTTTTTGTTGCTCTTTACCAAAGTGTTACCAAAAACCACTGAAAATGATGACTTCCTTTTTTCGAACATCTGATATGTTTTTAAAAATTTATATTAATTGAGATATATGAGTGTATCTAGTAAATGTGGATTTGTTTGTTTATTTATTTAACGTCACTTTATGCTACTATGGCTAATCGGACGATGCTACAGTGGGAGTCCTAAATAGTAAATGTGGAGAACTATGTCATTATTACTTGGAAATTGCTTAGAGGGTTATTATTATATCGGAAAAGCAATAACTATTCCATTAGTTTAAAAGGCTGTTGGTCATCCTCTTCTCAGAGGGCTTGATTAGTAATGAGAAGAACGGCTGCTGGTTCTAGCCAAATCCGAAAATATTTGCACAATGGTCTGTAATTTTTGTTAATCTATGTAATTACGTGTTCTCAGAAAATAAAAAACATTAATTTATTTATAACTGAATAATAATTATAATATTTTATTTCCTTTTATATTTATTGTATTCTTACTTTCCTTACCTATATATAAAATATTCCAGATTTCAACGTAAATACTCGTTTTAGGGTCCCTTGATCCCAAATAACCATGTCCCGCAGAAAGGTTTGTGTGTGTGTTTGTTTGTCCGTCTGTTTGTAGTAAGTCTAGCACGAAAACATAAAGTCGTACGAAACTGAAATTTCATACTTAAGACAACTAAAGAACGCCCAAGATCTTGCAGCAATTTTTCAAAATCAAAATCGGCTGACTTGGAGTACTACTTTTTACTATGCATTTTGCATCTTTTTATGATTTTTTTTTAAATACGGCTCTAACCATTTTGATATAACTCCCTATATCAATGTAAAATTTAATAGGCTTTAATATCATGTAGGTTCTGATTGAAATACTCTGACAGTGCTTAAATACTAAAAGTACCTTTAATTTTTTAGATTCTACTAAAATAACCATACTAATTGGTTAAAATTATTAAAAAACTAATTCAACAATTAATTCGATATCCCAATTATGGAGGAAAAACAAAATAATCTATGTAATTTTTGAGTTTTTGAATATAAAAACAGTTATATAGATGTATGATGTACTGTGCAAAAGTTAAAGATTATAGAAAAACTATGATCTTTTACTCAACATCGTACTAGTATGAAAAGCCGATAAAACTAACTGATTGTCATAGATAATAGTATAATAGATCATTTAATAAAACTTTTATTTCTATAGAAAATCAATGTAATTAAATCTTTAACAATTTATTTTCATCTCGAACTGTGAAAATACCTAAATTGATTTTAATAACGGAGGTAAGTGGAAGTCGTGGGTTTTGCCAACCAGATTCATTTATTTCAAATTTTCGATGATCGCCTGTTAGAAGATATATGGCACTCAGCAAATGGAAAAAGGAAAATTACCAGAAGCTGTTTTGTTGCAAATAAGGTCTTTCATCCAGCTTCTTTTTAGCTTTCTTCTAATAGGAATTTTATTTTATTTTATTATCATGACATTTACAAGTCGTGTCAGTGAAGTGTGCTTTGAGAACGTGAATCGATAATTAGTGTATGTTAGTTTTTGTTTGTCGTATTTAATTAAAATTAAAGTTTCAATTTAATCAAAAGCAGAAAAAAATTAAATCTTCACAATATTGAGAAACGTTAGAAAAAAAAAAGTTTTTAGTAATTATCTTCATAAAGGTTATGCTGTCATTAAGAAAAGTATCCAATTATCGTCGAATTGCCACTTTGCCATTCAAGTCGCAACAAGCCATGCTTGGAAAACATCTCGAGTGGCGGAGTATGATTCGACCAAGGTTAATACGTAATCACGGCAGACTTATTATATATTCAGGAGCCCACGCCAGCCTCGTCTAATGGAATTAGATTCGTAACAACCCATTACGTCCTTCTCTCATAACCGGTTCACAGAAATACGCCTGGTACGGAGAATTTATAAAATACAATTATTATATAATGCAAACTTAATTGCTATACAAAGTGGTAATCCTAACTTCTGATGTTATATTTCAATGTTTTAATTGTTTTTTCTTTAGGAATTAACAGGGAATTCATTCACCGCACTGACACTTTTTACTTCGAATTGTATCCATATTATACCGGCATAACGTATACTATGGTAATATTAACCCAGATTTAAAAGACTTTTTTTTTTTTTTTTTTTTTTTTTTTTTTTTTTTTGAATTTAGAGCAAATGGAACTTAATAATGGGCTAAATTTGATGACCGATCTACAAAAAAGTAATTTATTTTCACTGTAGAATATAAAGAAACTTTCCTTGCCACGGAATGGCTTATTTAAATAAAAAAGGAAGCCCATAAAGCTTTTTGATGAATATGAAAAGTTTGAGTGTGTGCGTCTGTCCGTAGTTGAGTATTCATTGTAGCTGTAAACCCGCCCAATATTTGACTATTGCGGGCACTGTATCACTTTCGCCGATACAAAACTTGAAATTTATTAAATTAAGGACAGCTTTCTTAAACTTATTCCTTGGAAATTAAAGAGAGAGAGAGAGCGATCCATATGGTTAAGTAAAAAAACAAACTGTTTTTTGATTTTCTTAAGTATGTAAGTAACTCTACATTCCAAGGTGTACCATATTATGACATGACCCATTAAGTAGTACTCTTTACCCTTAATTAAGAAACGTAGATAAAAAAAAGAGCTTGTGAAACTTAATGTGGACTAAATTTGATTACATATTTTATCAGTACGTTCTTTGATCAGTAAAATTAATATTTTTTACTCAAAAAATATTTTATTTTTATTATTTGATACATTGCAATAGTTTAAAAAACCAGTTCTAGAATATCTTTTTTAATTTTAAAATGAGAAAGGCCTATAAAGCTTTATAATAATTATGAAAAGTTGTAGTGTGTGCGTTTGTCCGTAGTTGGGAATTTGTTTGTAGCCGTAAACCCGCACAACCGTTGACTATTGCGGGCACTGTATCGCCTGCGCCGGTGCACAACGTTAAATTTATTAGATTAAGGACGGCTTTCTTAAACCAATTCATTGGAGGGGGAGATAAATAAGGTTTCATTAACAACAATTATATTAAAGATAAATACTTTGTCAAGTTTTTTTTCGGTTATTTAATGTAGAACGTTTCACTTATAAAGGAATAATGTACTTGTCTTTAAGTTAGGTAGCATACTCAAAGACAGACAGATTTCATTGTCTTTTTAATGAAGTATTCATGCAACTTTCGACGTCTTCAATGCCTTATTCATCTTATTATTTTATTAGTCCGTTAAATTAAATATTGCCCAAGATAGTACTTGATTGTCACTTTTTTTAATACCAAATGGACTGGACCCCATCGCGTATCAGATACCTTAAGCATACGGACATGTAGTTGCTAATATAACACCTTTATGTGCCCAATATCATGTTATCAAAGGCCCTTAGATTTTTGAAAGGGGTTCATAAATCTTTCGTAGGAGGAGACACGAAATGGTGGTTCCGAGCCTGCGATGTCAGATATTTGGTTAAGATCCCAACTAATTTTTTACTATTATTATTATTTTTAATAATAAACATTTTTAATTGATCAAGAAATAAATATAGTGAAATGAACCAGCTCAAAATTTGAGGTCACTGTTACGCCCAAATAATAATTTTTAAAATATCCGTCTGCCTGCCGTAGAATTTAGGAATGATCATTTTTTTTTAGTACCATTATTTTCCTACTTTTAAGAACTAAGGCTACGATATCAATAGAGAACTAGAGTCTCTACAGTGCGTATCTTCCTTGAAAATAAACTGACATCGTTGCTGGTTTGTCCGTCTTAAACTCTTTGATTAATTGGTTGCTATTAAAAAAAAACCCATAAATAATGTATTTATTTTACTGCACCTCTGTAAGAGTACCTGTACCTCCACTGCCTATGAAGGGTCTCGGGTTTAGTGCTAACAGAGATTCGTTCTATATCACTGCCAACTGATTTAGGCTTAATCACAGCAGAAGGTGATTAAGCCTAAATCACGGTTATCCGGCAGGTTTAGAGGCTGGGTGTGCCCCAGGAGAGTCTGCATGCCACAGGGTCGCCCCACTGCTGAAATAACAGAACAAATAATATTCTGCCACAGCCGGGGTTCGAACCCGGGAACCGAAGAACAGTAGCTTAATCCACTAGACTACGCTGCTCCCGAATTGATTGCTATAAATATAAGATAATTTATTTCACAGTTATATTTTTAGTTATTATTTATTGACAATTTCTTTGGCCTGTAAAATTGGTATTTGTCATCTGCAAAAAAAAAAAAAAAAAAAAAAGTTTGGAGTAAGCAAATACGTTGGCTTCCGAATAATAGTTTAATTCAAAGCCTCTCTCGGCCACCGCCTCATGTGTCGTCGGGGTGGGTTGTACAGATTGGTGGTGGATTTAAGTGTTAAGACCGATGGTGTAAGTCAGTCTGTCGTGATAAAATTTATAATATTATGTGGCAGTATCCGAAACTGTGAGTTAGTCGAAGTTCTTGTGAAGTACTTCGTTTATCACATAAAATGACGCATCTACGATTTTTCGTAATATTTTGGATTTCAAAGAGTGTATCTTTTTGATGTTGGAGGTTTTGGCAGAGCTCCTTAGTTCTATCCCGTCTGTCCATATAAGTGTTTGATCCGTACTTAGTAAATAGTAATTTTGGTTTTCAAGAATAATTTTGATCGTTTATCAAGTTGCCTGGATTCAGCTGTTTTTTTTTCAAGTCTAATGTGGGTCCTTCATGCAAGTCTTTTTTATACTGGTAGTACCAAATATCGCTCTTCTGTAGTTATAATAGTTATATAAATTTTAAATGTAATAATTATTCCGAAATATCACAACTTTGTGTAATAATTCGTAGGGTTTTCGGGATTACAAAAGCTAAATACTGATAGTAATGAATCTATATGAGGCATCTGTTTGATGGCATATGCCATTAACTCTATTAATTTTATATACCGCCATGAATCCCTTGTTTGGAAGATAAACTTGGAATATTGCGGTAAATATTTTCGTGAGATGGAGTATTGGATATCAGATGAGGAGGAGACAAAGGAAAGGACGAGGCGCTATTAAGATAATGCCTCCATCGGGTCGATAGCTCCTCGGCGAAATGATTTAGCTCCTCAGCGCCCTCTCCCCGTCCAGGAGACATTTCTCGCAGGGCAGATCGCGCAATATAATAAATTAATATAGCATAATACCGCCTTCCTAGGGAGGAATCTACCATTGAATCCTCCGCGGGGTATTTGCATAAGAATCAGCGAGGGAATGAATGGAGAGATGACGGATCTTATTTATATTCAGTTTAAGTCGGCTTTTGTTTTCGGAACAGGAGGATTTGAAATGGGGTTTGAAAAATTATATTAAGAGTTGTGTAATTCGTCAACATGGGTGGCGTTTATAATTCTGGGCTCCCTTGCGTATCCCCTGAAAAATCAGAACTCTTTGTATTAGCAAAGCAAGGAGATGGAATGCATACTGTTCTGTTACGTGCCTACGTTTGGGCTTATTACCTAATTAACAACAACGTGAAATTACAAAAATTGTAAAATATAATTAAATAAGGAAGTTAATATAAATACAACAATATTATACATGTGATATTGTTTAATATCAAAATTTAAAGAATTTCTGACTGGATATTATAATAATGATAATTCCTTTATTTATTCTGGGATATGTCCTTTTACAATTACACAGAGGAAAGTAAATAAGGTCTTTGGTGCCTTTGGCGACCGCATAGTGGAGATGCAATGCACGGGGAGATTCATCGGATGCAGCGAAGAGTGCTTCAAGCAGCGAATATCCCAAGCATAGTGGGGCAGCGGTAATCACATTACCTTTTATTTTTATTCAATCACTTGCCTTATGAGCTTTTTTTCTCCCTTATACAATTAATTTCCTGTTTACTAGAGGAGAAAACGCTATTTATGTTTTTTATTGTTTTGCGTAAAACCGCATATAATAATAAAACATTTAATAATAGCTCATATTTCATGTAATATCTCTAAAAACTGCTATAGTAATCCCCAACTCCCTTCATGAAGCATAGCAAAATGAAACATTATTACATCGCTGGTCCACTTTGCATCTTTAGGGTGAGAATAAAAAACAATGTAATCTTTATGCTTCTGTGGCTGATCAGACGATGCTACAGTGGGAGTCCTAAATTTTGCCTATCCAGGTTTTATTAGGATAGGGAACTTAAACGAGTACCTGACATCGCACAGCTCGGGACTATCTATTCACATTCCCTCCGAAGGACGGCATGACTAAGGATGTTTTATTCTCATTATGAAATCCTAGGACCACCTACGACTTTGAATCCTTGACCTTTGGTCTAGGAGGTTGTTATGCTAGCCGTTCTGCTACAGGTGATCCCCATAGGTAGGATAATCCCACTTCATCTCTCGGTAGAATCGAGAGACAGAAGCTATAGTGGTAATTATATGAAGATATCAACAGATAAAGAGAAAAAAAATGATTAAAGATAAAGAAAATTATAATTTAATGAAAATTGATTTGACAACAGAAAGTCTCATGAGACATTTCGAACTCCCTATGAAATGAAATTAGCCCCTCCAATCAGAAATTATTTTTTTTAAACACAATTTTTTATTGGTATCTGTTTACATATAATTGACAATCAGATTAAAAAATACATATATTTGTAACACATCTCATAACTCGAATATTAGGTGAAGGAATATTTTACTATTGTTATTTTTATTTAATTTTTTCTTCTTCAAATAAAATGATAATGAAAGAGATAGAGCATACGTAGAAATGCTAGAATAGGGAGCGACATGGTCTAGTGGATAGAGGGTTATATTAATGTTTTGTGGGTCCCAGGTTTAAATCCCGTTCATGGCCAGAATAATTATATATTCTGGTACTACCGCAGGGCGGCCCCAGGGTAAGGAGACAGCCCAGGAGCACACCAGGCTTGTATACAGTGGGTATCCAAAGTTTTTGTAGAATTACATATGGCTAATATTTTGACCTAATCCCTTTGTTCTTAGAAACAATACGAATATCTATATGTTCTTATAAATATAAATGTCTCAAGACTTTTCATGGGTTTTACTGGTCAGTTTTGTTATTGATTTTTACTTTCACTTACTATATATTGTAAGAAAAAGTATTGCGATCGTAAAAAATTTCGAATTCCAGTTTTGAACGGAAATGCACGTTTTAGGGTCCCCTGAGTCCAAATAACCTAGTCCCGCATAAAGGTCTGTGTGTGTTATACCATGCATTTTGCACCTTTTTTCGATTTTCTCAAAAAGGTTCGGACGATTTTGATTAAACTCGCTATATCAATGTAAAATTTATTAGGCTTTAACATCGTTAGGTTTCATTCTGACCATATTATCTTTTTAGCATTGATAAATAACAGCTAAATATGTAAGTTGTGCGAATTCGAAAAACAACTAAAGTAGAAAATTGAAAAATAATTTTTAATGCAATTTTTTTTTTTTGTTTTGAACATAAGAACAGTAATATGCATGTATTATATACCGCCTGAAAACTAAAGATTTTAGAAAAAATGTTATCTTACACACAAGCTTTTAAAAGCTAATAGACAGTGATGATAAGCCGATAAAACTAACTAATTATTTTAGTTAATGATATAATAGATTTTTTAATAAAACATGTTTCTATAGAAATTCCATTTAATTAATTCTTTAATGGTTTTACTCATTTTTATCTCTTACAGTACTTGAAACCCTTTTATCGATTTTCGAAACGGAAAGTCGCGTGTTGCCCGCATCAGATTTTTTTAATTATTTAGCAAATCAGGGTTATTTTGTTCCTCAATTTCATGAAATAATAAGGTTTTTACAACACGAGTCCTTCACCTCTATAAATCTGTTGCAGCATCCGCAGTGTAGTTTTTTTTCATACGAACATCTGTACCTCGCATGCACTCTTATTCGCTTGACAGCTGTTTAATATTGCTTAGGAAAAAAAAATTATAATTAACCCCTTTTTCTGCTTGTTGTTTCTCCACCATCGTATGTTGGTAATCAGCATGGCAATATGATGTCTTTATTTTGCGGCACGGAATAACTTCTTGCTTCTATAGTTAAACCAATCCTTGAGATTTCCAATCCAGTTCATCCGTGGCATTCTTCTTTCTTATTTTTCTCCTAAGATGCGCTGTATCATTTCATATTTCTCTCCTGTCATAAGATGTCCAAAATACTTGAACTTCCTTGGTTTTTATTAATTCCATTTTATGAAAATTATGGTCCAGTACAAAAATATCACTTTATGAATTGATTCGAAAAAATCAAGATTGAATAATTGAATAATATTATAAGTGTAATATATTAACTTGTGTTACTATATTACTTGGATAAGGATGTCAGTAGGTTGTGAGGGAGGAGACCATGTTTTACATTGCTATCTATAATCCACTCTCTGCCCATCTATCAGACCCTTCTGCTGTAGCGGATACCGGCGATGTATTTGCCTATCGCATCGCGTCATGTTTTATGTATTATCAAGCAAGACTACCGGGCGATTTAAATCTAGGGATTTGAATGCCTGTCAAATAAGCATTAGGGAGCACAAGCTCCATGTTTCTGTCGTAACGAGTAACCCTTCAGCTAAAGCTACTTCAATGAGCTAGACTCAACATAAGGGGTCACCTGTGGGTTAGTGTCTAGCATAACAGCATTCTTCAGCCAAGGTCGTGGGTTCGAAACGAAAAGATGGTCCTAGAATTTTTTAAAGGGAGTAAAACTTCCTTGGTTATGCTGTTCTTTTGGGGAACGTGAAATTGTGGTTGCTAGCTTGCGTAGTGTAAGATACTTGTAGAAGATCTTTGTACTAATTAAACCTGAATAGGCAACATAACTAAATATTTAGGACTCCCACAACAGCATAGTTCGATTAACCACCAAAGCATAAAGTGACGTTAAATAAATAAATTAACACACCCAACAAAAATATCGATTACAATATTCGACATTATATGATTTCTGCGTTAGAAAAAATACTGTTACATTTGAGAAATACCAACATGGTCTAAGAAATAATAAAAACATTAAACATGTTAACCGGTTTTTGACGTAATTTCCTTAGTCGTTACTGGCAACTAGACTTCATTTAGGCTACATGATTTAACTTGGTTTTTAGTCCGTTTCATGTAGGATCTACTTATGGAGGTCACCATTTAAAATATCATTTCCACGACAATCATTTTAACTTTGAGTAAACATCACTTCTATTATTATTTCCATTTTAAGTAATTTTAATATCAAGTGTTGGACAAATATTTATAAACCGTACTTTTCACACTTAAACTAATTTAACCTTTAACAAATTAAATAGTTATATACTTATTAATTAATTTCAACTATAATTTTGTTAATTATATAATATTTTATCACTAAATTGTAATATTGGTAAATTTGTATTTATAAATATGTACGATTCTTTAACAGGCTTTACTTATAAAAAACAATTTAAAAACAAATGAGAAATATGCAAAAGGCAATATATAAGTTTCATAGAATCATCTATGGCACAAGATGAAAAAAAAGTATTGCAAATTCACTGCTGTTTTAAAATTAAAAAAAAATATAACGGTTTAAAATCCAACTTTTTTCAATTTTATTCTCCTCAGAGAATATTGTTTTTTTTTTTAATATTGCTTAGTAATTTGATTTCCGAAGTTAAAATTAATGTTAATGCCCAATGAACGATATTATTATATGAATTTAATTTAGAAATGCCTTTTAGGGTGTTGATCATTGTTTTTTTTTCTTTTTTCTTACCGTTATTAGATTTCACATTTAAGTAACTTTTTTACATTTTTTTTTTTCAAGATTTAATATTTTATTTTGATTCGTTAATTTTGAATATTTGACGTGAATGTGATAATTTTAAAACGGTTTCAGGCTCTTATTGTAATTTTCGGTTAAAAATAAGAAATATATATATATATATATATATTAATATATATATATATATATATATATATATATATATTCGTAATAAAATTAAGTACAGATGTTCTATTGTTTTCGCTTTACTTTGTAATAAGCTTTAAGAGTTCTTCTATCCTATTGTTCTTGTTTTATTAAATTTAATGTATGCAATATTTTAAACATAAAATCAAGTATTTAAATCTATGAAGCGAATTAGTTGTATTTATCTTTTTAATTTAAATGTTTCTAGTACAAATACTTTTTTATTCTATTTTATTTGCAAACATTCCAGTTACTCTCTAATTAAAACGAATAGGGAAATGAGTATGGCTCTGTTTCAAACTTCATCTGATTTCGAAACTTTTCAAATTAAAATTTTCCCATTCCGACTGTTCTCATTTGAAATAGTATAACTGATTTTTCTCTTATTCACTGTCCCATCTAAATATTTTTCAGCTTTTAGTATGTTTTTTTTTTTTTAAATAAGCAATATTTTTTCTATAAAATATTTTTTTTTTACTATTTGATTTACTAAATGTATTGTTAATCAATATCCTTCCTTATTCATTTGTAACAAATAGTTATACACTTTTATTTATAAACTTAAGAAACAATTTTCTGGTATATATTAAGAACCCCTTCCCCCTCCACTAGTCGACAATTTGAAAAAAAAAAAAAAACTTTGTCATTATCATTTTTGTTAAGTAATGTCTGAAGTATTTTTTTTTTTTTGGATTATAGAATTGACATAAAATCTTGGTTGTCTAACCTGATATCATTGGCGACACAAAATTAAACTTTTACACCTTTGAAAATGTAACTAAATGTTTTATTTTAATATTAATTTGTTTTTGTTTCAGGTATGTACCATTGCAGTGCCTTTAGTTCAAGTACAAAACACACTGTTAAGTATTAATAACTACTATATTAGCAATTATAGTTAGATTATTTGTTTGTGGATTTCATGCATACTGATCCTGACACAGTTTTGTCATGTTCTAATGTATTTTATAGTAGAATTGTGTCTTGATTCCATGTCTGTTATTTGAATTTAAATCCACTTTTAGCTATATAATGATTAATAATGGCAAATAGAATAAATTAGTTAGTTATTATAATTATTTATTTATTCGATAAAATGTTAACTTTTACTGAACAATATATGGAATATAAATGTATCTTTGGTATAATTTTAAGTTGTATCTGTATTACTATCTATAGATGGTGGTTTTGTATTATGTACAATTTCTAAAATAACTAATGTTATATGTAAATAAACATTTTTATTTTTTTTATATTTAAACTTTGAAAAAAATATTAGAATGAAGTTCATATTATAAGACCTTTAATATTGTTATACTTTGAAAATTTAACATATACATTGAAAAAAAAATTATTATAAATAGTTTATATATTGCGTTCTGTAGCTGAATATTTATAATTTTAACTTTGTATGATTTAAATTGTTTAATATTTTTAGTTTTGTAAACTTCTAAAAGAGAATTATGAATATTAATCAATCAATAAATTAATTAAATTGCTAACCTTTAAAAAGTTCAGGAAGAAATCTGTCCATGTGGAGGTCAAAGAAAGAAAAACTATGAATTAATCTAAATAGAGTTGTAGGGCATCATCATGTCTAAAAAAATTGTACAATAAGGATAGTACAACATATATAAGCAAGTACAATCAAAGATAAATCTAGAAAAACATATATTAACAATTATAATAATAGTAAATACAATATTGCTGTGCTACTAATTTAGAGCAAATAATCATGTAAAAATACTAGAAAGAAAATTGGTAGGTAAAGAATAACTAGTTACTGAAGTACAATGCTTTTTAGTACACTATTATTTTTTTCTCAATCAACATCAATTTTTATTGAGTAATATTACAATCTGTCCTAATTTGGACATTAAGAACAGTGATGAAATACATCATTCATTTAATATGTACACATCAATAAAATTATAAAATAATAATAAAATTTATATATATGTAGCGCCCAACAGTGAGCGAGTGATAATACCACTCAGGCACTCTTAATTAAGATTTTACGGTGAAATGTATTTTATTAAAAACTTCCTAGTATTTAAGCTCTTTTACTAGTTGTTTTTATTGTATATACAGTCATAAAAATCAATAAAAAATATCTTTAAAAACTTCCTAATGAAGGTAAAAAAAAAACATTCAGCAGTGAAATAACTAGCGTTGCAGCTCAGCTCGTAATCTTCCACTCCTGTAGGTACAACTGAGGTAAAGGCTGATTCCATTTATATCCAGAGTATATAATAAATCCAACCAATTACTCAGCCTGTTATTTAGAATTATATATATGTGTGTGTATATATTATATATATATATATATATATATATATATATATATATATATATATTAGAATAAATAATAACAGTTTTCTTTGAAGCTTTAAAGATAAGAAGTATTGTTACGAACGACTAGAACAATATTTATAGGTATTTGATATGTCATTAGGGAGCGGCGTGGTCTAGTGGATAGAGCGCTAGTCTACTCTGCTCCGGGTCCTGGGTTCGAATCCCGGATTTGGCAGAATATTATTTATTCTGTTATATCAGCCGTGAGGCGATCCTGCGGTATGGAGACCCTCCTGGGGCACACCCAGCCTCTATAAAGTGGGCACCCAAAATGAGGTAAAAACCCGACGACTGAGCGTGATCTCGGCCGAATCACCTCATTGCACAGCCTTTGGCCTAGAAACAGTACGAATCTCTACATGTACTGAGCCCAAAACTCTTCATGGGTTGTAGTGGTACAGATTTTTTTTTTTTTTTTTTAACATACTTAAATAAATAGAATCTTCTGACTTGATTTAAAACTGGGCACGATGTAAAAAAAATGTTCAATATTATCGTTATAATAGGTATTACATAGAGGGCAAGTCAATTTGGGTCCAGATTTATAACATAATCCATTCACGATTATCCTCTGTTATTTCTCGCCTGCCAGTCTTAGTTGAGCGATTAACCTTATTTTGTTTATATTGCATTAAAGTTTTAAATATTCTTATCCGAGTTGGAAGTTGGTTATATGACGATATATTTTACTGTAAGAGGAATTTTTAATAGCATCTATATCCCTGGAATATAAATAATAAGCCATTATCTCAAACTGTTTGCTCTTTGATTTTGTTAAAACAGCTGGATCATTGAGAGTATATATATATATATATCAATTTAAATAAAAATGGTTCCTGAACAATTGGAGGCAAGATCTGTTGTATCTATTTGGCATAATGGAGTTGGACCTTGGAGGTGCGAAGGTGGGTGTGGGCGTCAAACATGACTAGCTTCATCTGACGCCTCAGTTATTTATAGTCACGGTAATATTAAAGGGGGATAAGTTTTTTGAAAATGAATTTTTTAATAAAATAGGATTTTTTTTCTTAAGTAAGAATTTTGTAATAACTTCTCTATCGGTGAAATACCAATACGAGAAGTCTCATAATTATTATTAGGTGTAGATAATTTAAGGTATAGGTCCAAGTCTAGATAAGTAGGTAATTCAACACAGGCATGAGGCTGTGCTACCTAGTCCTAGTTTCACTTTAATATAATTATAATGCAGACATTGAGCATTTTAATAACATACTGGTGGAGTATAATTACATCCTTCAATTCTCTGTATAATTACTTTTATAATGCTGTGCTTGTTTATGGTTTCCAAATATTATAACTAAAAAAAATGTAATTATTGTAATTTATAATTTTATTATTGAATACATCAATTAATTGTAAGACGATTTTAAACTAAGGCATGGTACACATTTAGGTAGCACTCTAAAAACTATCCTAAACCAGTAAGGTCCCGGAACCATTCTCTTTTCAGACTCCTCAGAGGATTATCAGGAATGGAAGACGAAGCAAGATTAAAACTAATGGGGAATGGAGGAATAAAAAAAAATGTTAACTACATCGGGCCAAATCAGCAACATATTAAGCATTTTGTAGATGGGTTTATTCGCGACAAAGTAAGGAGCGAGGATGGAGATAAGTCCTATGCTCTACTCTTAAAGTCCAGGTTGGTCTTCTGATAGTTTTATAGTTAAGTAGGTTTGTCCAATAAGTGTTAAAATTGTCGCAAACGTTACGCAGTTTTTTGTTGTTTCAGCTTATATTAAAAATCCAAGTAAGATTTATGTCAAGGTAGAGACTTAGATATCGGATCAGTTCAACAGGGACAAGTCAAATATTATTAAAGGATACTGAAAGGTAGGATGTCATAGCTTTACTGAGAAGGGAAAAGGGATCCATTTTAATTCTTCGATTCTCTGACATTTTACTTCTACTTCTCTGAATGGAGGATTGGAGAGTTTGTGAGGCAATTGTCACCTGCATATACAGAAAGGAAAGGGGTCGGATTGGTAGGGACATCAGCTGTATAGACTGTTCAAAGGATGGGTACAAGAATACTGCCTTGAGGAACACTAGCATATTGAATACAAAAGAGGTAAATAGGAACTATTGTGATTTATTCTGAAGAATCTGTCAGTGAAGTAGGACTGGATGATAAGAAAGTAGGTAAAAATTAAAAATTAGCGGAGTTTGTAAAGTAGTTCCGAGTGGCAGACTAGATCAAAATATATTATAACTTCAAAAGATTTTTTCCTAATCTCTATTTAGATAGGCAGGTTTAAGAAGTATATTTACATAAATGTAACATTGTAGGAGCAGAATTGCAGTGGGCTATTTCTCTGGGAGTACCGTGTTCGAACTCGATAATGGCAGTATAATTATTTATTCTGTCATTTTAGCTTTGGAGTAGGGAAACCCTACTTAGACCTAAGGTTGTTAAGTGCATACCCTAAATGTAAACACTCTGTTACTGTTGCCTTAATAGATAAAAACTGTGGTGTTTGCAACACACAAATTCCACATACCTTCCTTCTTGATATCAACTTTTAAATTCATATATTAATATATTGATATTAATATATCAATAATATATTTTTTCGATTGAAGCATTTATTTTAGATCAAACAATACAACAATAGAAATTATTATCAACAACAATCAGTTATATTTATGACCTATATATTACTCATACAGACCTTCTACATCTTTTTATGTTAGAAAACATTTTTCCTAAACTCTTTATCTTTGCTATGATACGTTATACATTTATAGTACACTAGGTGTCAATGGTGTTTATAGTGACAAGGGTGTATTTTTTGCGGAAAATTTAACCTGAAAAATATTTCTTTTGTTTCCTTAATTGATGTTTAAGTTATTTTATAATACATATGGACTCAATTTACTCCAATGCTAACAAGTAGGAATGGTTGGTTATTTCTAATTAACACAATTTATTACACAATTGAGAGAGAAAAAAATGGATCTAAGGATATACCATTTTATTCAAAATAAAACCTACACATAAAACCCGTCCATCGATATATATGGATTGAATCGCTTTTTGAGAAAATCGTAAAAAGGTTTAACATGCATAATATAAAGTGGCACTTCTTATTAGTTGATTTTAGTAGAAATGTTGTTGTAACATCCCTGACACATAGTTGTCTTAATTTCTTTAAACAAAACAAATAAAAATTAATGATTTTTCTCAATTTCAAGAATTATCATCACCGCTTATTCGTGTTGGACTTAGAGCCAATCAGGAAATATTCTTGATACACTTTAGAATTTTCGTTTCGAAGTTTCTGATATGAATGTTATTTTTAATACTTCGACTCACTGGCGTACAGAAAAGAGTTGGCAGGACAAATCAAATCGCGGTAGAGTGCCAAGAGTTCATGGCAGTTCCATACAGTCTACTTTTGAGTCATCAAGGACATATTGTTAAAGCCAAAACCTCTGGCTATTTATTTACAAACTTATTAACTGACTGACTAAACAGTGTCGGTGTTAATATCGGTTAATATGTCGGAATATCGTTTAACGGTGTTAACTGTCCATCCTTTTTTGTCCGTTCCACTGTACTCTTCCCTTCCAATATACGTTATTTGTCTTCCTTATTCACATTCAAATATCTCCTTTTCCAACATCTGCTATCTCAAACAGACGTTTGTTGCTGGTAAATTTCATATTTGATTTTTTATTAAAAGTACACAATTATTAAAATAACTGAATATTTTATTGTTTTGGCCGAAATTAATTGTTATAACTTCTCATTCAATTGTCTTTATTTGATTTTTTTTTTAACATAAAATAGTTTCTTTACCTCCTTTAACTATGTAAATAATTATGTTTGTAATAATTAAATCTATTTAATGTACTCTGGCTATGCTATCTTTATTTGTAACAGTTATGCCCTTAAGAATAATGTTTTTCTTAAAGGACTAAGACCTAGATTGAAATAATGTTCTATTTTATTCTTAAGAAATATTAAATTAATGTCCTCTGTCCACACCACTTAAAAATTATAATAAATTATAAAAACCGTACTAATACAACTAATGAGGGATTTTGGGTTCAGTTCATTTATGATTTCGTACTGTTGATGGATTAATGAATGGTCATAATGAATTATAGGACAGTAGACATCGAAAAATGTATTGAGACTGATATTTCGCTGAACCACCTGGTTTCTAAGTTTAGAGTAACCACATAATAAAGATTAAGTGTGCCCCGCAAAAGTCTTCCTAAACCAGGTTTCTCTCTCGGCTGAAATAAAAAAAAAGAAAATATAATAGTTATCCTGGCACGCCGGATCCGGATAAAAGTTGTACTCCAATCTTAGCTGTATGTGTAAAAATGGAATATTTGGGAAAGTCTATAAAATAAATTAATACTGTTAAATTATATTATTAATTTATTACCTGCAAAGAAGTTCTGAATAATTATTCCTTCTTAAGGGATATATCAGTTATACTTCCATTACTGTTATTCTTGCAATTATTTGTATGGGGAAGCCCCAAAGACAAAATAAAATTTCTATTTCAATTACTGTAATTATTCAATTTCGAATCAGTCCTTGAAATGATATCACTCTTTAGCATTTCTTTGACATCACTGCACGAGGGTAGGAGGATATGGCCCTAGATAGCACACTGTTTAATCTTGTCTAGCGGAAACAGAGATTGCATTGGAAGTTATTCAACAAAAAATCCGTTGGCTATAATCCAAGCCCCTTTGCCAATAGGTCAAGTTCAACGCCTGGGATGTGTCAGCTTCAGGGGTTGCTCCTTTGGTTTATGAACCAGAATAAATATTCCTTTCTCATTAAAATTTATTCTTTCAAACTTACTACTGAGTTATACTACGATGTTTTATTCAGCATAACACATTAAACCCTCAAATATTCTGCGAGATATGGCCGCATCTTCAACAAACGTCCGGGCATCTAGTCAAATCCAGATCATCAGAGTAATGTATATATTTATATAGCATGAATGGTTTCGAAATAAGAAATCTTTCATTGCTTTTCTACCTCTTCATATGTTTTGAAATCCTTCCTTATTACAGGATAAGAAATAGACATAATTGGGTAAATGAAGAAGGTAATGATGGAATTACAAACATAGCTTCAATATTTTATGCTGTTTAACTTTAGATATGTGGGTTTTGGCATTGTTTTCTTGTATGATAACGCCTTTCCGGTTCACCAAGCCATTATGTTTTACATTTTTAAAAATTTATTTATTGATATTTACAACAGTATAAAAAAAAAAAATACAACTAGTGAATATGAAAAAAAGTAACAATTGGCTTGATAAACTCTTGTGAAGAAGCTACGCAGTGGTAGCACTTTAATGTTTATTTCATTAGCAGGTCTCGAGGCCACCGTCTTTTCATGCGCCTCAGAGGGCTATCGGAAATAGATGGAGATGAGAGGATACGGAAAAGCGAGTTTGAGTGGTCTGGTAGTTTGGAATTTAAAGAGATATATCTAATTCTGGCTAAGTCTGTAACTAATGGGTTATTAAGGTCTTTATGGATAGTTTTATTAGTGAGAAAATAACTAGCATTTAGGATCTTTCTCAGGATTTTGTATTGCAAGGATTTAATGCGGGGTGAATTTGATGGTTTAGTGGCTTCCCATCTAACATGTAGACACGTGGATCATCTTTCTTATTCTATAGATTTTTTTTTTACCCCATAAATAATTTTTTTAAAAAGAGATATTTCGGTCCTCGTCAAATTTCGATCACGTTTTAAAGCGAATAATAAAATATATATTTTCAAAAAACATTGAGTTAGTTTTTATTTATTTATTAGTTTTATTTCTGCGTAAATATTACAAAAATACACTTTACTTTTGTTCTCTGTTTTAGTGTTAATATTTTATCAAAATCTTAAAAAAAAAATTAAACATCTTTACTAAAAAAATCTTTGTCTATTCACCCCATATGTCTTGAAGGATCTTAGTAGGCTGTGAATCAACCACATTTAATTATTTTTTAGTCCAATTTCGTTGTTTTTGCCTTGAATGACAAATAATTTATTATTATTAAGTGAGATTTTACATATTTAAATTTTTTTTTTTTTTTTATTAACGTACTTTAAATTTGTATGTTGGATTTAAATGCGGGCTAATCTTAGGATCGTAAATGTATAAATACTAATATTGTGCACTCTATTTATAATTTCGTTGATTAACTTGAATTCATTTAAGTAATTAAGAGAATTTTTTTTCCTGGTTCATTAGTGAATCATTTCTATTTATTATAAAAGAGAAAGTAACATCTATAATATGAAAAAGATTCAATGTAATATGTTCCAGTCTACATTTCGTATTTAGCGCACAAATGGTAGCACCTAAAGATTATTGGACCAATTAAAAATAATAAAAATATAAAATTATTACCTAGAGAAAAAAGGTATGATCTAACACTCTGTCTACAAACAAGTGATTTTTCTTTTGTGGTGGTGCTAAATATTTAAGTGAAAGTTCTTCTTTCATATCCCTTTCATTCGCCTATCGTCAGTCATAAGATGATTTGGGACATTCTCAACAAAGCGTTTCTGTGGGAAAAAGGAGAGCTTTTGGGTTAGCGCCAGACGTTGTCAAGAAAAGTGACTATCCTGGGAAAAGGCAGCGAGAATAAATATTCCTTGTTATTTCCTACAAATAAATTTTGCATGAGATCAAGTCGAAGTTGAAATATGATGAGATATCCGTTCGGGCAAATATTGATAGGGTCTTTTATAAACTCCATTGGGAGACCGGTTCGCCTAAACAACCAACATTTCTTTTCGTAAATAATTCATCCGTTTTTTGTTTCTTCTTTCTTCTCTACGATTGTTGTTTTTGCTTGTCAGTATCTGACTGTTTCCAGTTTGTTTTTGTTATTTGTTTTCGAATATTTGAACCAATTATTCCATTGGTTCTTCTTTTGTAATGTTAATTGTTACACTTATCGCTTTGGATTTACTTAGCCTCCAGTTATGCTGTTTTTTATTTTCCTTTTATTAGCATCCTGTTCAACATGTACCAAAATGTAATAAGTTTAGTTTAGCTGAAAAAATGGAAAGTCGCATAAAATTGAAATGATAAATTTAAAATAAATTTGTAGTTTTTCTCCTTTTCGATTCATAGAAACTGCCAATTAGTACAGTCACTATAATTATACACAATTAGAATGTTTTTCATATTAAGTAAATGAACTTACGCTGAAACTTGCCTAGCGGAAATTTTTGATTTAGACCTTAGTTAATGCATTTAATTAATAATCGATGATTTTCAAACTCACTTGGAGTTTAAAAACTGTTAAACACTAAATTTATTTGACGATTAAATAAAAAATCAGCGGGCAAGCCGGAGCGTAATTCGTATTTTCCAAACCTTTATTTAATATAGAAAATTATGTTTAGAACTTACGTTGTTGTTGTTTGAGGTTGGAGGCGTAAAACCCAGGGGTCATAAACGCCTATAGTTCTCTTTAAAGAAAAAAAAAATCAAAATAATGAAACTAAGCTTATAGTCAAAATAATAAGATAAAATAGTAGATAAAAATGAAATTAAATTAAAAAACTATATTTTATTAAATAATAGGTGAATCTTAAGAAACCTGAACAACGCCGCAATATTATATTCATTATCGGAGATTATGGAGAATAAATTAGGTATGAGTCCAAAGTTGTTTAGACTTGTCCTATAAAAAGGGCATTCGAGAACTTACGTTGTTACTTATCTTCAAGAAAAAAATTTAAAATTTTTATTTTTTGCTTAGAGATACTTGTATCATTTGTTTATTTGGATTTCCTTTCTTGTGATATATTCCAAAAATAAAGTCCTATTTTTTATCTCCTACCTTGAACCTTTTCTTGGAATTTAATTTGGCTTAATAGAAAAAATTATACATTTATGAGCATAAAATAAAAATGTTTAAGTGTGAAAAAAATAAAATATATATATATATATATATATATATATATATATATATATATATATATATTTTGTATTAGAAAAAAAATTATATTTATATTTAGTTATATCCTCATACAAGACTTAAACGACAAGAAACGGCTCGTAGATACCGGTTACTCGACAAACGTTCAAAACTTCCACTCTATTACAAAAAGCTCATATATGTTACCATTATCAGGCCCCTATGGACATATGGAATCAAGCTTTGGGGCTCTAGTAAACCATCTAATTCATCCCGCATCCAATCCTTACAATCCAAAATCCTTCTCAAAATCTTAATTGCTAGTTTCTTCACAAGCCTTTTCACGCCCTTTATTGTAATTCAAATCTTTTACTTGTTGTATTTATGTATTTACAGTTGTAAAATATTAAAAAAATATTTAGTTATAATATATGATGAAAATTGTTGACTCTATTGTCTTTATCCAGATAGTTGTTCGTATGTATTTGATAATATTTAAACAGTCTTCAATTAGTGTGTGTTTCGGGAATATTCCATAATCCTCATTATTATGATTTGATATATCCTAATTGAATACGTGTTGAAGTTTTTAATAAACATAAATTAAATAATTTCAGATTAATTCATCAATTATGGAATTAGCAATGCTGATTAACTATTATTATCAATTATCAATGCTGATTGATTATTACGATTGATGATGAGATACGTATATATATGTGTCAGTGTGTGTGTGTGTGTGTGTGTGTGTGTGTGTGTGTGTGTGTGTGTGTCTGCTGACTTCTATTGTATCGACGAAATATTCCTTATTGTTCTGGAAATCAATTTATTTTGATGTATCCATTCAACTGAACGACAGAAACACGGATTTGATAGATGATGGTAATTACATACAACGAAATAAATTTGGCAACTTGTCACAAACTGTGGAACATTCGGGACGTTACATACATAATTGATGGAGTATGTGTTTCACGTATCTCATTCCCGGAGTGGTTTTAGCTGTTGTTGTTTTTGAGAGGTTCATGAATCAATTTGGTTATTCAATCTTGGGGATTAATTGTCCTAAATGTCCGTGTTAGAGCCTGTATTTACTGGCCAGGAAATAGCAAATATAACAAGTTTACCTCCAGTATATTCGCGTGTAGCGGATCTGCGAGATAATAATTTTGTTTGTATTTTATATTTATTAAACAATCAAGGCGTCTCGTGGATGAAGCAGTAAAAACAATCAATTTTTGATTAAATATATAAGTTAGTATTATTTATAGGGCCTGATATCCACAAAAATATTTTCTAGTAATTAAAGATAATAAATTAAAAACAAAACAAAAAACAAATAAAAATTGACACCAAAATAGACCTGTTCTGTTCTTTGTTCTATATATATTTTTTTGTTGATAAAACGTCTCTGAATAAAAATTATTTCTATTTAAAAAAAAAGACAAACCATGCTCTGGAAGTTTATATTTACATACGAATCTTCATAAAGAACCAATATAAGGCGTGTAAGTTCTATCATCCCCTATACCTCCAGAGGCTCAACTGTATAAAGTGGGTACCCGAAAATTGTGGAATAACCTTGCGGCTGACCGTGGTTAAGGCTATTTAAGGTAAAACAATCTTGGTGGTGCTGTCCAGAGGGTACGTCAAACGGGAGTTCCGAGCCTGTGTGATTTCAGGTACTCGTTACAGATTTAAATCGTTATCTTAATTAAACCTGGATTGGCAGAATTTATGACTCCCACTGTAGCATCGTTCGATTAACCATAGTAGCATAAAGTGGTGTTAAATAAATGAACAATAATATATACTCAGCACTTTAAGGTTCTATTTAGTAGAGTTTTGTTTAAAGATATTTTATTAAATAATTTAACCTTTCGCCAAATACACGTAGTATATTTTGTTTGATATATTCGGGTTCATTACGAGTCTTCTTTTCTTTCACCAAGTCTCGGTAGAAATCTTCAAAGGATGGACTTCACCGTTGTGTGGGATTTTCATTTCAAATCCTTTTATCTCTTTCTGTAGCTCTTCGCCTGCTATTCTGTATTATGAGATATCGGTCTGTTTCTGCTTAGTCGAGTGAGTATTTAATGTTTCATTGTGAATATTTATATGTTTGATATAGTGAATAGTGAAGTTTATTTTTACCCTTTCAGTTAAGACTAAGAGAGAGAAAAATACATTATTCCACATTGTGCTGCCCAGATAGTTGGGTTGCTATACATATTAAATACTTTTTTTTTTCCTTTCTTGTTTTTTTTTTTTTTTTTTTTTTTTTTTGTTTTTGTTTTCACAATGTTAGTTCAATTGATAATTAACTTACAAACAATTATTTATCTTTGGCATCTTCTCTCTACTTGCAAAATTGTTACTAATGTCTGAAGATAGGTTGCCTAAACAGTGTTTTAATAGGCTGATTTGCCATGATTCAATGCAAGCTGATGATAAATACAACTGGATATCCCGAGTAAAGCTACTAGTCGCACCTTCAGGTTGTACACAGGATTTTATCTGCTTGTCTCCGATAAAAATTAAAATACAAAAGTATGACGTATTGGAAAAAAAGATAAATCACTCCCTATCACTAGTCATGCTCTGAACTCCATTAGACATCAATACTATTTGCCAATTTCAAATTTTAATTTTAATACTCTATAAAGCTACTTGTCTTACGGGGCCAGCATCAAAAAAGTAAGATATGTCAGTCGTTTAAGAATCAGCAGCTAAGAGAACAGTAAACATTATTTGGAAAGTAAAACATTATTTACAACAAATCAACTCTGCAATAACTGTGACCAATTTTTATCCAACAGTTTGTATCATATACTTCTCCACTGTACAAAATTTAATAAATATAGAGAGAAATATCTTAGACAGTATATAACAAGTGCTTGTGACAAACGAAACATAGAGACCATTCTTAATATTGTTAGTGTTATGTGTGATAGATTTTTTATTTCTTCGATTATATAATTGATATTTAATTAGATGTGCCAGACTTTTAAAGAATTGTATGAGGTTTATTGATTATTGTTCTTATATTTGTACAAGAATATTTCTTTGACTAATAAATTCATTATCTATCTCTCTACTTCCCTCTACTTTGAAAACAAATTTTCGCACACGTTCCTAATCATCAATAAATAAAGCAAATGAATAAAATATATTGTTACGGGCTGTGCGAAATGAACTACTCCAGTTTACAAATCACAAATATTTATTAAGTACAGAAAGCACAAATACAAAAGGTTTACTAACCACTATTCTACAATAATAATTGAATTACTAGCTTAACTACTAAATAGTCTACATATAAAATCAGGTATTCCTAACAAATAAACTACTTACATAAATTTATACAATAAAACTTACAACTATAAATTTCATATCAACTACAGTCTTCTAATTTCCTACCGACCGGTTATCACAATACTGACTCACAGTTCCACTACACTGTCACACTGTCACGAACGGTTCACTGTCACTGTTCACTGATACATCACAGATACTTGTTGAGCCGGATTAAGACTGACTGACCCAGGCGTAGTGGACCGGTATTTGTACCACCTCCGAATATTCCAGACATAGCAGGTAGAGGCCGGGCCGTTCGTTCTAAACACTTCGAGGACCGTCCAGGTCCAGACGTCTCTAGCCCCATCTGGGCCATCCTAGGCGTGGTATACCTGTCATTGTCTTGACCGTAGCAATATAGAAACGACAGATAACCATAAAAACGAATAGGCGTTGGTTGCCGTAGCTGTCTTACGCCCCTAAACAATATTAAACATATAAGATCGGAATATATTATTTAAATATTGCAATGCGTGGCTTTAAAAATAAAATAATACTAATTAAAATTTCAAATACTTATCGAACATCTTCAGTTCAATTGAACAGTTTCAAATAAAACCAAATTCTATTTTTTAAGAATAAATTTAATTTTATATATATATATATATATATATATATATATATATATATATATATATATATATATTTTAAACAACTCTTATTCAGAGATTTAATAATTTATCACAATAAATACAGCAGTTATAATAAATATTGTCTTATAAAAAACAATATGAAAGTACCATCAATAGAGGTAATAGGTAGTTAGTTACAGAAGTATACTCCTTTGGACTAATGTTATTGACTGCAATGGTTTGTATTTATTGAAAAAATAAACAGTAAGCTCATAAAGTTGCAAATAAATAATGCATATAATACCTTATATAATGTAAAAATAAAATTATTATGCAAATTGAATAAAAAAATAAATAAATCGAGATTTTAACCACACATAATGAAAGGAATCGGTTTAATTATACGATATGATTTACTCTACGAGTACTGGATTTATTTATTATATTTATATTATCTTATAAATTTTTATAAAATTTTGTTATTGTTAAGTTTAGTACCCTTAAGCCAAAGAGCAATAACCATGTTTTATTTTTATTATTATTATACTAAAGGAACTAAGTGCCAGAGTGGATAGAGAATTTATTTTTATATATCTAATGAAAACTTTATAGGGCCGTTGAAACTGTCTTTTTTTGCTATTAAACTGTCCTTTGAGTGTTAAACTAGAAGGAGATTGGTTTTTAGTGCATGCTATAATACGATTTCCATCACTCCTCAGAAAAGTCCCGGACGCGTTGGTAATTCGAATTCACCTGGAAGTTTTAAATTGAGGAAATATTCGAACCCCTACACGCTTACACCCAATTTTATTCTCAGCCAATCTTCCACCCTTTATATGGGACTTGTATTAATAGCTCCCTCTTTTTTATCCCTATTCAAAAAGTTTCTATGGCACACCTCCGTTCGGAGGAGTTAATTCCTCGATCGATGGGATTTTCGATAGCCATTTACTTTTTGTTCATGTTCAGAAAATATCATCTCAAAACCAATTTTTTGTTGAAAAAAAACAAACAAAAAAACATATGTTATTTCTGAGGCGAGATTAGATGAGCATTTGACGATGAGAAGTTGTATTCAGATTTTTAAAAGTATAATATACTTAAAAAGTTTAGTATGAACGTTGAACTAATGACAAGCGCAAGTGTTAGAACAGACCCAAGATCCGTAATCATTCAATGATCGACCATGCACCGAAAAGTGATCAGGATCGGTTTTAGACAGGATGTGGAAATGAATTTACTATGTAAGAAAATTTACTAAGACAAAATTACCAAAAATAGGTTTGTAGATAATTGTTTGCATTTTTCAAAGCAATGATTATGGTAGTTACTGTCATTTTATATTTGTATATATGTAAAGGAAAAATATTTCGATTGTTAAAATTTTCGAATCCGAGTTCTACACGCTAGTACACGATTTAGGGCATTTTGAGTCCAAATGACCAACCAAGTTCCATAAAAAAGAGAGTATGTTGTGTGTGTATGTAGTTAGGCTTGCTCGAAAACTGAAAAGTGTACGAAATTGAAATTTAAAAGCCATGCCTGAGTTGTTAATGCTTTTAAACCAAAATTTACTGACCAAAAGTGCCACTTTATATCACACTATCGGGCTTTAATTTCATTCAGGTTTTATCCTAATTAAAATACTGTCACAGGGCTAAAATGTCAACAAAAAAAAAAAGTATCTTTAATTTTTAATTGAGAGAATCCCGTGGCTGGGTAGCTAGCGCGCTAGTCTCCCACGCCAAAATTGTGAGATCGAATCCCAGTTCCGAAGAAACTTATTCTAGCATACAATCAAATGGGAATCCACTCACAGACTCCTCCGGGTATCCGCCAACTGGTGGCTCTTACAATAAATAGGCGTAAGGAGTGACACCCTACCCTATAAAATTCATCGAGAAATGCGAGTGTATTTTCCCGGCAGATGACACGGCGCGGCTATGGACCTACGCGGCCAGTCGCGCCTAGGGAAAAAAAATCTTTAATTTTATTGATTAGTAACAATGAATCCATTCCACATGTTAATATTAGTGAATATGAATATGTGCTAAACGACCGAAGGAGAAAACAACAGCAATATTTATTCAGATAATTTTTTTTAAACATTTCAGGTAGCCCCAGCATATGTTTTAAACCAACTTCATAATTTTTTTAACCAAATTCATAATTTTTTACATTCATTTCGTCGAACGAAATTACCAAGGGTTTTTTAAACCTATCAAAAATTCTAGGTAAATCGTTGGGATATTAACCCACCATCTTCGGCTTATTAAAACCTTTTCCTCTTATTAAATTATGGATCAGCAAAGATTTATGCCTAAGGTCGCGGTGTCAAAGCCGGCAGATATTCCAGGATTTTATGTCGTTCGTTAAAGAGGGTGAAAAAAATATGGATTTGATTGAAAAAGCACGAATTTGACTGATCAAAAAATTATGAATTTGACTGAAAAAAAAAACTACAGTAATTTATATTGCTTTAGTTTGTTTATTTATTCAACGTCAATTTATGCTACTGTGGCTAATCGGACGATGCTATAATCAGAGCCCTAAATTTTGCCTATCCAGGTTTAACTAGAATAGGGCTCTTTAACTAGTGCCTGATATCGCACAGGCTCGGGAACATCTTTTTACGTCCCCTCCAAAGTGCGGCATAACTAAGGATTTTTGATCCCCTTTAAACAAAATCCTAGGACCACCTTCGGGTTTGAACCCGTGACCTTTGGCATAGAATTCTGTTATGCTATATTGGCTGCAGGTGATCTCTTCTATTGCTGTATCATTCAGTGTAAAATAAATGTTTCCATCGAAACTCAATGTAGTTCTTTGAACATTTTTTCTGTTAGAACTTCGTCGTGGTGAACACACAAAATTGTTTACTCCTTTTTCTGGTCCATGTCCAGTGACCCCTTAGTTTTTAATTTGCATGCTATTGAAAGTACGAGCTCACTAGTAACAAAGCTGAGTATTTCTTTTTTCCACCACTATTTTCCTTTTTTTTTTTTTTGTTTTTTTTTTCTTCAAAGTGCCCTGTTTAAATACCCCTCCTAATTTTCTATTCAGCAAGCGTTCCTCCCCGCAGAGCCACTACTTCCGGCCCCTGTGCCGTGATCGAATAACTAATAGCTGTAGGAAGGCCTCGACTAAATTTAGCCTTATGAATTGATAACACTAATGGAAGTAAGGAGGCATTAAATTAGAAGCGGGGACTGTAAGAGTTAGCGAGGTGACGCCGCCAGCTGCTCAAACATTATGTAAATCTCTTCACGTAGTCGCTAATTTAACTTTTATCAACCTCATTTAAATTCTAAGCCCACATTGCGACGGCACTCTTTGACGTTTTCCGTCATCGAAGCTTCTTAATTTCATTTTATTCAGGCTCAAGAAGTATCACATTTTTATATGAGCGATGGGACATTCCCTTGGACTGAACTTGTTCGAAACATATAAAGCATTTTGAACCTACAATGCAATACCTTTAACGTTCTCTTATTTTGGACTGAACGTTTACTAGATATTAGGGAACAAGACAGAAATTAGATAGATAGTAGGTCGAATGAAAGTTCTCGTGGTGGATACAGAAAGGTGATGAGGTAGAATATGAACGAAATAAGGGCGAGAAAAAGAAAGGAAATAAATATGGGTGGCCTATATCGGGATAAATAAATTAGATTTAGGTTGTTGATATCTTCCTGAAGGTTCATTCTTTTTTTATTTATTTACGAGTTTCCGCTTCAGTGGGTTTCCGTAACCTAAAACTTTTTTGATGGCTTCTTTCCATATTTAAGGTCTTATAGTAGACGATGTCCCATCATAGACCCCACTTCGTCATCCCAGATTTTCCGTAGTCTTCCTCGTCTTTCTTTTCCCTTAATTTTCCACATTACTCTTTGGGTAGTCTTCTTTTCGGCATTATTTTTAAATGCACATACCACTTTAGGCGTTTTTTCTTCTTTTTTTTTCAATCTCCATATGTTCTTTGATGATCGTATTCCTTACATTGGATATTCCCACCGCACGTCTAGTAGTCTATTACAGTGGTGTTTTTTGCTAAGATTGCTTTTTCATCTATAAGTTTTTGACCTATATGCCATAATGCTCAGTAACTAAATATACTATTGTGTGTGTGTGTATATATATATATATATATATATATATATATATATATATATATATATATATATACACTATATATATATTTTATTTTTTTATTTTATTTTTTTATTTTATTTTTTTTTTATTTTTTTTTTTTTTGGTACATTCTTAATTCCATATTGTAATAGGCTGAAAATTTTTTTTTTTTTTTAACCAAACAGATTTGACTCAATTGCTTCCTTCAGAACCTAGTGAATATCCATTAATGGTTTTCTGGAACCATTATTTCATTCCGAAATCGTATCTCCACTGCTAAATTTACAGATATACGCCGAGCAGTGCGCTGGTCAAGGGCACTTTTTTCTTCTTTTTTTTTCCCAGTAATTTCATGAGTTTCTTCAGTGGCTGTGAAATGTTTTTTTCAGTAATGCCTTATCTCGTAGGAAAGGGTAGAAGATACCAAATTGGAGTAAACAAGCTTAAAGAACACTCTAAAGGGATTATCAAGTATTATTTATATACATAGTCCTTTGAAATCTTTCATTTGATACAACCATCATTTTTCTGTTATATACCCTTTTAAAACTCTAGTGAAACCCCCACCTCTTGCTTCTTACGGGTGCAGTGACACCACATTCATCAACCATGTTTAAAAAAAAAACATTGTTTAGTCGCCTTAAAAGCTATATCTTTGAGATCGTTCGTTCATCATGACGAAAATTGTGTGAAATTATTGTGTCAACCAGCAGAAATGAGAAACATGTATTCGTTATGAAATAAAAATTGGTTTAGTTTATTGGTTTGCTACTTTAAAGTGAAAAATAGATGAAAATTGGTCTACGGCTTACAGATTTGACAGCTTTGGGTGATTTTATATGTCATAGTTATAGTTAAAGTGATGTCGGAAGAGCGTTATTATGGAATGACGTTATATAAAGTTTTTAATGATGATTTTTTTTTTATTACAGAATAAGAATGCTTTTTGTATGGGAATGACGCCAAAAATTGAATTAAGATGACGAATTGAATTAAGATGACGCCATTCTGTAGGAAGGCAGTTTCTCTAATTTTTTTTTTTAATCTTAAAACTTATTTATTTGATACATTATCCTATACTGTCGTAAATTTCAATGAACAAAATTATTGGTTCTTGCTTAAAAATAATGTTAACATCAATGTGATGGTTACGTTTCTTTCAGTCAAATAAACAAAAAAAATATCTCGTTTCTCTCTTGAATATACCGATCCTTGTTCTTCGAACATTTTCTTTTACATTTATATGCCAATACATCTGTCAATTTTGTTTCAATCGATAAAGATAAACGATAAGTCATTGTTAAAAGGTTCGAAACCGAGATGTTAGCAATAGCGGATGGTAGATATAGCTTCCAGAACCCGATTGGCTAACACGTGTAACTCAAATGTCAAGTGGCTGTCGTGTTAGTGATAGCTAACATCAATAGCTGTAATGGAGGGAAGGAGCACCCTCTTGCCTAAACTACAGCAGAACCTTACTCGAAGGGTATCCTTTATTTTATGTATAACGTACACATTTTATTACTGCTATTGATTACTTTAATATTATATATTTATTAATGAATTATCAAGATCCAAAAAATAAAAAGTAAAAATAATGAAGCAAAATAATTGTAAAAAATCTGGTGCATACCATACAGCTCCCGCAACCCAGGGTATAGAACCCTGTTATCAAGAATCAAGATCCCACATGATGTAAAAGTAAAAATTATCTATTGGTTTGTTTCTACTGTCCGAAAGAATACAGTAATTTCTGAGATGGAATAAAATCGTTGGCAATTTTTAAACGTTATTAAAAACATTAAAAAGGTATCCCTCAAATCAAAAACCCTACATATTAAGTAATTGTATAAAATTCTAAAGAATTTCTAAACCAGGTAGAATTTAATTTAATTACTAACTATGTAGCATTGTTTATTTGTGGGATACCTTTTTAATATTTTTTAAATATCTTTTGAATAACTTTATTAAATACCAACTAATTTTTTTATCATTTAAATTATAATGTAGGATTCTGAGGATTGGTGAAATACCTTGAGACGTCGGGTAATGTTTTTTTTATGGTTAAAATATCTTTTGGAAGAAATATTAAAATCAGTCTCTTGATTTACTACCCATAAAATCATCTTTTTTTAAATTAAATCACCATTTCACTATCTTTCATCGCAGTATTTCAAAAATTACTATGGTTGTGAAGCTGAAAGGTTCTTCTTACTGTTTATATGTGCAATAGGTGGGTTTAGAAAAAAACATTCTCTATTTAAGTAAAAAACCTTTTACAAAATCGTTTTTTGAATAACTCATAAACTATACATATCCTAAAAATATAAGTACTCATTTGAAATATTATCAAATTTCTAACCGCATTAAAGAAAAATCATTTTAATCTGACCAGTATTAGGAAACCATACACTACTTAAATACTTTAAGGAAGTGCTACACGTACCTAGGTGAAAATTAATGAAAGCGACTGCTTGCGAGAGGGAAAAGACATAATGTTTTAATAAATGCGTATAATTATATCAAATATTACTTTTTAAAAACTGCAATATCATTAAATACTATATTTTTAAAATGATAACAAAACTAAATGAGAAAATTATGTCAAAACAAAAATTGTAATTTTAAGAAATTAAACTTTATTTGTAGTCAGAGCTAGAAAAAAAAATAAATGATATAGTTTTATAGAAAATACGGTTATTGTATTTTTGATAATAATGTGTTGAAGGTGTGTAAGAGGGTATAATAATTCACCATCGCCGACATAACATTAAACCTTTTTATATTTTATTTTTCCCTTTCGCTGTATTGCGCGGCCTTAAATGTTAAACTGTATGTGTTTTGTTCTTAACGTATTTTGTTCATCTGTACAATGAAGTTGAAGTGAGATGTGCTGTTTAAGCCATCATTAGTGTGTGATGTGTTGGTTTTGAGTCCTGATAATGCCTGAATCAGCTAAGTTATTTAATGCTATTAGAGACTGGGGGCGCTGTCGGAATCTTCCTATGACCTAATTAATCTCGAATATTGCTGCTATGTTGTGAGGGGTCTAAGGCCAATCTTAGCTCATCGGTTGTTTCCAATACGTTTAATTATGTTTATGAGGATATCATTATGACATATTATAAGAGATCGTTGTGTTTTTTATTTCTGTTATTGTTATTTGATTCAGTTATTTCAGCCGTAGAGCGAATCTGGGATATGGAAAACCTCCTTGGGGTAACCCAGTCTCTACAAAGTTTGTATCACAAAATTTGAGGAAACCATTGCCCTTGATATAGTACGAATCTATAAGTAGTGGACCTAAGAACCTTCAGGTTTTATATTATTTTGGGGAATACTAACTAATCATGTTATAATTGAAAAGAAGTGGGGTAAGGTACTCTGAATTGTTAGTATCTAAATCGATTCAATATCAAGGCCGGAGCTCAGGGGAAGAAAGCAAATTTGGGAAAATCCTAGGTTGTATAATTTCTGGCTTATCATTTTTTCCCCCGATTTTGAATGTTTTGGCAATAATTAAGTCAGTTAAATTATTTAATATTTTCACATTTACCTAAAATGGAGTTACTGCATTGTCGAATTTATGAGGGATACTCTGTTCAGAAGCGTAAAATTATGTTTGCTTCTATTTGGACCAAGTAAAACGATCAAATCCACAAATTATCTTCATTCATGTCATAAAAACGGTAAAAAATGGATCTGTCTATACTCTCATTCTAGACAATTTCCTTTACAACAACACTATTTTGCATTTTTTTTTCTCTTATCCTCCAACTTTATTTACAAAATAAATAAACATTATATGTATATGCAGCAGCAATGGTATATACAGTCCACGGCCCAGGCCTAGTATTGCCCGTTGGCATTCTAAGGTTCCTTTCGCACTAGGCGCGGTATGCGCTTGAGGAGTGGGATGGCTTTGTGCCTTTGTTGAAGTAAAATGGGGAGGAACCATTTTGCTGGTGGTTAAATGTATGCGGGTCAGACTGCAGAGTCCAGACCCCTTCCCAGGGCGACCACGTCGACCAGGGGGAGAGAGCCTTACCACCTTCCAGGCGCAGGTGGTGGAACCACCACCTTGAAGAGAGGGTTCGCACAAGCCTTCAGCCCTTCAAAGAACTTGACGTGCCTCCTGCTGATGAACTCTGGCACCGAGGGATGATGGAGTTCCTCGTGGATGGTGGCATTTCTCGCCCGCTGGAGCGTGGTTCCTCTGGCTATCCTCCTTAGGACGAAGTTCTGGTAACCCTGCAGCCTTTTGAGCGTGGACTGGTAGAGGTAGATGAGCAGGGGCGCACCATGGAGTAGAGTCGGTCTGGTAATGGCCTTGTAGATTTGCAACTTTAGTCGCAGTGATGCTTTACTGAGACCACCAGTGCCGTGAAAACGATAAACAGAAGTGGCCCCAGCACAGATCCTTGAGGTACCCCGAAGATGGTATTGCGTGGATTCGACAGGCTCCCGCCGACACTTACATCGAAAGATCTTAGTTGTAAGGGTCGGCGGGAGCCTGTCGAATCCACACGATACTATTTTGCAATTAGTACTTTTGGTTTATTATTTTCAATAACGAATCATTGTAATCGAGAAAAAAAAATACCCCACTCTCCTCAAAATTAGAGGACATACGTTTCAAGACACGTAGAACCTAAATAATTAATACAAAAAAAATCCGTTTATCCACCGGCCGCGACACTTCTCAGAAACTACCGAACCACTATTTTTGAAAATATAGATAACAGCTGGTTATTTTAGAATTGGCGGCCAATTAGTTGTGATTTAATTCAATAACTCAGTTATGGGATCACTTGGAGCGTGGTGGCTAGCGTAACAGCCTCCCATGCTAAAGGTCACGGGTTCAAACCCGCAGGTGGTCCTAGGATTTTTTAATGGGAGTAAAAAATCCTTAGTTACGCCGTCCTTCGGAGGGGACGTTAAAAGGTGGTCCCGAGCCTGTGCGATGTCAGGTACTCGTTAAAGATCCCTATCCTAATAAAACCTGGATAGGCAAAATTTAGGACTCCCACTGTAGCATCGTCCGATTAGCCATAGTAGCATAAAGTGACGTTAAATAAATAAACAAACAAACAATAACTCAGTTATTTTTGAAGATAAAAAAAATGTGTTAGTGCTTTTTTAACCAAAAAAAACGTGAATAATTATAAACCAAAGAAAAAATTGAAATGGTACCTATGTATACACCCATACATCAGTTATATTTGAAGATAGACAAACTTTTTTGTAGAGTCTTAGAATCACTAAAGCTCGATAAATAAAAATAAAAGTTGATCTATATTCATCATATCAAGAATCATTGAATTTGGTTCAGGAATAACAGAGATATATCGTTTTGAAATTAGCAGCGGTGATATTCCATTTTCCTTAGAATTATTTATTGCTTTTCATATTAGTTTATTGCATATAAACAGTTACACCCTAATATAGTTATTTGGAAACAATCAACCATTGTGTAATAATTTGGGGCATTTTTCAACATCATTTGTTTTTGACATTCATAAGCGATCTAATTATAAGCCTAGCAATCCTTGATTGATCATTTTGGAAACAGTTTTTGAAATTTATATTTGTTTTTAATGTGACCATCGTCGGAAACATCTGGACATGGACAATTCCTCTTGGATTCAATTCTTACAATCCAAAATCCTAAATGCTCCTTATTTCGTTACGAATAAAATCATCTATAATGACCTAAATATCCCATTTGTCGCAGAACTATCCCGAAAAAGATATGCCTTTTTTCATTTCAAACTCCCGACCCACACGAATCCTCTTGTGCGCAACTTATCACTCCCATCTATTCCTGACAACCCTCTGAGGCGATTGAAAAGACGGTGGTTTCGAGACCTACTAAATTAAATTGACATTGAATTGCTAATACTGGGTAGTTTCTTCACAAAACGTTATCACACCTATACGTGTAAATTAGCCCATTTACTTGTATTTATTATAAGTACAGTTATAAATATAAACTAAATGTTTAAAAAAAATATAAATATAATATATATAATATATTATAATATATATATATATATAATATATATATATATATATAGAGAGAGAGAGAGAGAGAGAGAGAGATTTATATATTTAAAGAGAGAGCATGGTAATATACTTATTAATCGACTTGATACGTTGATAATATATATTAATAATTCTAGTGGCTGCTCCCCAAAAGTTCTTAACCTCCAAAAGTGTGCTAGATGTTGTTTGTTGAGCAGTAGTTTTGTCGGAACTTGGAGTTGAGATCGTTTGTCACGAAGTTTGGGTCAGAACTTCTTATCGTGTTAAGTTGTAGGCGTTTTAATTTAATGTAGTCCAAGTCTGTCTTTTAAACCAATATATTCCTAACTAACCCACCGCAGTCGGTCGGCTAATGGGATGGTTTCTTCATCCTTGTATATAAAAGTAAGAATAACTTTTTACTTTCACTTACCCATATATGAAATATAGAAAGTATTGCGATCGTGAAAATTTTCGAATTTCAGTTTTCAAAGGAAATACACGTTATCCCTGAGTCCAAATGATCAAATCCCTCAAAAACGTGTTTGTATCCGTCGGTATATGGTTAGTCTAGCACGAAAACGAAAAACTGTACCAAGAAGAACTTTCATATTTGACACAACTATTAGCCCGAAATGTAAAGGAATCTTTTCACCGAAATCGGCGAACCCAGAAGAGTTTCTTTATACCATGCATTTTGCACCTTTTTACGGCTTTAACGATTTTGATTAAACTCACTATATCGATGTTAAAAATGGGCTTTAATATACTATAGGTTTGATTCAAATAGTCCGACAGAGTTTAAATGCCGATATTTTAATATCTTAATTTTCTTCCTTTAAAGCAATGGTTCTCAAGTAGTGGTCAGCGAGATGTCATTGAAAAATAATTGTAACTACCATATCATAAAATATTTGTAAAGCCTTGGATTTTGATAAGAACCACATGCTCTACTCGAAAAAATTTAAAATTCTATGTGAAACTATAATTCTTGTGTTTACTGAAAAGGGTTACGTACTTCTTGTGCTTACCGAACCTTAAAGTGATTGCTCTACTGCTCAATCACTAACTTGAAATTGGTCATTTTCTAACATTTCGAAAATAATGAGCTTAAAGAACTGATACACCGCAGAAGATATTTAAATTCTTTATAAGTATTCGATTAAATACCTTCTTCTATAAGTTCTACATTTTAGGTTATTTTTATTCACTTAAGGTCATTTTATGCTACGGTGTCTTTCAGACGATATTGAAATAGAAGTCCTAAATTTCGTTTATCTAGGTTTATTAGGATTGGAATCGCAAACGAGGACCTGACGTAGCAGAGGCTCTGGACCACCATTTTACGCTCTTTATGAAGGAAAGCATAACGAAGGATTTTTCATTCCTTGAACAAATTCTAGGACCAATTGCCAGGTTTAACAGTTACTTTTAATTATTTAATTTTAGCGGATTGAAGTAAACTATTGTTGCCTAGTTCTTTTTTCTTCAGTTTTATTTTCCCAACTAGGCAATTTCTATAATACAGAGTTACGTATTTTGCATGCAATGTACGTGATACAGTGTAGTCCATTAAAAAACTAAATAAATATATATCTAATATTTTGGATTTAGGGTGGATTCCTTGCCATTGTATTGATTTGTATGAAATGATTGTATGAATTATTATTTTTTTTTTTTTTTTAATATACGGTCCACTAATCTTCAATAAAAGAACCACCCTGAATTTGAGTTATCACTTGGAAGTACTGATCTACAGATAGCTCAGCGTAAACAGTATTAATTTATATTTTTGAAATACTCGGAGTTGGATGAGCCGTGGAAGTGCCCGAAACAAACCATTAGCGAGAGACAGATGTGGGAGGAGCCGACCTACCTAGCGCTCTAAGCCCCCGGAGATGATCCCTCCCAGATCGGATCTACGTCCTAACAATCAGTCCTGGCCAGACCCCGGGTGCAGGTTCTGCAGTCCTGGACTGACAGATGTGTGACCCCCGCCAGACTGATCAATACTTGAACCCCTGGTTCACTTATTATGTACTCCCTTGCCCTCCTTTCCTTTCTCAAAGGACCCTTTGAAGGTACCTTTTGCTCTGGGTCATCCTGAGAAGGAAGCTTGGTAGCATGCTCCAAATGGTTCTTACACTCCACTTGTTCTTCCTTATAAAATGCAATTTTACATTTTGTCGTTTACATTTTTCTTATAAAAATGATTGACAACTGAGATGGTATGATAAATTACGTGGATACGTAGTATGGTAAAAAGAGCAACGTGGTCTAGTGGATAGAGCGCCAGTCTGCTGCAAAAAGTCTCTTAAAATGCAGCAGTAACTAATGCAAGATAAAGTTATTAGGTATGTTGGATCATATCGCTCTCCTGTATGATGCAGTTGAAGCAACTTGTGCTATATATTTGGTTTTGATTTCTGATGATGCCTGAGTGTGCCACGTTATTTAATGTTAGATAATATCTGTGTCGGTCGTGAATAACTAGATAACTCGAGTTAAATAAAAAATGAGTTAACTTCACTTATCGCTGCCTCAGACCTTCTCCTACGTCGTGTTAAATTGTTGAAAGAAATTTCTTGGTGGAAGAAATTTTAGGTTTAAAGAAAGCTGTAATTAATAACTCTATTTTGGTTATTACGTAAAACTTTAAGTCGCTCACTTGTAAAATGGAAGATTTTGTCTTAACCACTTATTCACGACCGCCACAGATATCTGAACCATAAAATCACACGTCAGGACCAAAATCGTTTTACATCAACTGCGTACTATAAAGGAATCATAGTTTAACATACACTACTTTAGTACTTAAACAATAAAGAGTATGTTTTTTTTTGTTTGTTGTTTGGTGAATGGAGTTTTTAATTCAGAACATTTATTACTTATTGTATATATATGTTATACAGTAACTTAATTATTTATTTTTTATTGTTTTTTTTTTTTTTTTTGTTTTTTTCTAAGCCCCATGGGAGTTGGGGGTTGAAAATCAAAAATAGAGGAAGGAATATGGGATCTCTTTTTCTGCATTACATGCATTATAAGAGGGGAGAGAGAATATAAAAAAATTTCGGTATATGGGAGCGAATGGGAGTCACGTCTAGTGATGGGGCTCACTAGTCTTTCTGAGTCAGTTAGTCAAGTTATGGTTTCTCAGTCTAGTCTGAGGGTCCGTACATAGTCTTGCCAGCGCTGTGGCCGTCCTGTCGGAGTCAGTGTGTTAAACAGTGGGTTCGTGCAGTACCGGAGACTATCAAAGAATTTTATATGTCTCCGGGAGATGAACTCTGTCACGGTCGGAAGTTCGAAGGTGTCGTGTATTTGGTCTGTCTTCGTCCTCTGTAGAGAAGTATGCCTCACTATTCGTCTGAGCACTCCATTTTGAAATTTGCTGGAGCTTTTTTGCTATAGTTGGTGATATATTAGTTAGCATCGGTGCTCCGTTTTTATTGTTAAAAATAAGAAAAAGTATAAATCGCAATATTGATGTTAAATTCAATGGGCTTCAATATCATGTAAGTTTTATTTTATTAAATATTCTGAAAGAGCTTAGAGTCCGATGTTTTAAAATTTCTTCCTCTAAAGTATCTTTAATTTTTTAGATTCTAAAAATTAACCATATCATCTTGTTAGCGTCGATAAAAATCGAGTAGATTTATAAGCTGAACGAATTCGAATTTCCAACTAACTAGTAGAGAGCAAGCATATTTTTTAGATGATTTTTTTTGTTTTTGAACATAAAACTATTAATAATAAGAGATGTATTATAAAACTGAGAGAGTGATAGAGTGATCAAATGACCAAAAAGCTAACTGAGTGTTATAGATGATAATGTTATAGATTATTTAATAACATATAGGTTTCTAGTGAAACTCAATTTGTTTAATTCGTTGACCTTTTTCCATGTCGGAAAAAAAATCTTTTAATTCATTCCTATTTGCGTTTAAAAATTCTTCAATTGATTTTACCAACAGAGATAAGTAAAATTCTTGAGTTGTTCTCTCCAGATTTTTAGCAAATTATAAAATATTCTTTATTAAATTGAATTTAATTTAAATTACAATTAATTCCGTTAGTATAGTTGGTTAGTAAAAAATCTGGTGCGGGCAACACACGACATTCACTTACCTCCATTTTTAAAATCAATGAAAGGATTTTCTGATACAGTTAGAGATTAAAATACGTGAAACCATTAAAGAAATAATTAAATTTAATTTATATAGAAACATGTGTTATACTAAAAAATCTATTATATTATTATCTAAAATAATCAGTTTTATCGGCTTTTCATCTCTCTTTATTAACTTTTACAATAATATTTATAATATTTATTCTAAAAGCTTTAGCTTTCCAACGGCATATTATACGTGTATGTTACTGTTGCTATGTTCAAAATAAAAACATTGCATTAAAAAAATATTTTTTCAGTTTTCTCCTTTAGTTAGATATCGAATTCGTTCAACTTATATATTTAACTGTGTTTTATCGATAGTAACAAGATAATATGGTTATTTTTATAAAATCTACAAAATTAAAGGTACTTTAGAAGAAGAAAATTCAAAATATCGGCATTTAAGCCCTGCCAGACCATTTTAATCAAAATGAAAACTACATGATATTAATGCCCATTAAATTTTACATCGATATAGCGAGTTTAATCAAAATCGTTGGAACCGTTTTCGAGAAAATCGAAAAAAGGTGCAAAATGCATGGTATAAAGTGCCTCTTCTGGTAAGCTCATATTGATGAAAAAGGTTTTATAACGTCTTGGGTGCATATTTATCTTAAATATGAAATTTCAGTTTCATAGGACTTACCGTTTCCGCCCGAAAGTTACTACACACAGAGACCTTTTTGCGGAACTTATTTTATTTTTTTGTTATTTGGACTCAGTGGACCGTAAAACGTTTATTTCCGATGAAAACTGGAATTCGAAAATTTTCACGACCGCAATACTTCCCCTTACTATATATAGCAGGTGAAAGTAAAAATAGATATTTTTTATAGGTAATATTTGTTTACATATGGATATTTGTAAAATTTGTTCTGTCTGTTTATTTATATCATTAATTTTGTTTAATTGTATTTATATTTACGTCACTAATTACTAGAGGCGCAACTAATTTACATAATTACTACTGTGTTTGTAATGCTCTAGTACATCGGAAATTGAATTATTATTTACTTAAAGACCTATCCTATCTCATCACTTATCGCTCGCTACAGCAATCCCGAAATTAATTGGCTGTCATGATTATTTGCTTTGGAGCCGATACTGTCTTATTTGCATACAGAGATACCCGTACCGTCTACACGAGAGAAGTTAGTAAGGCTATGATTCCCTCTTTCTGGCAGTTGGAGTGTTATCGACCCGACACCCTCTCCCTCGCTCCCAACGGAAAAAACTGGGTACCCACTTTCTTAACTCTCGGAGCGCCTGAGGCAATAGCCGAGTTATCGCATAAGTTCCTCTTCCGATATCGGGACTTTGAAAGTCGGTTGTGGATCCAGAGGTAGAATTTTCGATGAAAGTTTAACCTTCTTACTTACTTCAGCCTAGCAGAGCCTCGCTTTAAATCCTACATTTTACCAATTTCTTTTAACTTAGAGATTAAAGGATGAGGAAACACTCAAATTAAAAGTACATAAGAATATCAAGCCTGTGACATTCACCCTTATTGCCTTTCACCAAAAATTTACAATATTAAATTACCAAAATAAACCGAAACGAAATACTTAAGACTGGCAATAGATAAACGTCTGGCATGGAAATCAGACGTAACTACCTTAAAAAACGCTGCAAATTATTACCCAATGGTTAATTACTTCAAAATAACTATATGAGGGTATTATTTTATTTAGAATTATTTTACTTGGAATTTGTTTTAGTACTTTATCTTACAAGATACCACAGTGGAGTTCATTACCTGCACTGATCACATATTTCGATGTATGGCAAGATTTTTATCATATTATATATATTTTTTTAAGCTCTTCAGAGTTATGCTGAATTAAGGTATTTTATTATATTTTTTTATTCACTTAACGACACTTTATACTAATTTGACTAATCGAGCGATACTGAAGTGGGAGTCCTAAATTTAAATATGGATCATTAACGAGTTCCTGCCCTACCACATTTTCGAGATCACCCTTTTACGTTCCCTCCGAAGGACAGCCTGACCCAGGATTTTTACTCCTTTCAAAATGAATGGTACGACACTTAAGATTTTAAGGTTGTGGACTTGAGTATATTTTATATACATTACAAGCATTAACATCAAAAGGCATTAAAAACAATCGACAATGAGAAAAAATATTACTAAAAGAACTTAGTTATGGCGTACTTCCTATGTTCTCTTGCACGCTTAGTTATTATTTTTATTTAAGTACCTGATTATTTTTATTTTTAAGGCTTGACTTCACTATCTACATATATTAATTATATGGGATTTCGTCTATTTCGAGATATAATAATAAGTTTGCTAGGCTGCATTTTTTACTTATTGCCGATTTTAAAATCGATTATTTTAGTATCTATAATATTTATAATGGATTCTCAAAAACGCTCTATCTTAAAATCTTTAGTATGATATCATTCTGAAACTAAACACACTTGATAAAAAACAGATTGTCATTGGATATACTAACCTTTGGATGCTCCGTAAAATGGTGATCCCTAGCCTTTGCGATGTTAGATACTCGTTAAAGATCCCTATCTTAATGAAATCTGGATAGGACAATTTCATCGTCCGATTAACCGCAGTAGCATATAGTGACGTTAAATGAATAAACAAACATAATAAAAGGCCTCGATATTATATAAATATGAAAAGTTAAAAAATATAAATAATTTAATACTTCTAAGAGCACTCGAAGTTCAAGAAAAGAAATTCCACGCGAAGAATTGTGAGACCAAGGATCTTACCAGGTGGAAGGCGATGGTACGAACCGAATTGCGAACTCTACCAACACCTGGAAAATTTCATCCGTGACCAATCAAGTTGTAAGTGATCTTGCAGAACTTAATATTGAGTAAGATACCATCAATGATAAAAGTCGCTACCGCCTCACCATTAAAAAAAGACCTTTTCTCAAGTCCATTACTAAGGTTAGCCACAACGCATCTAAGAAATGGTTCGAGGAACGTATGGAGTTCAGCAGAAAAATGAAAGAACACTGGTCCAACAGAAAAGCTTAAGGTATCGGTAGGTAAAAGGTATCGGCAGGAAAGCGACCACCCAACACGCCAGAAGTGGAAGACAATGGATATAAACACAAGCACCGTGGTCCTTAGATGGCACAAAAAAGAAAAAAAAAAAAGGATATAAAAATATTTCCTCATTCCAAAATATGTAATCATTATCGGTAATGGATTCCACTATGGTACCTTGTAAAATGAACTACTCATAATCCCAAAGTGAAATATTTATAAGTTAATGAAAAAATTGAAGTGCTTAAGAGGATACCTGGTTACCTGTTCTACTTCCCAGTCACCAGCTAGAATGCAGTCCTGTACTGCCTGTATGTAAGTGGACTGATAATTAATGTAAAATACTGCCTACTTCTAATTTGAGTATTTTTCGGTCTCTAGTTGAGATTTATTCAAAATATCGATTTAAAACTACCGAGCTTGTGTTAGAATAGGGTCTGTTTAGCACGAAGTTGCTAAGGCGATGCCTTATAATGATACTTTATCACAGTAACTCACCAAAAGGCATTATATATGAGTAGAAGGATTTTAAATTAGTCTTGATTTATTTATGCCTTTGATTATTTTCTCTCATTTGTAAGGACATTTACCTCCGTTGAAGATACTCCTCTAAGTGAAAGAGTAATACAATTCAGGATATCGACTCGCCCTAAGGTCAATGTGACGATGTTACTAAATTATTCAACTTCGTCTCCTCTGTAATTATTTGTCGATTATTTAAAGGGGAGTCAAGGAGTCGATTTATCTCACATCCATAAATATTTTGCGTGGTACTGCTCTGCGGGTCCTGGGTTCAAACCTGACTTTGGCAGAATAATTATTTATTCTATCATTTCAGCATCCCCACACTTGAGTAGGGAGGATCAATTGAAGCTCACCCAGCTCCTGTAAAATGGGTACTAAAAAATTGGGTGAAAAAATTGGTCTCAAGCTAATGGCCTCCTTACACGGCTTAGAGTTTTGGAGCAGTAAACCGTTCATTTACTGAACTTTTTTTTATTATTTTATTTTATTGAACCTCATACGCTGCGATTTTGTTGAAGTTAATATGAAGCTTCACAAACTTTTAGGAGGTAGAAAAAAATAATCCTGCAGTAGAGTATCAGTGAGGTATTTGTTTTCAGTTAAATAAACAATTGAGACGTTGATTTCCAAAAGTTACCTCAAAATTGAGGCTTTTTTATAATTTCTAGTAGGTATATTAATACAAATTTACAACTATCTACTTTAATATGGAGAAGATAGCCTTTTCTTATTTCTATTCTTAAGTTAAAACAAAACAAAAAAAAACACGGGTGGTTTTCTCGACGTGGAACAAGCGTTCGACCGAGTCTGGCACCCAGGACTCCTTTATTAACTCCGTCAATTCCTTCCCGCAACATACTTCCTCGTAATCCGTTCCTACCTCACTAATAGAACCTTTCAAGTAAATCATAACCTTTCCTACTCTTCCATATTTTCTCTGTCTGCAGGTGTACCTCAGGGTAGTATCTTAGGTCCAATCCTTACAATCCAAAATCCTTCCCAAAATCCTAAACGCTCCTTATTTCGTCACACAGAAAATCATCCATTACGACCTTAATATCCCATTTGTTGCAGACCTTTCTCGTACCAGATGTACTACTTTTAATTCCATACTTCCAACCCCTCTAAACCCTCATGTCCGCAATCTATCAACCTCACATATTCCTGACAACACTCCAAGGCAATTGGAAAGAAGATGGCCTCGGGATCTACTTACTTAAATAATCATCGAAGTACTACCGCTGGGTGGTTTCTTCACAAGCCTTTTACGCCTTTTATTATAATTCATCACTTTTACTTATTGTATTTATGTAATATACAGTTGTAAAATTCAATAAAATATTATTTAAAAAAAATAAAAAAGTTTAAAAAAATACATTAACAGATATTACTGCTCTTTTCTCCTTTAGTTGGTTACCAAATTCCTTTCTTTAACTTAACAACTTTAACAACGCTAAGAAGATAAAATGCTTATTTTGTTTTTAATCTACAAAATTAAATTAATCCAACCTACACCATATTTAATTTTAAAGCGATATAGTGAGTTTAATCAAAATCGTTGTTTTTTGTTGAGTTGTTTTTGAGTAAATCGTCAAAAGGTGCAAAACGCTAAGTAGGTAATGAAGTAGCACTTCCGGTCAGCCGATTTTGGTGAAAAAAGTGCCGTAACATCTCGGGCGTATGTCTTAAATATGAAATTTCAGTATCGTACACCATTTTCGTTTTCATGCTGTACGCACAGACCTTTTTGTAGGAGTTGATTATTCCAAATCAGAGGACCTCTGTTAGGATGTTAGGTTCATCGATGCATCGTCTAGTATTTTTGTGGTGAAATAAAAAAAATAAAAAAAGTGGTCCTTTGGTATCGGAGGAATGGCGCGGACAGTGGAAAAAACGATTTTTTTATTTTATTTTTTATTCGTTATTTGGATTCTATGCATCTTGAAACGTAAGCCCTTAAATTTTAAGGCGAGGAGGGTTATTTATTTATTTTATTTTTTTGGTCGATTACCAAGTTTCATTATGGAAAATAATAAACCATAAAAGTAATTTATAGTTATGTTTTTTTAAATATTATTTTATTGAGGTATACAATACAATAGCTCAATAATTTATTTTCTTACACCACATGCATTGTGCTCCTATTTCCTAAAGGGTTAGCGACCCTAAACCTCTTTTCAATTCGCGAGCATCATATTTCATAGCGTGGAAAACATTAATCATGTACATTCTTCCTTCATATCACATTGCACAAATTTCTTCCAGTAATGAGCTATTTTAAATTTTCTATTTACAATATCTACAATAAATTGTATTGTTGTCATAATTTTCTTTTTTTATTCCTACCGAATCAATTTAATATATATACATTTGTAAATTGTTTGTGCAATATATTTTATATAATTGTACATTAATACTACCCTTGAACGTTTCCCAGAATACAATTTCATCTTGTTTTATGTTAGGATAAAGTATATAATTTAAACTGTTCATTATCCTCAATCTTATCATATTGACTTTCACTTACAATGAAACACATAAAGTTAGGAAAATCTGGTGCAGGCAACACACGACTTTTACTTACCTCAGTTTTTAAAATCGATTAAAGAATTTCCAAATACCGTTAGGGGATAACCATTAAAGAATTAATTAAATTGAATTAATATAGAAACATGTGTTTTATTAAAAACCTATTATATTATTATCTAAAATAATCATTTAGTTTTATCGGCTTTTTATCACTCTTTATTCAATTTTACAAGCTTGTGTATAATGTAATATATTTCCTAAAGTCTTTCTCTTTCAAACGGATTTGTACGTCTATATTACTATTCTTATGTTTAAAAACCAAATTGGCGCGTGTGCTTCTTTGACAAGCCGCCGGCTGCGCTCAAAACCCCGAACCAACATGATCTTTTCCTCTTCATAAAATCTATTTTCTACTAGCTATCCAACGGTATGTTATACATCTATATTACTATTGTTGTGTCCAAACAAAAATGCATAAAAAATATTTGTTCAGTTTTCTCCTTTGGTTGTTTATCTTATTCGCTCAACTTTCATATTTAGCTGTTAATCATCAATGGTAACAAGATAATATAATTATTTTTATAGAATATACAAAATTAAAGGTGCTTTAGAGGAAGAAAATTTAAAATATCTGCATTTAAGCTCCATCAGACTATTTTAATCAGAATGAAACCTACATGATATTAAATCCCGTTAAATTTTACATCAATAAAGCGAGTTTATTCAAAATCGTTAGGGCCGTTTTTGAGAAAATCGAAAAAGGTGCAAAATGCATGGGATAAAGTAGGACTTCCGGTCAGCCGATTTTAGTGAAAAAGTTGCTGTAACATCTCGGTATAGTAGCGTATAGTAGTCTTAAATATGAAATTTCAGTTCCGTACGTCTTTTCGTTTTTCCACTAGAGTTACCACAAATAGACACACGGACACACAGACCTTTTTGCGGGACTTAATTATTTGGACTCAGGGAACCCTAAAACTTGTATTTCCGTTGAAACCTGGAATTCGAAAATTTTCAAGATCGCAATACTTTTCCTTACTATTTATTTCATATATAGGTAAGTGATAGTCGAAAAGACCGCAAAACGTGTCTGATTGTGTGTGTGTGTGTGTATTTGGTAAATCCAGCTCGAAGATGATATGCTGTATACAACTGAAATTTCATATTTTAAAATCGTAAATGCCTGAGATATTAGGACAAAACAACTTTTTCAACAAAATTGGTATAGTGGTTCTTCATTTTATTTCATTTTGCACCTTTTCACATAGAAGGCTTTAACGATATTGATTAAACTTGCTATATCGATGGAAAATGGGCGTTAATATCATTTAGGTTTCGTTATGATTCAAATATTCTGATAAGGCTTAAATACCGATATATTAAATGTCTTCCTCTGAAGTAACTTTAATTTTGTAGATTTGAAAAAATTAGTTTCATGTTGTTAGCCAGAAAATTCTTAATATCTAAGTTGAAGAAATTTGATTAGCAACTAATGGAGCGATGGAGCAAAATTATTTGTTTATGTATTTCTTAAGATGTATAATATACATTTGGAAAGGTAAATATTTATATTAAGATATTATCTTACAAACAAAGTTGTATAAGGTAATAGAAATTGATGAAAAATGGATAAAATTGTGATTATTGTAAATATAAAAGGAAATTCAAATTTTGATCTGCTGCTCCACTTCGCTAAGTTTCTATGAGTACACAGCATACCGCATCAATCTTGAAGACAATTTCAAAGAAAAAAGATAGAGATTCTGCCAAATAGAAATACATAACTCTTTACTGATTTCGAAAACCATCATAAATCCAGACTAGCCTCAATATATGTGGTGATGCAGGATTCCCAGTTAGTCCAAGAATTATGGTCTTCGCAATAGATTAGTGATAGTGGGTGATAACAAGCATGACAGGGCTGGTCAGCCTGTAATAGTTTTTTAAAATGTGACAAATTGTATTTTTATATAAGTGCAATATTAAAGAATATTAAAGATCCCTTGAAAATGGCAAAGGCCAAAACACAGGGAGAAGGTAAAAAGAAATAAAAAAATGTTGAATGAAAATGGATCAATTCAATTAAAAAAGAACCTAACTAGAATTATATTTACTAAGGTGCCATATACAACTACACAGATTAGGGGTAACACTATAAATATTAGCATTATAAATAAATAAAACAAAATTAAATATATGTATGTATAGCTGAAATAATGACACAAACTTATATAGAAATTATACATTTTTAAGTAAAATAAATAAAAATATTGACATATTTTATATAAAATAAGCTTAAAAATTATATTCGGTCTTTATGAAGCAAAAAAATTAAAACGGGTGGTCCACAAAAAATAAAAATAAAATAAAATAATATGTATAAATATCAATAAACAAAGTAACGCAGGAAGTTCAAAATTAATTCATTAACTCCTAAATCAGGAGCATTAACTCCTAAAACTGAAAACAAGTGAGAAAAGTGAATGTTTAAAATATATACTAATTTGAATAAATGAGTGGTTTATTTCAGGTCCGCTTAAACACTGTTCAGTACTTAGCTGCAGCCAGGAATAAAATTTCTGAACATGGGATTGTAATAATACACTTCGATTAAAAAAATTAACGTTGAAATATCTAATTATTCCGTATGAAACAATAATAGCCTAAAGTTTTGAAACAAGTCACAAGAATTTTAGAATTAATGTTTAGAGCATTTTTTATTTACCCATGAAAGTCAACATGGCTATTCTAAAGAAATAACAATCATAGGAAAAGATTTATTAGCTGGGGGAAAATTTATTTTACTTTATAAATAGAAAAAACTATAATATTTACGTATTTTATAATAGAATTCCTAAGTGATATTCAAACTCATCATGAAACTTTAAAAATTCGGGTGGGAACAAAACACATTTACTTACCTCCGTTGTTAATATCAATTTAAAAAAAAAATATATTTATTGGTATTTACAGCTGTATAATAAAATACATTTAGTAAATGTGATACAAGATAAGTTGACATGATTCATATGTAGGGATACTACCCATTGGCAGCTCCCCAACATATCAATTTAAAACTTTTAAATTAAGTTACTAGTCGAAAAGAAAAGTTAAAGAACTGTATACATTGAATTTCGATAGAAACATGTGTTTTATTAAATAATCTATTATTTAATAATAATCTATTGCGGAGACCATATTCTTGGACTCACTGGGAATTCTGCATCACCACATATATTGAGGCTAGTCTGGATTTATGATTTTCGAAATCAGAAAAGTCTATGTATTTGAAAATGGATCAATTTAATTAAAAAAGAACCTAACAATAGATTTATTCATTCAAAAAAGTTTTAATTGTAATAAAAATTAATAATTCTAGTTATTTTTAGATTTTATCCTGAGGGATTATATATATATATATATATATTATATATATATATATATATATATTATGATATCGTATGTTATTCATTTAAATTATTTAAAAAAAAAAACAATAATCAAGGAATTAAATATTAAAATGCAGTTGTGAGTTTGAATATTATTTTGACATGCTATGTAGGATATATTTAAGTTACATACCTGAGTACTAATTTTAAATAATTATTATTTTTTTTAAATAAAATTCTTTTGTACATTTCATTATTGTAGGACGTTCATTATATTTTATAAGTTGTCTAGTTCCTTTAATATCGTAATTCAGTTCGAACAGTAAAATTAAAATTAATTATTGATATAGGTGATGTATATTTTATTAAATATTATTATTTACCCTCATTATCATATTATTGTAAACCTAATTAAAGTTATTCTGAGCGCTGGATAGCCCTTTTTGTTTTTCAAAATGAGCAAAAAAAAATATATTTTAGTTTTTTTTTCGGTATTTTATTTTCTTTATTTCGGTATTATATTGAGATCATACCACACATAAATTATTAAGATAAAAAATATCACGTCTATGGAATTTTTTTATTCTGTTGATCAATATGTATGATATGGGTAGTATCTGAAAAAAAAATCTATTTCTCCTCGCATTTCCAGATTAACGATTATCATTATTATATAATTATGTATTATATTGAGGGTGTATAGTCGACTGTAGAAACTATTATAGGTGGAATAGTCAGGAATCAGTCATTTTTGAAAAGTTTTTAATTTTGCCAACGTTTCGGCTCAAGCTTGTGAGCCATCATCAGGGCATTACTGAGCCATGTCCAAGCATAAACTGAGAGTTTATGCTTGGACATGGCTCAGTAATGCCCTGATGATGGCTCACAAGCTTGAGCCGAAACGTTGGCAAAATTAAAAACTTTTCAAAAATGACTGATTCCTGACTATTCCACCTATAATAATTATGTATATTGTCATTATATAATTAACCGTAATTATTTTGGTTCATATACATAACCTTGATTTAAGTATTTGATGAAAAACATATTTTAGCATTTATTTACTTTCCTTTTCTAGGTAATATTATGAATAATTCCGATGGCTGGATCGAAGGCCTCAGGTGGTTTTTGGTGTCAGTTATAGGAGCATATCTGGAGACAAAGAATTTTTTTCTCTCTTCCCTCCGCCATGCATACAAATAGGTTTATTATAAAATTGTGAACGTGCTGCTATGGCACGTCTTTTACGCTATAAGCATTACAAAATGAACTCAATTACAACCCGGCCTCCAGTAAATATAAGTAGAAAACTGGTATTATCTAATTAATTTTGGTACTATAAATATATGAAAGTGCTATAAAACTGAAATAATAAAGCAATATTGACTGCAGAATATTGTAAGATAACCAAACAAACATATTAGAAAACTTTTAATGTATATTTTCATAAAATATGTATAGTTGGTATTTTTCTTATAGTCTAGGTACGCCATCAATGTGGGGATGGATTTTAATTTAGATAAATATAAATGTCTGTATTATGTAGACCATGCTTTATTGACATAGATATAATAATATATCAATGTGTACATTTCTACAGTAAATAGGATAGCCCTAATCCATTAAGGGCAAAGAATATTTAAGATAAGTGATTTCTCAATTGTTTAATTTTTTATAAATTTTTAATGACAATGTATTATGGACTAAATTTAAATTAAAATATATACAATTTTAACTTATACATGGTAAATATACTTTTATGTAACATTGTTATATTCTTAAAAATTGATTTGATGGGAGCCCGTGGCTGAGTGGCTAGCGCGCTAGTCCCCTACGCCAAATGTTGTGAGTTCAAATCCCACCAGCAGATTACACAGCGCGGCCAAGGGCCTACACGGACTGTCGTGCCACCGAAAAAAAAATATAAATTATAATTTGTTATTGTATTGTAATAAGTCCTGAAGATGGGGAAGGACTTCAAAACATTGACTCTTAGTCGTGTAATAATAAGTTTATAAGGAAGATAAAGGAACCACATATCTATTATTAATGTTATAATAAATAATTAATAGGCCTTTGTTTGGCCATATCTAGAATATATTTCTTTTAATATGCCGCCTTTTGGTTTAAGCAGTTTAGCTTACAGGAGGCTTTGCATATTCATTGATAGAAATTAAATTTAGAATTCAATTTGAAACTGCGGGACTTGAACTGGCTCCGGAGTTAGTGGAAGTTTAGTTAAAGGAGTTTGGTTTATCCATTTAAAATCCCTAAGTAGTTCAGAAGCTGTTTCCAGATTTTTGTTCCAACTCCCCTTGTTTGGAGCACACTCTTAGTTACTAATTAAACCGAAAGTGTTACAATGAGCTAGCATTATTTTCATCTTTCATTTTATATTTTCCAGTTCGAACAATATTGTGAAAGTAACATGAAGAACAATGCCAGCTCGAAAAAAAATAGATTAGGCAGAACTCGAGTAGATTTTTCAAAACCTTTTGATAGGGACATCCACATATACAACGCTATACGAAATCGCCTCGCCATATATTTTTTTAATTAAAACTATTCGTTAAATCAAGGATATATGAAAAACAAGGAAAAATAGAAATATTCAGAAAATCTCTAATGATTCCTCGATATCTTCATTACTAAGATTAAATCCTATCTGCTCCGTTATATGTCGATGAACTTTCTGTTGCACGATTGATGACACAATGGATGGATTATTTAAAAAATTTGTAATCTAAACACACACACAGACATCTTATAATATTTCAGCTCTTATAATTCATTATTAAAGAATAATTGTTTGATAAAATAAAAATTAAACATAAATTTTAAAAGTAATCTTAAGTTAGGCCATGAGAATAAAATGTACTAACAACTTTAAAATGTGTTCTAATGACTTACGATTTTGATTTAATAAAATTACACATTCAGCTAATCTTGGGTATGAATTAGATTATTTGTATTTTAAACACACGATTTGAACTGAATTTTCCATAGTCTATATATTTTTTAAAATATATACTAATATTATAAAGCTGGAGAGTTTGTTTGTTTGTTTGAACGCATTGAACAATTCTTTTTGTGTTGGATAGTCCATTTATCGTGGAAGGCTGTAGGCTATATAACATCACGCTGCGACCAATAGGACCGAATAATCAGTGGAAAATATGGGAAAAAAACAGGGAAAATTGTCCTCGAATCCCAACGATTCTAAATGATTTACCTTTTAATCTTAAAATAATTCACTTTCCCGTTAATTTACGGGCAATACGAGGCCTGAGCCGTGGACTGTATATACCATTGTTGCCGTATATACATGAAATGTTTGTTGTGTATTTATTTAGTAAATAAAGTTGGAGGATAAGAAAAAAAAAAAAAAAATCCCGTTAATTTATCTTTTGCCATAACAATTAATAAATCACATGGGCAAGCATTTAAACACGTAGGAATCGATTTACGTCAAGATCAGGTCGCGGAGAAAATCAGTATGTTCTTCTGTCCCAAGAAAATAAAACCAAAAATATTATTTAAGCAGAAATACTTTAAAATATTGGGTCGTCCGAAAAGTTGGTAGAGGTTTTCACCAAACAGCAAACAAAGATAAAGAGATGTAGTTTTTGTTCTATTTTTTCAATGTGTCTCGATATTAGAAACAAAATATTTATAGTTATATTAGATTAATTATAGAAATAGGTTAAGTTGTTTTTAAATCACTTTCCTCATCAACCATAATTCTAACTTTCGTCTTATTAGTTGCCATTCAATTCTGTTAAATATACAAAAGCGATCCAATAGAAGTAGGCACCCTATATACCCAAAATTACTCAATAAATTTTAGCTGTAACATAATCGTGGTATATAGTCACGTTTGCAACATGAATGTGATTGATATACATACATTGATCCAACGAATGGGAATATTTTCACTTGAAAACAACTTTGATAAATGTAATCGTAAAAAATATAATATTTATATTTCCTGAAAATTTATACGTCTTATAATAAAGGAGTAGTTGTTGACCGTTTTGACTATATGGTAAAGAAGTTGGTTAACGGTGCAGCCACCAAGAAAACACCAGTAAGAAAAAATAAAAATAAGTGTGTTTTATTGGTAGTTTCTTTGTTACCACATCCCCAAACAACTGCTCCATCATATGCGTTTTATAGTTACTACTCATAAACGCATTTATGCAAATTTAAATAAAGACAAAATGAAATATTCGTGAGCAAAGCCGCGAGTTACAGCTAGTTAATGAATATTATCTTTTTTATTTAAAACAATAAATACACAGTTTTAGGATGATTGATTATATTTTACTTTCACTTATCTATTTATGAAATAGATATTAAGAGAAAGTACGTCGATGTGTATGTTAAGTATTAATCGAAAACTGGAATTTTATATTTCGACACAGTTTCAATTCGTCAAATCAGAAGAGCTACCTAATACCATGCATTTTGCACATTTTTACGATTTTCTCAATAACGGTTATATCGATTTGGATTTAACTCGTGCTATAAACTTTAATGGGCTCTAATATCATGTAGATTTCTTTTTTTTTTCCTTCTAAAATACCATTAATTTAGTAGGTTCTAAAAAGATGACCATTAATATCATTGTAATTATACAAGATTTGATGTATGATGTATGATTTGGTGTAAATATACTACGAATTTGATACCAATTAAAGAAGAAAGGAGTCGAGTTTCTTTTTCTTTTTAAACATAAGAATAGTAATATTTATATGTATAATATACTGTTAAAATCTAAAAAAACGCTATATTAGGGTATAACTGTTTATAAAGCTGTATATAGGCAATTAACTAATATGAAAAGCAATAAATAGTTCTAAGGAAAATAGCATATCACTACTGCTAATTTTAAAACGCTATATCTCTGCTTGTTCTTAACCAATTTTAATGATCCTTTTTTCATTTTGTAGAAAATTTATATAAAGTTTATTAATTAAAATTTATTATTATTTATTAATTCGGAGAAATGGATTTTGATTCATTCCTTATTCGTGTTCTACACATCTCGAAACTTAAGAGACCTCAAATTTTGAAGGGTGGGGGTATTTTTTTTTTAGTCAATTACAAAGGTTCACTATTGAAAATTAGAAACCTAAATATATTTAAAAAATAGCTTATATATAAATTTGTGGAATATAATATTAAGAACAGGGAAATCGTAATGTGGTGAATAGGGCATAAATTTAAGTGATTGTTATTCATAACAATTTTACACAATTATATTTTATGAGGAAGATGGTTGGGGGTGCGGTCATAAATTAAAAACACACATTTAAAATAAGTGTTATTTTAATTTTATTTTAAATGTTATTTTAAATGTGTGTTTTTAATTTATGACCGCACCGCAAACCATCTTCCTCATCTAATTTCTCAACGGTCAACAAAACTCCATCATTAATTATATTTTATAATCTAAAACATATGTTTCCATCGAAAATCTTTAACTTTAATTTTGTTTAAAAGCCATAGCTTACGAACAAAAGGATTTGTTTAGTATCTTTGTTTCGTTAGTATATTTGTTTAGTCTGGAATTAATTGAGGCATATCTATTTCGGTATAGGTCTCCGACAAATAACATATTAAAATCTTCATGGTTGATTTATACGTTTATGATTTTATTTAACTACTTTAAACATAAGAAACAAGTAGTAATAATAATTTTAAAAAACATGGGTTTGTAAAGGGGTTTGAGATGTAGGAGGAAATAGTGAAAACCTCGCGTCGGGGTTATACCCGGTCGGAGAGGAGATCCGATAGCCAATAAGGCGAGGATTAGAGGTAGACCCCGGCCTGGACTCCAGACCCTGGAGGATGACATATTTCAGGAAGGCTATATTATCAGGGAGGGGCTACTGGAGGTGTAGCAGTGTAGTACTAACAACTAATAGGACTCCAAACTACTAAAGCTGCCGTTCCATTGTGAGTGGCTTCGGGGCTCCCATTGTGGTCTCCTGTCGATACCTTCCTCTAATTACGCCATAAATTATGTTTCTTATCTCTCTCATTCTCCCTCCCTCTCTTTCCCTGTGAGGACTTCATAAGGTAGCTATGGCCGTAATGATCTCTTCATATTGGACCATTCTTCGTCCATGGTTATAGGCCTCTTTTAGTTGTGATTTGAGACCTGTCTTATATGCTGTTGTGCAGCTTACACACATTTATAACTATGTATTACGATGCTATGATTCACCTATTTAAAACTGAAGGCTTATGAAAAAATAACATAATTACTATAATGAACTATATATAAATGAATGAACTATGTATTTTATGTATTAAAAAACATAGTTTTTATATTGTGTGTATTACAATTGTTTGATTTGATATATGTTTATTATTTATATGTTAGGATGATAAAACGCTGCAAATATAACTCAATGCTTTATTATTTCCAAATAACTATTAGGGTGTAACTGTTTATTTAGCCATATATAGGCAATTAAATAATATTAAAAGCAATAAATAATTCACACTAAAATGAAATATGGCCTATGTTAATTTAAAAACGCTATATCTCTGCTAGTTCTGAACCAAATTTAATGATTCTTTTTTCATTTTGTAGGAATATGTGAATCAACTTCTTTTTTTTTTCTTCTTCTTTATCATGTTTTAGTCATTGCTAAAACTCTATACATATTTTTCTCTATCATCAAAAATAATTGAGTTATGGTATATTATAAGTATATATTTATGGTAATTTAAGGGTAAAAGTTATTCAATCCAATCACTTTTAATCGGCCGCCATTTAAAAGGACAATTGGATTTTTTTATTCGTTATTTGGATTCTACGTATCTTTAAACGTAGCCCTAAAATGTTTAGGATTTTTTTTTTCGATTACAAAGGTTTTTTATTGAAAATAATAAACTGAAAACAACAGCCAAATATCCTACTATTTAAAGCAATTTCCATTTCTCAGTAATTTTACTTAACATGAACTTAGCAACAGTCTGACATCTTCTGTAAATTCTTTTCATTAGTTTTTAAGATCATTGTAACTCAGTTACTCGTTTTTCATTTTTTTATATATTTTACATCTATGTACTTCCTCTAACTCAGTAGCAACTTAAATATTGTATTCATTTTTGTTATATTTTTACTTTTTTGTTCTTTCTCATTTATTTGCTGTTATACATTTAATATATACCTTTTTTTAATTTTTTTCAGTTTTGATGATGACCCACAATGTTGGTCGAATAACTCAACAAGTGATATTTATCGAGATAAGTAGAAATTGTCAGGAGTCGTGTCGAAAACATGACATTTTTAATTTTTTTTAAATGAAAATTTGATTAATTATTTTGTCTTTATAGTGAATTTTGAGTTCAGACTATTTTATTGTTTTTTTTTTTCATAGACCGCCACCAGGATTGATTTCCTCCTGTAAATTATTGGACGTTTCAACTTTGTTAATTATATGAATATTTTTCCAAGATATTTCCTAACATTGCATTATTTAATCGTTTTTTTTTTTTCAAAGAAATTATATATTTTTTAATTATATTCCGTTTCATACTTAAAGGATGAAATTAAATAAAGTAATATCCTTTAAAAGGTAATAAACCTGTTTGAGAAAGTTCGCGCAGCCCATTATGACAGCCCTTCTGCCAACTTAATATCTGTGGAAGGTCGGTTTGGAATCTACCCGGTGATGAACTTCTTACTCCCACCTTCAAACTTAAATTCTCATTCATACTCAACTCTTGCAATATTTCATAATAAGTACCTTCGTGTTTATATGAAGCATAGAGATATCAAAATACCGCTTTTGTTATCTTTGAGATAATAAGTTAATACATAACTCAGTTTCCAAGTGGAGCTTAAGAAGTTAATTGTTCTTATTGAATCTTCTTTTCATTACAGATAAGTCCTTATTCTATGTTTACCAAAGAAAGTTGCTTCTGTCTTACTTATGTGGTCATTCCATTATCACAATAATGACAATTTTTGTATTTATTTATCATTCTGGAATCATCGTGAAACAAACAATCATTATATTTTAGTGTAATAAAACTATTAAATAACTTCATTAAAACAATTCCTTCCTCCTCCCTTTAAATTTTTTAACTTTCCTTTACCAAGAACTGCCTCGGCATATAAATATGTGTATGCAGTTACGTTATACGTCTATATTCTGATTACTATTTTTTATTTAGTATATTTCTACGGCTTAGAAAAATAATTCAACATTTTTAAATTATATTGATTGTATATCTAATAGAGAAATGTATTCAATCCGAAATCTGTATATTTCAATGTACTGTAAAATTGTAATTGTTATTCATGAAAATAATGGTGAAATTGGACAGGAATTCAGCATAAAATATTTTTGAAATAAACATAAGGTGGGGTCTAGGACCCCTTACTTAAAGGATTTTTCTGCTGACCAATCCTTTTTTTCCTCCTAGGAAGGGGTGAGAAAGGGTAGGTCTGAAAAAAAAAAAAAAAAAAAAAAAAAAAAATGATGATCCTGACTTTGCTCATCACAGATTGACTAATAAGGTATCATCATTAATTTATAAAACTGACAAAGATCATTATAAAGGGAATGGAGTAGGGATAAACTTCAGAGTACAGTAAATTCAAGTTTACCAATGGTTTTGTGAAATTTCTCTATAACATTTTAGTGGTTTTTGTTCATTTGTTTTATTACGTGTTTGTATAGTTATACGTAAATGTGTGTGTGTATGTATATATATATATATATATATATATATATATATATATATATATATATATATATATATATATATATAATTTTATAAAAAAATGATTTATTTATTTAATGTCACTTTTATTATTTTATGCATCTGACGATGCCACAGTGGGAGTTTAAATTTTGCCTATCCAAGTTTAATGTTTAGAACAATTAATAATTGAATAACTATTAAAATACAATTATGAGTTTTAAATTATTTTGAAATACTCTTAATCTTTATTTAAGTTGCATAACTAATTTATTCCTAATTTTAAATAATTATTACAAGTTGAAAAATTGTTGTTTATATTTATTAACGGTTGACTTAAAATTAATTATTGACACAAAATAATGTTTGTTTATTCATTTAACGTCACTTTTATGCTACTAATAGGATGATGCTACAGCGCGATTCTTAATTTTTTCCTATCAAAGTTCAATTAGTATTATGATCTTTAACGCGTAACTGACATCGAACTGACTTGGGACCACCGTTTTACGTTCAGAACAAAGTAATGTATTAGCCAGGACTTTTTACTTCCTTTAAAACCCTAAGGTCATCCCTCTATTTGAAATTTCTGAGTTAAATAAAAAAACATATGTATTTCGATATCACAGATGAAACAGTGGAATAAAAGCTCATTAAAAATATTCAATATTTACATGTGGTTAGGCCTTTATCAACGTACGAAAATGAAGCAGAGTCAAAATTTTAATACAAGGGATTCACTTACCTCAGGTGATAAAATCAATTTAAGAACTTTACAGTGGAATAAGGTTAAAAAAAACAAACAATGAGTTACGATGGAAGCGTGTGTTTCAGATTTAATTATCTAAAACTAGAAATTATTATCCACAACAATCCCTTAGTTTTATCCGTTTTTCATTATTCTCTATTATCCTTATACACCTTTGCACACACAGATGATATTTTTTCTAAAATCTTTAGATTTTCAACGGAATATTACACAGGCTAGGACCATCATTTTACGTCTCCTGTGAAGGACGGTAAAACCAAGGATTTTTACTCCCTTTGAAAAATCCTGGGAGCATCATTTTTTGTTGTGATTATTAATATAAAATATATCGCCTTATTATCAGAAACTACGTAAAATGACATAATTTCATTTATTTTTCTTAGAGTTTTTGTTTTTCAGGTAATGGAAAAATAAACAAAGCAAATACATTCAAAATATTTTTAGATTTGACTTTGTTAAACTCTGGATTATTCAGAATGTTCATTTTTTTCTTCAAAACAAAAAAAATGATATAATTTCGAAATTATATTTCTACGGTTTAAGAAAAAAATAAAACCTTTAAAAATTATATTAATTTTATATCTTGTAGATAAATATATTCAATTAAAAATGCGTATATTGCAATTTACTGCAAAATTGTTATTATTATTCATGAAAGGAGTGGTGTAATTTAAACGACATTGGAATTAATCTAAATTGGACACTTTAAAATTGATAGGCCCATCCATATACATGATTTTTTTCTACTTCGTATGTTATTTACTTCAATATTCAAAGATTTAAAAAATATAATTATAAGTGTATTCTTTGTTTACTATTAAGAAATTATATTAGATAATAGTTACATTAGTTTTATCTCTTTTTTTTTTTCATTAGTTGCTATGCAAATTTAGGTTTATTTTAATTTGTATTTATTTTTTATATCTTATATTCTTGGCTTCCTATTAAAATCTTTAACACCAAATTTTATACTGTAGTTTTCAATTTTTTAATTTAATGGGTTTATTTTGTATTATTTCTTCTATTTGAGAATTGAAATATTAACTTTTAGTTGTACTCGAATAAAAACTCTGTTATCAACTGAAATATCGTTAATATTTGTTATGAGAATTAAAATTTTTGTTTTGACTTTTTTTATTTTTTTTTCCATGATATTACTTAGCTAATTTCGTGTGAATGGAAATAAGGAGAAGATTTTATGATTTTACTTTTAACGATTGTTCATTTTCTGAATATCGTTCGTGGTAGAAGTTTTCAAAAATAAAAGCGTGGAAAAACATACATTTATGAGTTCTTAGTACTGTCACGCGACAAATAATTACAGTTGTTCCTCTCTCTGCCAATATACTTTGGACATGAAACAATTTACCTCATAAATTGTATGTTAGAAACATACAAAGTTGTATACATAAATCTAAATCAGTTGTATATTTAAAATTATGTATAAACTTAACGTATTAGTAAATAGTATCTGTAATATTTTATTAAACTATGATTTGATTTTTGTAAAAAAAAATCAATAAAAATGATCTTCCTTCTTGTAATACCATAAAATAATATCGCTCTTGTGCGACAGATTATTTTTCATCGAATTTTAAATAATTAACGTATTATGATTCTGTCAAGAATTTCAATTTAAATAAATGAAAAGAGAGGTAGAAAATAAGTGTTCCTGGAAATTTTAATGATGTCGTCCACGTGGAAGGAGATTGCCATTAAAATGTTTAAAAGTATGTTTTTTCTTTAACGCTGCCATTGATGTAGATATTATTAAGTTTTTCAGATTTACCTTACCCAAACGGTATTTGTTCATATTCATTAAAATTGTATGTTAAACATTTAATGTAATGATATATATTACATTGTCATATTATATATCACATTGGCAAGACAATAAGTAATTAAAACTAGTTAATTGTTTTTATTTCACTGACAACCACCTGGACTGATTTTCTCCTGTAAATTGCATCAAGTATTCTATGTGTCTTGAAGTTGTAAAAAAATATTCAATATGTTCAGGCGGAGTTTCTTGTATTTATTATTCTCATATTAATTTTGAGCTAAATAATGTCCTAATTTAATTACATGAATATTCAAATCTTTTAAAGAACCCTTTCTTGGTTTGTTTGTTTATTTATTTAACGTAACTTTATGCTACTGTTTTACACCTTTTTCCCCGCGTCCTGGGTTCGAATCCCGGCTGTGGCAGAGTATTATTTATTTTGTTAATTCATTCGGGGGGGGAGGGAGGGGGGAGAGGGCGACCCTTGGGTACGGAGACCCCTCTGGGGCCTCTATAAAGTGGGTGCCCAAAAAATTGGTGGAGGGGTGGCTGGGCGTGATCAAGGCCTAATCACCTCATTGCACTTCCGTTGGCCTAGAAACAATAGGAATCTCTGTGTGTACTGAGCCCAAGACCTTTCATGGGTTGTAGTGGTACAAGTTTTTTTTTTTTTTTTTTCTATGCGACGACTGCAGCTAATCGGACGATGCTACAGTGGGAATCCTAAGTTTCGCCTATCCAGGTTTTATTATGATATGGATCTTTTACGATTACCTGACTTCGCACAGGCTCGGGACCACCTTTTTACGTCCCCTCCAAAGGATAGCATAACCAAGGATTTTTGATCCCATTAAGAAATCCTTATAAATTATTACAATAATTATTATAATAAATAATTGTAAAGACCTATTTTTTCATTTATTTCTATTATTTCATAGATTTTAAAGCAATTTGTTTATTCATTGCCCACTAAGCGGTAATTAAGTTATAACGTTTTTATGTCTATTTTTTCGGAGATGTACCTGATTTCCCAACGGTAGAACATAAGGACGACTAGATAGCATTGCATGAGAGATTTATTACCCGATTACCCGCTCGCAATTGGATGTCATTAATTACTAATGACCATGAGACACGAAATTAGATTCTGTTGTGTACCTTCAATGATGAGCTCAAACTCATCATCACTTATTTACTATTCTTTCCAATGTAGCAGTTCCATTGTAAATATCATTATTTGTTCTTTTAAAATATTAATAAGCACTAACCTAACCGCCTCCTTAATTAGTACCGAAGTGAAAATAAGGATTAAAACGCCCTGACCAAGATAATCACTCATCGTGATTTCTGAGATCGTAGCCACAAAATGACCCTGTCCCAATTTCTCAGTTATAGATTGCATTTCCTTAGTTTCTGTAAGTCAAGACACCGCCTAATCATGATTAAATATATAGGTAACAACAATATTGTGATGGGGATGACATAAATTAAATTGTATTATTGAATATAAGGTGTAGATTCTTTTAGGTGAAGGTCAAATTTCTATGAATAAAATTGGAGACTGATGTCTACTTCACCACTCTCTTATTGAAAAAATTCGCACTACGTTTCGGCTACAAACGTCGATGATGGCATGAAGATGGCATTGTAGCCGAAACGTGCGAATTTTTTCAATAAAAGAGTGGTGAAGTAGACATCAGCCTCTAATTTTTTTTCATATTATTATTGAATTTTGTGAGCTACCCCGAAAATATTTTTTAGGATGTTTGTTCTAAAAAAAAAGATAGAATTAGAACTGTTTGATTTAATCAAAATAGTCTCCTCTACTATCAATAAATTTCTGCCAATATGTTGGCAACTTTTTCATTCTCTTGATATAGAATTTCCCACATTTAGAATTGATATGACCCTAAAATATATTCCAATAACTTCCATTGTAATTAAATTTTTGTCTTGTAAGTTGTAACGCAATTATCTAAAAAATCTTTAGGTGAGAGGTGGGGAGCGGCGTGGTCTAGTGGATAGAGCGCTTTTCTACTGTTCTCCAGGTCCTGGGTGCGGATCCCGGCCGAATATTATTTATTTTGTTAATTCAGCCGATGGGCGACCCAGGTTATGGAGACGGGCTGACCCAGCCGCCTTAAAGTGGGTACCCAAAATTTGGAGAAAAAACTGACGGCTGAGCATGATCAAGGCCTAAGTCACCCGATTGCACAGCCGTTGGCCTAGAAACAGTACGTATCTCTATATGTATTGAGCCCAAGAACACTTCGTAGGCTGGAGGTGTTTTTTTTTTTTTTTTTTTTTTTCTTTTTTGGGCAATTGGTCCGAAGAGTGGGGACGGATATAGTAGAGTTTCATATCCGACCCCAACAGTTTCGTGACTTCATATGTCAGACATGTGGCGGGGCGTCATGCTACAATATGGGCCGTTATAATTAGTCCAAAGAAAGCTTCATTATAGCTAATTCCTGATGCATTGCATAATTTGGTTTACAATGCGATTCGGCAATGATGATTTCTCCAGGATTTGATAAATAGGAAACATTTTTTGTTTTTTTTTTAATAATATTTTTATTTTTGATTAAAAAGACTATATATTTTAATAACGTGAAAAGCTTTAATTTCCAAAAAACAGCATATATTGTTTAAAAATTTTGAACAGGTAATGTTATGTTGACGAACAATTAATATTGTTACACTTTTAATTGAACCAAATAATTTGCAAATAACATATCATAATTCTTAAAAAAATTTCAACTTTAATCTAAATTTTATATTTTAAATTAATTTTTTCAACCGAGGTAAGTGGAAAGTCGTGTGCTGAGTGTACCAGATATTTTGTTTTTAAGGAATAATATATACCGTTGGAAAGCTAAAGATTCGAGAAAAAATTTTTCTGAAACATGTTTCCATTAAAATTCCCAAATCTAATTGTTTAAATTAATTTGACTTTATTTAAAATTCTTAAAATTGATTTTAACAACGGAGGTAAGTGAAAGTCTTGTGTTTGTTTTTCTAAATTGACATAATAATGTATGTTTGTGTGATCAATCCAGAAATAATAAATCATGTGTATAATTATTTGCAGGTTTGGTAGTTAACACTTAATCTGTACTCAAAAATCAATACCTTGAAGGTCTGTTTTGTTTAATGCAAAATGCCTGATTATATGAAATGATTGCTAATTGGGGATATAGAAGGAAGATATTACTGCTGAGAGTTGAATCGCCGCCATTGTTACCCTACCAAGGTCCCCACTTTATTAGCCCTGTTGAGGTTCATGGGTTAACGAGGGCTTATTAAACTCTATCAACCATCAACGTCCGACTTCCACAACTACCTTACCCTGGCTATTTTCACTCTATCCAGAAATTTAATACTGGCCATTGAATCTTTGAAATTGACTGTAATTACTTTTACTTTCTTTTGTATGAAAACATAAACTAAGGGCATGTATTGCGATCATGAACATTTTCGAAATCGCTAGAAATATACGTACCCTGAAACCAAGTACCGTCCCCAAAATGGCCCGTGGTGTGTCCGTTTATGGTAACTCCAGCGCGTAAACGAAAGTCCTACGAAATAGAAATTTCATATTTAAGACAAGTTCAAAATCAGCAAACCAGAAGAGCCACTTTATACCATGCATTTTGCACCTTTTTATGATTTCCTTATATGGCCCTAGCAATTTCGATTAAATCACTATATCGAAGTAAAATTTAATGGGCTTCAATACCATGTAGGTTAATGTTATGTTTGTTAATTACTGACCGTTATTTACCTTTATGTTGAGTTATAATTTGTTTTTACTATTAATTCTATTTTATTGTGTAGGTTTTTCCTCTGTTTCAATATAAAACTTTTAAATTAGGCTTAAGAGTATACGATTTAATTTGTGCAATAACACAACATGTATAAGTCTAATTTTTTTTTTGCCGCTTGTAAAATCTGATATTCTAAAAATCTAATTGGTTTTAATATGATGTAGCTTTAATTGTGATTTGAAACAAGTTAACAGGGGTTAAATGGTAATATTTTAAAGTTTCTTCGTCTAAAACACGTTTAAATTTGTAAATTCAAAAGTATTGTTAGGAGTGATAAAAAAAAAAACGTAGGAGTTGAACGAATATGATTGCCAACTAAAAGAGAAACAGCAAACATGTTTTTTAAACATAATTTAGTAAATAGATGTATAATATAATAAAAAAAAACTGTACCACTACAATCCATGGAAGATCTTGGGCTCTGTACATATAGAGATTTGTACTGTTTCTAGGCCAACGGCCTGTAATGAGGTGATTAGGCCTTGATCACGCTCAGGCGCCTGGTTTTCCCCCATTTTTTAGGTACCAACTTTATAGAGGCTGGCTCTACCCCAGGGGGTCATCATACCCTATGGTTCCCCCCGACTGAATTGAACAGAATAAATAATATTCTGCCACAAGCCGGATTCGAACCCAGGACCCGAGAACTGTAGACTAGTGCTCTATCTACTAGACCACGCCGCTCCCTAAGATGTTAATATACTGTAGGAAATCTAAAGATTTAAGAAAAAAAGTCATCTTGTATAAAAATGTAAAGGATACTAGGGATGATGAATATAAATAAATGTAATTGATTGTCGAAGGTAATGATTTTTATTTTTAAATGTTTTCATAAAAACTCGTTTAATTTTTTTTCACTTCTTTCAATTCATTTCTAAGTTCCTAGGTTAATTTTAACAACGGAGGTAAGTGATATTCGTGTGTTGTTCGCACCACATCTTTTAGTGTAACAATGAGTTAATATTCTAATTCTATATCGTTTTAATTCCTTTAAGAAATCCTAACGAAATGTAAATATTCAAGATTTTTCATGGAGTTTTATTCCACTGTTTTATCTTTATTACCAGAGTATCGAGCTTTGCTCTGAGAATTATAATGAGTCTCTATGTTATGTTAACACATTCAGATCAAATTATCTAAAATAGAAATTATTATATCTGTAAAAATCGCATAATTTTATTCGCTGTACATCACTCTCAATTACGTAATACAAATTTTTTATATTAGTGAACATATTTTCTTAAATCATTAGCTTTCCAAAGGTATATTATTCATCTATATTACTATAATTATGTTCTTGAAAAAAGTAATTACAAAAATAGAAATTTTGAGAGTTCTTGTTTATGAATTAGGGAGTTCTCTAGGTAAACGTTTCATGTTCTGAGAATAAGCCACTTACGTTGAGAATTTACTAGTCTTTCAAAGTTTGTTCCAGACGTGTAACTGTTGAATGTAGTGATGTAAGTTCAGCGACGCCCATGTGAAATTTTATCGTCGAGTAATTATAGCTTTAGCATAACCAGCTTTGTAGTTAGGACTTGTTCATACTAGATCGACTAACAAGAAATAATACATTTTCTCTCATTAATAATTTTCGTCGTATGTTTGTTTAACTAAGTTTATTAATTATTAATTAAATCTGAATAGTAACAATCCTCTTTAAAAGCAAAATATTAAATCTATGCCTTTTGTGTGACTCCTACTATACCCCTCCTAGTCATTCGCTTTTAGTATGAATGAAAAAAAAGATAGTAAGGTAAAAAAGAAAAATCAGGTGCGCCCAACACAGGACTTTAACTTACCTCAGTTGTTAAAATCATTAAGAACTTTCTAATAAATTAAGAGATGAAAATACATTGAGTTTCAATAAAAAAACGTGTTTCATTAAAAATTCTATTACATTACTATATGCAACGATCACTTACTTTCACACGTTTTTTGTTGATCTCCATTACCTGTTACAATTTATTAACAAGATAATATGTTTTATAAAATATATCTTATTATAAAAAAAAAACACATTAAAAAATATTTTTTTCTCTTTTCTGCTTTAGTTAGTCACCAAATTCGTTCAACTTGTATATGTTTCCGTTCTTTATCAATGGTTATAATATAATATGGTCAATATTTTGTAATTTACAAATTAAAGGTACTTTAGAGAAAGAAAATACAAAAAATCGCCATTTAAGCCCTGTCAGAATATTTCAATCGGAATGAAACTTATATCATATTAAAACCCATTAAATTTTACATCGATACAGTGAATTTAATCAAAATCGTTACAGCAGTTTTTGAGTAAATCTTAAAGTGGTGCAAAATGCATGATATAAAGTAGCACTCCCGGTCAGCCGAAAACACCTTTAGCGGGACTTCGTTATTTGGACTCAGGGGACCCTAAAACGTTTATTTCCGTTGAAAACTGGAATTAAAACATTTTCACGATGTTTATGCTTTCCATTACTATATATTTCATTTATAGGTAAGGGAAAGTAAAAATGTATTGAGTGATATTATTGGTCAATAATTTGAGTAAAATAAGGTTGAGTTTTATAATTAAATTTTTTGTTATTTATATTATGGGTTCTCAAGTATTTCTGTATATTCACCCTCCAAATAAATCTTATAATTGACGGACATCACCTTTTAAAACATGAGGAAAATGTTAGTGAGTTATTTTCCCGGAAAGTACTCGAGCTGCTCCCCCTTCCCCTTGAACCTGGACCTGGAGCCTCCAGCTTTAAAGTGTTTTGTTGACTGGAAGCGGGGATCGATAAGAACCTCTGTATAATTTTAGTAAGGGCCCTTCTTCCCTCTTCATCGGACAAAAGATGGTATCTCCTTTCTTCCCAAGCCGCTGGGAAGGATTTTTTAATATAATTTTTAGGCTTAATGGAATCGTTGTACCGTTGTTAAGTTGTACTTGGTCTCTGAGAAATAATTTTTAAAAAAAATGTCTGAAATATTTTATTTTTTGTTGAATGTTCCTAGAACAGAGAGGGTTGTGAACAAGGAATATCACAGTAAACAAGAATGAGAACGGCATCGATTTTCTATTCGCGGATTTGAGCCCGGCTTAACAAATTATTATTTATCTTGTTATACCAAACATGGATTGACCCTCAACTCGGGAAATCTTTCTCCGGCTTACTTAGCCTATTTAAAGTAGGTATCTTTAATTAATCGCAAAAAACCATTGACAGTTGAAGGGAGTCTCGCCGTACTTCCTAGTACAGTACTACACCTCTACTGAACTCAGCATTTGTCTTTTGCTCCTCTATTTAAGATGAAAATCTGTAAATTCTTACAAACTTTGACTGCTATTGTTCAAAATGTCATGCTTTAATAAAATCAGATTTGTTGTCAATTCTTCATTATTATCTAAAATATGTTACTTAGTCAAGTAGATAAATCCTAATTTATAAATCCTAAATTTCCATCAACTTTCTGCCGTATACTTTTAATACAAATTCAATACATAGGTCTTTTTTTTTTTTTTTTTTTTTTTTTTTTTCATATCCCCAATTAACAATATGATATTTAATACTTATAATTTATGTAGTTAAACATCTTGTACTGTAACTATGTTACATTTCAAGATTGTGTAAGGGTGTTATGTCACTGTGTTGTTTACAAAATATTAGTTCAACGAGTTAAACAATTGAGCTGATGGGGCTCACCCATTTTTTGTGTTCATGAAAGACTTATGACTAGCTTATTACTAACTTAACTAACTTATTTCTAACTAATCAAAACTAACATTTTTTTATGTGGTGTTTTGCCATCGTACTGGAGCGGTGCTGGACATCGTGTTGAATAAGTCTCCATCTTGAAAATGTATTAGTTACAATCCTGATACTTGAATAAAACGAGAAGAAAGTGCACATGGATCCTAATTCCTAATCAATTTTTTCGTAACCAATCATCCTTATATATTCCTGATGATTCTCTGAGGCGATTGAAAAGAAGATAGTCTCGGGACCAACTAACTTAAAGTGCTATCATTGGGTTAATCTTTCATAACTCAACTTTATGTCGTGTATTCATACTTCACATTTGGTTCTATTTAAGGGTTTGCTCTGGGTATGCTGGTTGGCACGTAGTCCCGAAAAAAGGTCGTACGAAACGAAATTTCATGTTTAAGACGACAATAGGCCTAGATGTCAAAGGAACTTTTTCACTAAAATCGGTTAAACGGAAGTGCTACTTTATACTATGTATTTTGTACCTTTTTACGATGTCCTTAAAAACAGGCTCTTAAGATTTTGATTTATCTCGCTATATCGATGTAAAATTTAATGGGTTTTAATATCATGTAGGTTTCATTCTAATTGAAATAGTCTGACATGTCTTAAATGCCGATATTTTAAATTTTCTTCCAGTAAAGTACTTTTAATTTTGTAGGTTATATAAAAATAACCATTTCATCATGTTATTATTGATAAACAACAGGTAAATATATAACTTGATCGAATTTGATGTCCAAATGAAGGATAAAAGTGCAAAAATAGTTTTTTAACGCAATTTTTCGTTTTGGAACATAACAACAGTAATACACATGTATAATATACTGTTGGAAAGGTAAAGATTTTAGAGACAAAAAATAGGTTAGGTAAAAGTTAATAAAGGGTATTGAAAATCCGATAAAACAAACTGATTGTTTTATATAATAATATAGAGATATTTTTAATAAAACACATATTTAGAGAAGTTTAATTTAATTAATTCTTTTTTCGTTTCACTGACTTTCATCTCTAACTGTATTTGAAAATTCTTGTATCGATTTTTTTTTTTTTTTTAAATAATATTGCTTTATTGAGAAATAATACAATCTGCCACTATCTTGGGCAATAAGTATTAAAGATAAAATAATTCATTCATTCCATATGTACAAAGTAAAACAAACAAAAAATAAAATACCTCTATAACAAATGAAAAAAAAAAAAGAAAAGAAAAGAAATAATGTTTCAATTTTAGGAACGGAGTTAAGTGAAAGTCGTGTGTTGCCCGCACCAAATTTTCTTTTTTCATACATAGCTCTAATATTTCTAAAAGTTATATTATTAACATTTGGTTCCCCTTTGGAAATAAATTGCCTTACCTTCAAATTTAGGTATAGAAAGCGTAAGGAATTAATGATTGGCCTAGCTACCTGCCATTATCGAAAGGAACCCTATCAGTTGCTAATGTCCTTTGATAGTGGCAGATTGAAATGTAGAAGGACTTTCCATTGTCAGCAGGGACCTCTTTTATAGTCAATTAGGATAAAAATCGATAGTTACCCCATTACCTTCTCCAGGAACCCTTTGTCCATTCCTCCTCCATTAGGGTTTCTATTTATCTTCCAGGAGGGCTAATTATTGCCCCTTTCTCAAGTATTTGTCTCTATTTCCTTCCATTGTCTCTTCAATCCATCCACTTCAAATATATTGGTATACAATCAAGGAAAACTCCGCAAGATCTAATCAAGGCGATATTACCTACTATATTTTAAGGTCCGGAATATATTTTTTTTTTTCTTTTTCAGAAAAATTCTTTATTGAGTAATATTACAATTAGTCCAAATTTTTAATAGTGATAAAGTACAACATTCATACTACATTCACACAATATATACAAAACAATAAATTTTTATCAAATAATAATACTATATACATATATGCAAAACAGAATCTATGGTGTGAATATATACAAAAGTCACTCATATCTGTATACAATTGAGACGTTGAGTTCCAAAAGGTACTATATCCATTCTAGGAAATTTTACAGGAAGTGCCAAAATCTCTCGTTATCATATTATTAAACCTGCTAATTTGATTCTTTTCGCATTAAAATACAGAATCGTTTTTTTACTATATTAATAAAACCATATTAAAGTTATGAAATGAAATGTTTTAGTATGATTTAGAGCGAAACTAAATGTGTAATTAGTACTAAATCGCGTTATTAAAGGACTTGAGTGTTCTTTAGATACAATCAAATTTAAGATTCAGATAAAACTAAATGAAGAAAATATAAATTTCGTAAAAAATGTCCTTTAGTTCCTTTTGGAAATCAACGTCTCAATTCTCAAGCATATGCCAAAGCATAGAACTCCAATATACAAGTTACAAGAGGTCTCGAGGCCACTGCCGTTTCAACCTTCTAGGGGGATGGGTAAGGATGTGTGGAGCTGGATAAGGATTGAGCTAGGGGATTGGGGTGATGGATAAGGTTCTGATGAATTTAGAGAATTTTATAAGGTATAAGGTCTAAAATAAATAGAATATTTAGGTATGTTTAGTGACATAATAAGGAACATTAACTATTGTTCGGAGGAACTCTAAATATAACCCACTTATAGAACAGTTTGTAGCTTTAACAGCCCTCAGCCGCAAGATTACATAACATATCATGTTAATATAAATAAACTAAGACTTGTTAGCCAACTAAGAATGTCAGATACAGAAAATTTAAAACTTTTTAATAAAAAAACTACTTTCAATATAAAAACAGAGGAAAAATGTAGATGGTGTCAAGGACATATCACCAAAAATTTAGAGCACCTGTTATTAGAATGTCCTATACTTAGTATTGAAAGGGAGTATTACCTGGCGCATTACATTGTTCAAAACAGTAAACAATTACCCGTAGAAAACATTTTAAATATCTTTTTTTTTTTCTTTTTTTTATATCAATTACTATTATAGAAGAGTAATTTAGGATATGATTATATCAATAGGAACAATCTCTTCTAATTTTGTTTATATGTATTTATTTATCAAAACTTGTCAATAATAAATCTTATTACGTTTCCTCCCATCTTATCCCATGCCTCATCTTCAGATGTTCAATATTATATTTATTTTCATATTGTATCTCAATATAGGTCATTTAATATTATAATTTATTCACATTAAGTTCATATATATATGAATAGTAATTCTATCAAATTTTAACTTTTCACTATCACATATTAATTTTTCTTGTGCACTTGCAACTATCATGTGTGCTAAACTCTAGACTAAGTTTAGTACACATGATAGTTGCAAGTACACAAGAAAAATTAATATGTGATAGTGAAAAGTTAAAATTTGATAGAATTACTATTCATATATATATATATATATATATATATATATATATATATATATATATATATATATATATATATATATATATGAACTTAATGTGAATAAATTATAATATTAAATGACCTATATTGAGATACAATATGGAAATAAATATAATATTGAACATCTGAAGATGAGGCATGGGATACCTCGAAACGTAATAAGATTTATTATTGACATGTTTTGATAAATAAATACATATAAACAAAATTAGAACAGATTGTTTCAATTGATATAATCATATTTTAAATATCGATAATGTGAATAAGATAAATAACATTTTTTTCGCTGCTAAAAACTATATACATTCAAGGAGACTACAAATCCACATAATTGGTGTAATAATATTTACTAACATGCTCCGGTAAGCAATCAGAATTTACCTATTAATTTTATGTATGCTATTATCATTTATGTATTTATTTATAAGTATGCTTTATGTATATATGTATATCTATGAGATTATCATTTAACACTAACAACCACTAACACCAAATGGGCCAAACTCCATGGCTAATATGTATATAATAGCCAATAAACTAAATATGTATCAAACTATTGTTCGGAGGACTTTGGATTGAATGCGTTTGATGTTAGAAAATTTGGCTGTCCCCCACAGTTCAAGTCCGTATGTCCAGATAGGTTTCGGTACTGTCTTGCATATTAGCAGTTTGTTTTCGATAGATCGTTTAGAGTTTCTGTTTAGTAGTCTTCTGTTCAGTAGTCCTGGAATATTAAATGAAAACAGCTTTTTGATCTGGACAATAATGCTTTCAGCAAACGCGCGGAAACTTAAAAGTTAGAGACTTTTCATGAAACACTTACTTCCTTTCGAGGGAATCCTATACAGAAGTGTAACCTTACATTTTTACTTTCACTCACTTATATATAAAATATATTGTAATGGAAAGTATTGCAATCGTGAAAACTTTCCAACTCTAGTTTTCAACGGAAATACATCTTTTAGGGTTCCTTGAGAATAATTGATCAAGTCCCGCAAAAAGGGCCTCTGTGTGTAGAAGGGGGTGGGTAAGAAGTACTACGAAACTGAAATTTCATATTTAAGACAACTATACCCTCAAGATGTTACTGCAACGTCGTCATCAAAACCAAAGAACAGAAGATCTACTTTATACTATGAATTTTTCACCTTTTTACGATTTTCTGAATCGGTTTTTGATTTAACTCGCTATATCGATGTAAAATTTAACGAGTTTTAAAAATCGGATAAATTAAGAACTTGAACAAGTTAGGAAACCAACCAAAGAAGAAAAGGGCAAAAATTAATTTTTTTGGTTAATTAATTTGAACATAATAATAGTAATATGAATGTATAAAATACCGTCGGAAAGCTACAGATTTTTAAAATAGTGTTATCTTCTTGTCAGATTAAATCTGATTAAAATAGTATGAAAGGGCTTAAATGCCGATATTTTAAATTTATTATTAGTATTCTGTATACCAATATATTAGCAATACAACTAAAAATAACGGCGATTTAATAAAATGAGGTAATGCAGGATACGAATAAAGACATTATAATGAGACGAATTTATAGGTTTCTTGAACATCAATTGAGACGTTGATTTCCAAAAGGTACTATATCCACTTTAGAGAATTTTACAGGAAACGCAAAAATCTGTCATTTATTTATTATTGGCCTAATTTACGTGACTCTTTTTTTATTAAAATTAAAAGTTGATTTATAAAGGTGTTACCAACTCATTTTTCCAAATTATTGCACTTTTCCGATGACTTTTAAACAATATAATATGGATTTAGTACTTTTTGGAACGAAACATGGATATAGTACTTTTTGGAACGAATTAAAAGGGATATAGTACTTTTTGGAAGAATATAACACAAGGTAAGTTGGTAACAGTCACTATAACCTTCCTGATCCAACATTGCCGATAACTAACGTCTTTATATCGTTAATTACTAAGTTATGTATATTTCCTTATTCTCCCTCTGAGAAACATCTTTCTTTGTTGGTTAATTACATTGATTATCTATTATTCATAAAGAAAGTGAATATTCAAAGGACAATATATCTATTTATGGCACTATAATAAGATAGTATGTAATTATGAAGTTTGCTTTGAACTTGTATTTACTATTTGTGTGAATTTAGCAAATTTAATTATATTATTAACGAAGTGTATACAATATTTAACCATAGATACTGATAAATAATAACTTTTGAGCTTTTATTTTACATAAAAAAATCGACTACTAAGTTAGATCATGCACGGATTTTCTTCACATATTTAGCAAGTTTGTGGAATGCTAATTCCAACTATTTGCTGCATAAAATACCATTATTATATTAAAATGTGAGTTTCTGAAAAATTTTAAACCAAATTTATGTTGCTGCAAGAAGAAATACTATGAAAAAACTTAATTTAATTGACAACCTAAAAGAACCAAAGCGACGCAACTAAGTTGTTTCAAATAGCCTAAAAACTGATTATTAGGTTAAAACCAGTGATCAAAATAATAGCGGTGATTCAAGACGTGCTCAATGAACCAATAAAAATGCATAAAATGATGAAAACAATAAATTAATGGTGATATATTACGCGGTTAGGTGCTTCTGCCGTTTAGTAGGAAATATAGTACCTTTTGGAAGGAAATGAAATGAAAGGTTATATCTGTTTACATAGGATATAGTACCTTTTGGAACGAAACATGGATATAGTACCTTTTGGAATGAAATAAAATGTGGATTTAGTACCTTTTGGAATGAAATGAAATTTTTAAAGGATTTTTATGTTTCTTGGATAAAATTTTATGACGGATTTAGATAAAACCAAACCATTAGAATACAAATATGTGAAAATATCAACTTTGAAAAAAATGTCCTTTAGTACCTTTTGGAAATCAACGTCTCAATTTAACTCACTCGGAAATTCAGTGGTTGGCACGAAGTTTGTCAGTTTATGTGCATGAGGGTGTAAAATTTAAATTTATGCCATTTGTCTGGCAATATAAAAGCTTTTAAAACCTCATATTATCACTTATGAAATATTAAATTTATAAGAGGATGTTGCATACATCTTTTTGTGTATAAAAATATACATTTAAGTAATCATTTATTTTTTTATTAAAAAGTTATATATTTTTATAATTCTGAGAATGATATATCTTGTTGTATTGTTGAGAAATAAAAGACCTTTTCATCATAAATCAATTTATTAAATCACTTCTGAACATAAATCAATCTTTTGCTATAACCATACTGACAACCTTCTCCTATCGGTAAACACATGTTTTATCGATATCGATATAGATCCACAACATACACGTATCTAATGCAAGTTTATTTTTCTTGTTGATTAAAAACAAAAAAAAAAATATATATGTCAAGCTTAACAATAAAATTGATTGTTTGTTCGCTTAACGTTTATGCTATTGTGGCTAATCGGACGATGCTATTTTTCGTGTCGAGATTTAATTAGGATAGAGATCCTTAACGAAGACCTGACATCACACAGGCTCTGGTCCACTATTTTTGAAAATTCTCAGTCCATCATTCGGGTTGAATCCGCGAGCTTTAGCATAGACTATCATACTTGCCACTACAATCTCCAAACGATTTCTATCGAAATATTTATTTTGGAAGTACATGAAAATTAATCTATTTTCTTATATTTTTAATAACTTGATTCGTTGAAAAAGAAAATTGAACTCTCTCAACATTTATGATACTAGGAATTTTTTTAATATTTTTAAAAAATCCGTCATTCCGCGTAGTATTTTTATTCGGTGTTATGCGTTATAAATTTCACCGTTAAATTGAAAAACTTGTGTAATAATATGTAGCCTTATTTATTTTCGATGGTTTTGTATGTGATTTTTGTTTTTGTTATAACAATATAAGTAATGGAGTTTAAAAAAATATATTAAAGTATACATGTGGAATCCTTACTTACAGAAAGTAAAATAATACTTTCATCTAATTTCATGGTTCAAAACGATTAATTAAAATTTAATATTTTAGTTGTGAAACTATTCACCTGAGTATTGCGTTTATAGAGTTGGTGAACAAATGGATCGAGTGCTCATTCACCACCGTAGAGGAGTGCTTTAGGAAGCGCCTGCTTTATAGACACGGTAGGTGCGAATGCGATGCACTTAACCTGATTGAAAAAAAGATGGATCGAGGAGCGGAATTGTGATTAAGTTTGATCATTCTTCCCAGGAAGTGAGATTGGATTGACTAGTGAAACAAAAATAAAAGAAACGGAAAAGTAGGTAAAGCAGTCTGACTTAAACGAAAATTCTTTTTTATAAGTTATAAAATATTCGAATGAAAAAAAAAAAAAAAATACGTTACTAAAATGTGGAACTCTCTATCTAATAAATGAAATAGTTTTAGCTGGCCGATTTTGAGGAAAAAGTTGCTGCGACATCTCAGGCATATAGGCAAAAAATTTAATTTCAAATTTTATACTGCTTCAAAATTTGTTTCCGAACAAGCCTCACAACTCATTCAGACCTTTTTATGAGACTTGGTTATTGAGATTCAGAGGACCCTAAAACGTGAATTTTCGGCGAAAACTCGAATTAAAAATTTTTGAGGATCGCAATACGTAATCTTACTGTATATTTCACGTATAGGTAAGTAAACGTAAAAATAAAAGAAATGTCTGTCAGAAGGAAGTCTGTTGGTCTGCCCGTCTTTTGGCTCTGATTAAGTCCCTGATTTATTGAGGGTAGGACAGCGAGCTTATTGTTGTGAGGACCAAGCAGCTTCTTAAATAGTTCAACGGCTTCTGCCAAATCCTTTTCCGTTTTTAATGCTTTAGGAACGGTCAGCTGGGCATTAATTCGTTCACAAAAGAGGTTCCAATTAATGATTCCATAAGTAAGCGATGATATTTTTTCCACAAAGGATTTTTCTACCCCCAACATCAAGTTCACCGGTAAATGATCAGACCCCAAGGCCTGTTTCAGTTGTAATTGTAATCGGTAGAGTCAAGTCTTTGGCTATAAAAAAGTCCAGTACATCAGGTTTTTTTGTATTGAGAATTCGGTAAGTAAGTTGGTCTGTCGGGGGCAAATACCGTTAATGATAGCTGGGTTGCAGCAGACTTGAGTCTGCTGCCTCTTGGTGTGCATAATCGTGAACCCCAGTATTGGTGTTTCGCGTTGAAATCGCCTCCTGCAAGAAATGTTTTACCAAATGATTTAAATAGTTCAATAAACATTTGTTCAGTAATGCTGTATTTAGGGGGACAGTAAATGGAAGGAAGTGTTATAATATTGTATTTGGTCTGTATTTGTGTTCCCTTTATTTGTATCTGAGCCGTCGAGTCTATGTGTATAGGGTTATGTTTAAGGTTAAATTTTATTAATATAGCTGTCCCTCCATGGGAGTATAAAGTTTGTTACGTGATGTGAGATGTGTTTCCGTCAGAAATAGAATGTCAATACGTTTTTGATGAACATAAAGTTCCAGTACAGTTTTATGTCGAAGTAGTCCGTTTGCGTTCCCATGAAGGATTGACAAGAAGCTAACAGTCATAGAACTAATGTCCATAAGTTGTAGCTAAAGCTTGAGTGAGTTGAGATATTTGGCTAATTAGGCTGTAAAGGCGCTGGATGAGGGCATTTAAATTATTTATTAAATTTGTCTGTTGAAAAGGAACAGAGCCAGAAGGGAAAAACAATATTGGAAAAAATAAGTGAACTATATTTATTTTTTTTCGTGTGTAATAATGGTTTTGTTTGTGTATAAATATAATAATTATCAATTATTAATATTAATATTTATTTCCCTATAAATAAGGATTTAAAAACAATTATAATTTGTTTCTTCAGTCCAATCTGATATTTATTATTCAATATATTTAATTTTGTTTTACATTCATCAATTAAACTTTTTTTTTTTTTTTTCATTTTAGTGGAGGAAGCTGTTCTTGGATTCCACCCGTGGAAGCATGGAGCAAAGAAGTTGGAAGGGGACTTCCATACGGCTGGGAAGAAGCAGTCGATAACGGAGGGAAAACATATTACATTAAGTAAGAAATTAATCTTATCTATAATATATAATATTGAATATTGATAAATAATTTAATAATAAGTTTCGTATTATATGAGGGATATTAAAAAAAAAAAGAAATATGTACATCTCTCCATCTACTAACGCCAGTAGTAACTTACTAGTTACTAAAAAAAAAAAAAGGAATTTAGTTTCTTTTCTTTTATAAATTTTTATAATCTTTTATAAATAAAGTTTTACTTAATATTTCACTCTGAAAAATGCACTCCTTAACTTCCTTTTATTTTTTTTCACAATTTATTACATAGTTTTTCTACGTTTCGGGGTTCTTTCCCCATTATCAAGACTGAAACAATTTTTTTATTGTTTAATTAGTGAAATTACATTATTTGAATATTTGTATTTGAAAATTATCTTTATTAATTTAATTTATATTTTCATTATTAATTTAAATACTTATTACAATAGTATGATTTACCTTTTTTTAAAAACACTTTTTAAAACACATCATTTTACATTTCTAGCTTACTGTTATTCGTCCTCTTAGATCTTTATTAGCTAACTGTTCCTATTTTTATTGTTTCTTATTTCTTATTCTGTCATTCATTCTGTGTTTATAAAAAAAACGGAAAAAGATTATATCTTCTGTCTTATTCAGAAGATTTCAGATGGTTTAGAATAGATACTATCTTTAAAAAAAAATCTAGTGCGGACGACACACGACTTTTACTTACCACGGTTGTTAATAATTTCAATTTAAGAGTTTTCAAATACAGTTAGAGATAAAATAAGTTTAAAGAATTAATTAAATTAAGTTTTGATAGAAGCATTTGTTTTAATAAAAAATCGATTATATTATTATAGACAACAATGATTCATTTTTACCGGCTTTTCATTAACTTTTGCAATTTTATATATGAGATAATAATCTAAAATTTAGCTTTCCAACGGTATATCATGCATCCCATATTAATGATATTATGTTCAAACACATAAAGATTGCACTAAAAATATATATTTTTGTACTTTTCTCCGTTAGTTGGATCGAATTCGGTCAACTTATATATTTATCCGTTTTTTATAAATTCTAACGAGTTGATATGGTTATTTTTTTTCGAATCTACTTAATTAAATGTACTTTAGAGAAAGAAAAGGGAGCGGCGTGGTCTAGTGGGTAGAGCGGTAGTCTAATGTGCTCCGGGTCCTGGGTTCGAATCCCGGCAGTGGCGGAATATTATTTATTCTGTTATTTCAGCCGGGGGGCGATCCTGGGGTATGGAGACCCTCCTGGGGCACACCTAGCCTCAATCAAGTGGGTACCTAAAAAATTGGGGGGAAACTTTTTTTTTTTTTTTTTAGAGAAAGAAAATCTAAAATATCTACATTTAAGCTCTTGTCAGACTATTTCACTCAATCAGAATGAAACCCATATTATATTAAAGCCCATTAAACTTTACATGGATATAGGGAGTTTAATCAAAATCGTTTGAGCTTTTGATTAGAAAATTGTGTAAGTGCTAAATGGATGTTAATGCGTAAATTGTCTATTCTGGATCACTAATTTTGTTGTCTATGTTGCTCAAAATCATTCTGTTTGCAATATTCTGGCTGGGCTTTATTATTCCATATTTTATTTTATTTTTTTTTCAGATTAGGAAAAATAAACCTTTAATGTAATTGGCATTGATAAAAAACGGTTATAAAATTTGATAACTTTAGCTTTAAAGGAGAAAAGAGGAATATATAGTAGTGCCTTTTCAGAATTACCGTCTCTAATGGTGACATTTCGTACCAACACTATAAAATGATACTTATTCATTTTTTGTTACTTTCCAAAGTTATTAAGTTATAACTTAGTTGCTCGTTTCTATTTTCTGTTAATATTTTTTAAATATTTACGTTTCAGTATTACCAGGAAAAGTCGTTCGTGAAAATACTTCACTATAAATAAATGACTTTTCCTCATGAAATAAATTTAAATAAGGAAGTGTAGAAAAATATATAAAAAAAAACTTCAAAATAAATAAAAAAAGTTCTATTTTTGTTTAGAAATCAATAAGTAATTTTCTTTTTTATGTGCATTATAGATTATATTTTCGAACTATTGTTCGCCTAGGAAAACTTCCATGTGAGTGGGAAGAAAGAAGTTTCTCGAAACAGGCTGCTTTAACTCAGACAAAGTTTTAAGTTTATGTATAATTAACTTTAGCAACTTGTATGTTATTTTCAAAGTTTCTGTTACGAAGCCCGCATCGCTAAGTGGACTGGAAGATGTACGAGTGTGTATTTTCGCCTTTGTCGTAAAATTTAAAAGTTTTGTGTTTGTATTACTTACGTTGTTCAATGGACGATTAATTTACCGGAAATTCAGTCCATGTATGACTTCTGAATATTACACAAATTTAGAAACTTATTCTTTCTCAATCCATTGAGTTTATTCATCAAGATAAATATTGAATATGTTTATATTTATTGTGAACCATTCTTTACGAACTACTCTTTTCATCGTAAATCATCTGTAGTGCGATTTTTAAATTTCCGCTCCTGAAATGGTAATTTCACTCTTTAACAATGAGTTGTTGATCCATAGGAGAGAAGGGAACAATCGGAAAAGTCACCCCCCCTAAAATGTCTATCAAGAAAAATCGCACATCACATAATAATGTCATAGTTCAATAATCGTGGTAATGTAATTAATGAGCATTACAGTTGTTAAAATTCAAAAAATAGGTAAGAAAATTTCGTAATAAAATAATAAAAATTGAATTAGAAATCAACCGGTAATGCACTTAGTAATTCTTATATAAAAACCAATCACACAAAAAATTATTTATACGAATAAAAGTGAAATGAAAGAGCCTTTCAGTAAGATTTTAAATTACTTTACTGAAATATATTGGTAAGCCTTGGCTTGATGCAAAAATCACTCTAACATTGTACACATGCATTAAATTTCGAGTGGTATTTGATGGAAAATAGTTACTTTACTATATTTCTATGTGTTAGTAAATCTCAGCGTGCAATGTTTCGCACCGTCGACGATATTTAGAGCCTGGATCTAGCATATACTATATCGGTTTATCTTTAATAATTTTATTAAAATCGTTATTTCATTATTAATAGAACGAGTAAGTCCAAATGTGATTGAACAAAAAGTTATTGTTAGCCGGATGCATCTTAAAATTAAGACGATGAACTGGAATAGGTACTATATCTATTTTAGGAAATATCCAATATGAACGAATGTATTCCATTACGTTTGCTTCCAGAAGGAGTACGATATGTTGAACTTTATTTAGGCAAAGACTGACATGGAGGACCTTATTGGACTTACGAAAAATTATTTTTATTATTATTCAGACTACTTGGCTAACTATCGAAATTATCGTTTAACTCCAAAATCATTACCTATAAAGTACTTATCCAACCCTTATGGACATACGGGATAGAGATATGAAGCTATAGAGAACCTACATACCAGGAATACTTTCCCTTACTTCCTCTGACACTACAGACCGAAGCGGTCCTTGGCCTGCCTCAACATAGCCATCCACAGTCCTCTATCCTCCATCATACGGATGCCCCCGCGCCTCATAACCTCCAGGACCTTGTTCTTTCAACGCGCATTTGGCCTCCCCTTTTTGTAAGATTGTTCCTTGGTAGGTCTTCTTCACCTGCCTGTTCTCACCCATCCTGTCCCGATGCCCATAACCACTAAAACCTATTCATCCTTAGTCCGTGAGCCAGCCACGAAAAATGCAATCCATTTTACCAAAATTTTAGTATGTTTTATGCAAAGCATCTATCAGTAAAGCAAAAAATATCTCTACTTATCTGCCAACTGAAAACGGGTGATTACAAAATGGCGGCATTCAAAAAGGGAATATCACGAAATATACTTTTTTTAAATATAATTATGTTTACTATCATGGAAATGGCTCATCGTATGAGGATAATCGCTATAAAGTAAATCATCAGGTATTAATTAAGGTTTCATTTGAGTGGTAAAAGACATTTGAATGTTTAATATTCAACTATATAGAGCTATAAAAAAAAAAAAAAAAGGTTGCGGAAAACGAGATATCACTCTTTTCTAACATTATCAAGGTTACTATCATAATAAACCGCTCATATATGAGGATAATTGTTATTAAGTACATCATTAAGTATTTAATAATCTTTCATTTGAGTGGTAAAAGGCATTTTTATGTTCAATATTCAACTACATAGAGGTATACAAAAAAAAAAAAAAAAAAAAATGTTTACGGAAAATGAGATATCATTCTTTTCTAAGATTATTATGGCTACTATCATGGAAACTGCTCCTCCTAGAAGGATAATCGTCATAACAATTAATATAGAAAATTAAAATGCACCTTTAATTTGAGTTGTGAAACGCGTCTGTATGACTAATATTTATAGAGATATGGATCTTACAAAAAAACGGAAACCGAGAAACTTCTTGTTTTGTCATTAATTTGGTTAATATCATAGAAACGGCTGTTCCTAACAATATAATGGTAATTAACTACTTCACGAGGCATAACTTTAGCTTTTTTAGTGTAGTAATAGAAATCCGTTGGTCTAATTCTTTCTTAATACTTTCAGTACAATGGTTACATGGGTCAGAATTTGTCCTTAATAATCCAATTTTGAAACACGTCTACCGCAGCTTCCCACCCACTTTTGTGTGGCCGACTAGCGTCGTTTGATTCGTATTGGCGCCTAGTATTATGAGGTCAAAAGGAAAGTCACTGTCAAATGAGTCAGAATCACAATTATAATAATTATGTTAGATAAGAATAATATCTCGTTTTTCGCAACAAAAAAAAAATTTTTTTGTAATACCTCTATATCGTTGAATATTATACGTACAAAATTCTTTTTACTCTCAAATGAAAGTGCATTTAATAATTTAAATACTTGAGGATTTACTTTATAACGATTATCTTCATAGAATGAGCTGTTTCCATGATAGTAACCATAATTATGTTATAAAAGAGTGATATTCCTTTTTTGAATGGCCGTTATTTTGTAATTTCAAATTGGCAGGCGTGTATTTTTGGTTTACTATGATAGATGCTTTGCATAAAACATACTAACAACTTTAGCAAAATTGGTTGTATTTTTCGTTGCTGGCTCACGGACTATATGGCGTCATGTAAGCGCAGCTATTAAATAGTTCAAAAAGTCTCTGTTTTTTCGCATACGCCATCTCCAATCTCCCTCACTCACCTCACAATAGATCTTTCGCCACACCTTCCTTTCAAATTTATCAAGTTTCATGTTTCATTTCCCATATATTTCATTTATAGCTAAGTGAAAGGAAGAAATCTTACATATACAAGAATATCTGGAAGTTACAACTAGGCTGTTCCTTCCGAATTCTCCACGGTTCCATTTCGGCCGGGATATGATAAAATAGTGACAATTTAAGGTTTGTTAACCTTCCATTATTATCTTAATTTGGCGGACACGGTCCAGTTTTTGGCGAGCGCTTGGACTATTTACGATGTCCCTCGGCAGCGGAGCAGAGCGGCCGCCCCTAAACAAAACCGTGCCTCCCCTCCCCCTCTCCTCTTACCCCCCGCATCCATTCTCCGCTTGGCACGTCATTTTGGCTTCCGGCCCGACCCACTTTAAATTATAGTCACTATTCGGGGCCCATATAAATTCTCTATGGCAACAAAACTCATTGAGTGTGACTTTTGGAGGAAGTTCACTGTAGGACATTTGAACTCATTGTCTGAAGGGAGAAGAAATGGTTTGGATATTTTTTTATTGAATTTTCTCATTGTATACAATTTGGGGGCACGGTAAGTGTTTTACCACCAGAAGCCCTTTATCGTGCCTTAACAAAAAGAAATACGTTGGTTTTAAAGTATTTATTAATTTACAATAATTATGATTAATAGGTCAGGTCCCTGTTAATATTTACGACTGGCGGGCGACGTCCTCAGTCTCGTCTTCCCGGAAGTCCTCGGTCCACGCTCCATCGGTCCTGTTCTCGATACAGCGGCTGTTGCGTCTAGCTCGGAACGGTGATTCTTTGAGGGTGGCTACTCTATCTGGTCCGGGATTTAGACCCGTTCAGGGCTGCAGTCAGATGAGGAAGAGAGAAACTCCGGGGGAGCCCCACAGAAGTAAATTCTGTAAATGGTGGAGCTAATTCCGTCTGTAGCGTGCATGCCTGCCTTTCCTGTATGGAAACAGAGACCCTGACCCGGGTAGCATTAGTTGCAAAATATTATGTGCACAATAGTTATCTTTATAATAACCCCGGAGGAGGTTTAAATCCGACAGATTGCGAATCGATGCCTTGGTTTAGCATTTTTCCAATCGTCTGAATTATTTTTATTTTGTTTTTCTGAAGTATCTTATGTTTTTTTTTTCGTTTCAATAATTAACCTTTGTAATGGATGTAAAAAAAAAATCCCTTCACTTCCTAAAAATTTGAGGTCTTACGTATTACGTATCTTGGTAAAACCCAAGTAACTAATGAAAAAAAAATCCGTCCACCGCCTCTCGTAGAGGTTCGTACTGTTTTGGATGTTATTCGGATGATACTACACTTAGCCTCCAGGTTTTCCCCTTTATTTTGGTACCTACTTTATGTAGGACGCGTTTGCCGTAGAAGGGTCACTCTACCGCTAAAATATCAGAACAAATAATTGTTCTGCTACAGTCGGGTTCGAACCCAGTACCGGATTCCAGTCCCTTATCCACGTCTCTTCTAATAGTAATAGCTAAAGATTTTAGAAGAAAAATATCATGTAACTTACTAAGCAATGTAAGCTAATAAACTTAATACTAAGGGCATAAACTTAAGTAATTGTTTTAGATTATAATTCCTATTGTTTTATTGTTCAATCTAAAATAAATTATTTTATATGAATTAATACATATTTATATGATATGATATTTATTTCAATTATTTTAAGATGAAAAAAATTAAATTACTTAGTGGAAAACGTTAACACACCATCCGAGTATATTCAAAACTATCATGAAAATTACCAAAACATATAAATTATAAATTCAGTTACTAAAAAACTGAATGTTATCAGCATTAATATTTGAGTGGAAGAACATTATTTTTTCAAATTTTACATCGACATAAATTAGGAAGTTTTTGAGCATGTACTTTTGGGGAATAATCAGTTATTTAAAAAATATATATATATTTAATGATTTGTGCAACTGTATAACGATATACATCTAGTAAATGTGATACAAGATTATATGTACTTTCATGACTCACATGTAGGAACCCCCATTGGCAGCTCTCCAAAAACTCTGCTAAACTAGAAGGTCTCGGGGCCATCTTCTATTCAGTCGCCTCTGAGGATTATCAGGGATTGTAGAGGAAGCAAGGATCGGAACTAGGAGATTAGAATGGGATTGGAGTTTGTCATGAAAAGAGTGATACCTGGTTCGCGCCAAGTCAGCAACATAGGGGAGATTTAGGCCTTTATGGATGAGTTTATTTGTGACAAAATAAGGAGCGTTGAGGATTTTTCGAAGGAGTTTCGATTGTAAGGATTAGGGACGGGAAGAATTTGATGGTTTAATAGAGCCAAATCTCTAATCATTAATTTATGTTATAAAAAATTTGGACTCTAATTACCTTTTCCCTTTGTTGAAAAATATTTTGTTCATTGCGTAGTTAACTTTTATATATTAATATTTTAAAAAAAATAAATATAACCCTACTTTATTCTAGTGTATAAGTTTATGGTTATTCGAGAAACAAAGTGAAAAGAGAGGGAGAGGAAAAAAAAACTAGCCCTAAGAAATTGTCAGACTTCTTATATGAGACGATCATGTGGAAGATAAGCTTCTTAAAATATTCAAGAAAATTTAAAGTTTTTTAAAGCACCCATAAACTAGTATTAATATTTCTTTTCCTCTTGTATACTCAACTATGAATAAGTTTCAAGAACATACGCTTATGCGAGGAGTTTTTTATATTCATTTTAGTTTCATGTTGAGAAACATTTAATTTTCTTGTTAATAGTACTCTATTAAAAACATGATAATACACGTATAAGGTAGGGCTTAGAATATTTAATAATCTTTACTCACACAAATATTCATGCTGATCAATGGTTATATAAATCGATGCGTGGGTAATGATAATATAAGGCAAGATAAAATGTAATATCTGTATTTATAATACTAAAAGCAAACAAATTTAGTTTATTTTTTGAACCAGATACAATTAAAATTGTCAGTAGATATTATTTTTAATTATTTACGTGTATTGATACATGTCCAATTATCTTGTGAAAATATTTATATCTTCCAATTTTCTCCTTTCTATATTTCCCTTTATGTTGTGATTTCCTCGTGTTTAGATAAATTAATTTTCGCATAATTTTACGCATGCCGTTATGGTATTGTTTTTTCAATTTTCAGAATGTTTGAATTGCTTATTTTATAAAAATTAAACTTATTTCAATTTCACTTATTGATTTTTAAAATGATTTTGTTATTTAAGTTATTTTTACTTATAAAGTTTAACAAATTCTATGGGGTTATTATTTTATTTTTTCTATGTGACTTAAATGATGAATAATTCTCCAGTTCAATCAACTACGAGATATGGTACAAACATTAATGCGGTTTCCTCTAGAAATTTAGAAAATTTACAAAGTAGAATTTATGTTTCTCATTTAAGTTACCTTAGGGAGCGGCGTGGTCTAGTGGATAGAGCGCTAGTCTGCTGTGCTCCGTGTCCTGGGTTCGAATCCCGGCTGTGACAGAACATTATTTATTCTGTTAATTCAGTCGGGGGGCGATCCTAGGGTATGGAGACCCTCCTGGGGCAGACCCAGCCTCTATAAAGTGGGCAACCAAATTAATTGGGGAAAAACCTGACGGCTGAGCGCGATTAAGGCTTAAACCTCATTGCACTGCCGTTGGCCTCGAAACAGTACGAATCTCTATATTATGTACTGAGCCCATGATCCTCCATGGGTTGTAGTGGTACGTTTTTAAGTTACCTTAAACCTTTTATTTCATATTTAAAGTTCAATAATACTTGAATTAACGTATGCATTTTTTATAACGCTTGATATAAATAATTGTATATATTACAATTTTTATATTATCAATATGTACCTTTTTAAATTCTACCATAACCTAATATTTTTAACTTGTCATCAATCACAATATCAAGTAAGTTTTACTTCTATCTTTAGTAAAGGTTATAAGGACTCAGTTTTTTTTTCAGAACAGTTTTTTTTTTTTCAGATATATTGCATATTGTATTTTATTAGTGTAATAAAATAATATATAATTCAATTAATATTAATTAACACTAATAAAGATGCTTGTTGGTTTGCAGCCATGTGAACAAGACGACGACCTACGAGGAGCCGGTGCTGGACTGGAGCGAGGAGCCACCTCAGCCACGGTCGGTCACACTGACGCGGCATCCCGAGATGGGATTTGGCTTCGTCGCTGGTTCTGAACGCCCGGTCATTGTTAGGTAAGTCAATATAATGAATGTAGTTATTTCGTTCTCGCACTATTTTCAACAGATGTGTTGAAAAGCGTTGTACAGACTGCAACAAACGATACGGGGAAACGGTTATACTACCAGCAATACTTGTGGTCTTAGAGAGGAACAGCTATCTTATCAAAATATATTTAAATGAATTAGCGTTAGTTGTGTTTGGTATGGTGTTGAGTATGATTAATGATGATAATATTTTAAAAAATATATATTTATTTGCAATTTATAACTTTATTATTGAATATGACAAGTAAATGTGAGTAAAAATATAAAAAACATGAAGCACTTGTATAGAAGCTTCGCATTTGCAGCACTTTAAAAATATTATATACTAGAAGGTCTCGGAGCCGTCTTCTTTTCAAGAATTGAAGAACCATGGATTGGAACCAGTGGGTTAGGGTGGGAATGGAGTTTGTCATGAATGGAATGGTATCTGGTTCGTACCAAATAAAACTATACATCTGCTGAAAAAAGATAAATACCCATTAGATAGACAATCAAAATTCTAACCACGTGGACTCAAATTCGTCTTAATCTGACTTATTAGCAAAATTACTGAATTTATAACAAATATATTTAAGGAAACTGGGATTTGTATCTATGTTTCGTGAGCAGGTTACCTTAGGGGCACGGTCAATTTGTATTTTTATTTTTTTAATGGTTTTGTTTTTTAATCCATTTAAAGTCACTTTGTGCTACTGCGGCTAATCGTATGTTATAGGTAGACCTAAATTTTGCCTATGCAGATTTAATTATGATAGTGATTTTCAACGAGTACCTGACATCGCACAGCCTCGAGACCACCATTTTACATTGCCTCGGAACCTAGAATTTTTTTATCTCCTTTAAAAATTCTAATACCGTCTGTCGTATTTGAAGCTTGGGCATAGACAGCTGTTATGCTAGCTACTATACCAGAGGTGACCTCTAAAATGTTATTTATTTCTATCGTAGTGCTGCACATGTCTTTATCATACCCTTGATGATAATCCACCTTAACACGTCAATCACTTACAGTTATGATTATTTTCCCTCTGTTTGTTTACATTCACTTACATATATATGAAATATACAGTAAGGGAAAGTATTGCGATGGTGAAAATTTTCGAATTCGAGTTTTCATCTGTCATTCACGTTTCAGGGTCTGCTGAGTCCAAATGACCCACAAAAAGGTCTGTGTGTGTATGGTAAGTCCAGTGCTAAAACAAAAGTTGCAGTTTTTGTGATTATTTTCAGCTTAAGAAGTTCATTTGTAATCCTGATTTCGCTTACCTATGTTTGAAATATAAGTAAGGGAAATTATTGCGTTCGTTAACATTTGGGAATTCGAGTTTTCACCTTAAATAAACGTTTCAGTGTCTCCTGAATCTAAATGACGAATCCCTGCAAAAAAAGTCTGTGTTTGTGTTTCAATCGCAAAAAGAAAAAGCCATACGAACTCAAATTTCAAATTTAAGACAACTTTTAACTTTTTCATCATCAAAATCAGCTAACCAGAGGATGGGTCATTATTAGAACCACTTTATACCATGCATTTTTAAGATTTTCTCAAAAACGGATCCAACGACTTTGATTCAACTCGATGTATGGATGTATAATTTGTTGGACTTTAATATGATGTAGGTTTCATTCTGATTGAAATAGTCTGACATGGATTAAATACCGATAATTTAAATTTTCTTTCTGTAAAGTACCTTTTATTTTTTAGATACTAAAAAAATAACAATACAATCTTGTTATGAACGATAAAAAAAAGGTAAATATATAAGTTGACGAATTCGATCACTAATTAAAAGAGAAAACTGCAAACATATTTTTTTAAATTCAAATTTTGTTTTTAAACATAAGAACAGTAATATAGATGTATAAAATACCATTAGAAAGCTAAAGATTTTAGAAAAATATTATCTTATACACAATATTTTTTTTTTTTTTTTTTTTTTTTAAATATATTTTTATTGAAATTTACAACTGTACAAAAAATACATCAAGTAAATATGCTGAAATGTTATAACACATGAAATAAACATGAAGAGAAACTGCCCATTGGCAGCACTCTTTGGTAGTGAGTCTAAACAATAAGGTCTCGAGGCCATCTTCTTTTCAAACGCCTCGGAGGATTATCAGGAATGGAAGAGAAAGCAAGGATTGAAACTAATGGATTAAAGTTGAGTGGAGTTTTTCATGGAAGGTGTGATACCTTGTACGGGCCAAATCACAAGCTTTTAAAATTTAATAAAGAGGTGATGAAAAGCCGATAAAACCAACTGATTATTTTAGATAATAATATAGAGTTTTTATTGAAACACATGTTTCTATATTAATTCAGTTTAATTAATTCTTTAAGGGTTTCACTCATTTTTATCTCTAACTATATTTCACAATTATTTAATCGATTTTAATAACGGAGGTAACTAATCTTAAATATTGATATCTAACTTATTACGCTTGCGTATAACTGATTGATTATGTTAGACTCGCTTGTTGTTAGTTTCGCTTAGTTGTGAGAGGATTTCTACGACGTTTATTCCAAAGTGAAGTACTTGTGTCCCGAAACGGGGTAACAGATTGCGAGGTAGGGAGGATACTAACGCTATAAGAAGGGAGCCGCAAAAAGACGGACTAGCTGGGAGACTGCACCTGACAGGTCGTCTTTTAGCCTAATGCCCGGAGGCAAATACTCCAATCTGCCTTTGCTAATGCTCTCCCCGCCATCGCTGTCATAAATCCGCGGCAATCGAACATCGACCGTCCCAGATAGAGGCTAAATACTGTCGTTTGACTCCAAACGAGCCTGTATCGTTTGCCTCCCAATGAGGTCATTTCCTTTCCAGGCAGGAGTACATTTGTTTACTCGGCTTAGGTCATGTCATGTTTAGCTTATGATATTTGAGTTGCATGTTAACTGAGGGCAAACAAATACAAATCTGGTTGCGGAAAATAGACGACTTTCACTTATATTGGTTAGTAAAATTAATAATATCAGGTTAATAATATGAGTCACATGAAATGTCCGTTTTCAAGGTAAAGAATTTTTATTAAAAATACGATATGAAAACAAGATAATTTTATTCCAAGTATTGGGTTGTTTCACATAAAATGTCCGTTTTTATAGTTTCTGAAATACATAACGGATTTTGCAGGTCTCTGTTGTTTTCTTCCGAATGTTTACATATTTAAAGTAAACAGTTACTAATCCTCTACCTTTGTATTATAAACATTAGCTTCCCAATCTATTATCCACTTTTTAGTATACCTCCAAATATGAACATGGAAACACGCGATTTTCGAGTAATATTTTTGTACGAGTTTAAACTCGGCCATTCAGCAGCTAAGAGAGATATTTGCAAGGCGTTTGGGGAAGGGAGTGTTAATGATCTGACCATGTTTCTTCCGATGATCTTCCGAATGATCTTCCGAATGTTTACATATTTAAAGTAAACAGTTACTAATCCTCTACTTTGATAATCTACTCTACTTTGATGATCTTCCGATGATCTTCCGAATGTTTACATATTTAAAGTAAACAGTTACTAATCCTCTACCTTTGTATTATAAACATTAGCTTCCCAATCTATTATCCACTTTTTAGTATACCTCCAAATATGAACATGGAAACACGCGATTTTCGAGTAATATTTTTGTACGAGTTTAAACTCGGCCATTCAGCAGCTAAGAGAGATATTTGCAAGGCGTTTGGGGAAGGGAGTTTTAATGATCTGACCATGTTTCTTCCGATGATCTTCCGAATGATCTTCCGAATGTTTACATATTTAAAGTAAACAGTTACTAATCCTCTACTTTGATAATCTACTCTACTTTGATGATCTTCCGATGATCTTCCGAATGTTTACATATTTAAAGTAAACAGTTACTAATCCTCTACCTTTGTATTATAAACATTAGCTTCCCAATCTATTATCCACTTTTTAGTATACCTCCAAATATGAACATGGAAACACGCGATTTTCGAGTAATATTTTTGTACGAGTTTAAACTCGGCCATTCAGCAGCTAAGAGAGATATTTGCAAGGCGTTTGGGGAAGGGAGTGTTAATGATCTGACCATGTTTCTTCCGATGATCTTCCGAATGATCTTCCGAATGTTTACATATTTAAAGTAAACAGTTACTAATCCTCTACTTTGATAATCTACTCTACTTTGATGATCTTCCGATGATCTTCCGAATGTTTACATATTTAAAGTAAACAGTTACTAATCCTCTACCTTTGTATTATAAACATTAGCTTCCCAATCTATTATCCACTTTTTAGTATACCTCCAAATATGAACATGGAAACACGCGATTTTCGAGTAATATTTTTGTACGAGTTTAAACTCGACCATTCAGCAGCTAAGAGAGATATTTGCAAGGCGTTTGGGGAAGGGAGTGTTAATGATCTGACCATTCGCCGTTGGTTTGCCAAGTTTTCAGCTGGGGATACCGACTTGGAAACTTGCCCCAAGGAAGACCTCCGTCCGTAATAGACAACGATGTCCTCAAACATAGAGTAGAAGGAAACCCCTACCAAACAGTTAAAGGACTCTCAGCACAATTAAATGCAAGTGCCTCTACCGTTTCCATACATTTAAAGTGTATAGGGAATTTTAAAAACTCGACCCATGGGTACCTCATGATCTCACTGAGCGGCAGCAAGACCCCATGTTTCAAAACATACCGTGCAAAAATTGAAAGAACTGGGCTACGAAGTTCTTCCGCACCCACCATATTCTCCCGACTTGTCTCCAACAGATTACCACCTGTTCAGGAATTTAGACAACTTCGTCAAAGGAAAACTTTTTGAAAATGATGATCAAGTGAAAAGTGCGTTTTCAGAATTTGTTTCACTTCAAAGCTGAGTTTTCAGTTCGGGGATAAAAAAGTTGGTGTCACGTTGGGAAAAATGTGTATAAAAAGAAGGTAAATACTTAAATTAAATTAAATAAAATTATATTTTTTAGTGTCGTATTTATAATAAAAATCCTTTACCTTGAAAACGGACATTTCATGTGACATAACCCAATATTATCAGAAAACAAAAAATTACTAACAAAAAAAAAAAAATGTTGTTGCTCCTTTCTCCTAGTTAGTCAATTGATTCGTTCTTCGTGTATATTTGGCCGTAATTTATCAATGCTAATATTATGATATAGTTAATCTTTTGAAATGTACAAAATTAAAGGTACTTTAGAGGAAGAAAAAATTCTCCAGTTAAGCACCGTCAGACTATTTCAATCGGAATGAAACTTATATTAAAGCCCATTAAATTTTACAATAGCAATACTTTCTCTTATTATATATTTCATATATAGGTAAGTGAAAGTAAAACATCTTATGCATAATAATCACTCAGGTTTATGCTCTATTTGTCATTCTACATTACCTTTCACAACTTTATGTATATGATAACTTTTTTTTTTTAAAGCTTTAGCTTTCCAACGGTATATAATACTTAATTAGTACTTAAATCACCTAAAAAATATGTTTGCTCTTTTCTCCCTTAGTTGGACATCCGATTCGTTCAACTTTTATATTTAGCCGTGTTTTGATTTTCCTAATATAATGATAAGGTTATTTTTTTCGAATCTACAAAATTAAAGGTATTTTAAAGGAAGAAAATTTAAAATATTGGCATTTAAGCCCTGTCAGACCATATCAATCATAAAGAAACAATAAAATAAAATTAAAAAATAAATAAATAAAAGAAGCGTACATGATGTTAAAGTCCATTAAATTTTACATGAATATAAAGTGAGTTTAATAATCGTTGGAGCCGTTTTCAAGAAAGTTTGCTTAAATATGAAATTATACTGCCTCACATGATTTTTCGTTTTTGTGCTGGACATTTGTACACACGGACTTTTTCGCGCGACTTGGTTATTTGGACTGTGGAAACCCTTAAACGTGTATTTCCATTGAAAACTGGAATTCTAAAACCATCACAATCGTAATTCATTCTCTTACCATATTTTTCATATATCGATTAGTAAAAGTTATAATTATCGATCAGTATAATTGCATAACATATACCTTTTCAGTAACTCCCACTTTCTACCTCCCTAACTAATCGGTGCTAAGTATGAACAACGCCTCTAACTTATTGAACGTAGAAAGTAAAACTATAAAAATGGGGATAAGCAATTCAATTTGCCCTTCAAGATAATATCGTCGAAGAATCGCCGAGATCTTAAAGCGAATTTCGTAAAATGGGGTCAATCGGATCAATAAAGTGTGGTGGTTAATATGGATTGGTCACGGGAGGCTTCCATGTGACAGTTATCTCTACTCTTCTTGGATTAGCATCTTCCTCCAAGTGTCTCTTTTTCCTAAAGATAGTTTGAAATGAAGTAATAATCTCGCTTATCAAATCAAAACAGTATTTTTCGAAATTTATTTTCTTTTTCAGAATTTTATGATTTGAAGTAGGCTACATTTTGGATATGGTTATCATATAATTTCAGCTGTTTAATATATATTTTTTATTAGGGTCATTCACTTCTGATAAAAATTCCTTCATAAAATTTCAAGTTCTGTTCGTGATATTAGTGCCATATAGATGAATTGCAGAAAATTATTATTCAGATGTTTATTTCTTTTCTTTTTTTTCGTAATTGAATTAGCTTTATTTTATCTATTTTTACATTCATATACTACATGATTCATTGTTTTAAATATTTACTCAATGGGACATTTCTGTCCTAGAATGCCAAACTTTAGTTTGTAGGAAACTATCTCAAGAATGTAGCTGTTGAGAAACCCTTTATGAAAAGGTTCACAGAATGTTTCTGAAAGTATTTCTGTTTCTCCAGTACCTAACTCAATAACGTCTTTGTATGCAGCCTTGTATTCCATGAAAATCCGTTATTTCGATTCCATATTTATTTTCTGAATGAGAATCTGGAAAAATAGCTACTCGTAAAGGTGGGAAATGCGTGTTATTATTCAGTTGCTAAATTACTTAGCTCGCGGCTTCTGTCTAAAAACTTAAAGGTTAGAATTTATAAAACTATTATTTTTCCGACGGTTCTTTACGGATGTGAAACGTGGCCGCTTACTTTGAAGGATGAACAACGGCTTAAGGTTTTCGAAAATAAGGTACTGCGTAAAATATTTGTTCCGAAGAGAGATGAGGCCACTGGGGAGTTTAGAAGGTTGCACAACGCGGAATCGCGGAGTTTGTACCCTGTGAATATAATTGAATTGATAGCATCGCGGAGACTGAAATGGGCGCGTAAAGTTGTTGGGCTCGGAGAGGAACGGATTCCGAGAAAGTTGGTATTCGCTGAACCGACTGGTCGTCGTCCGGAAGGTAGGCCGAAGCGTCGATGGGAGGATTGCATTGCAGGCTGATCTTGGGGGCTTGGGCTTGACCGGCGAACATTGGACGAGTCTGTGCAGGCGAAGTTTAGTGGTATCGGCATCGAACCTTCGGGTTCGGTAACCCTTTTATTATTATTATTAACTTTATTATAGAAATTAGGTCGAGATTCTCCCCATGGACCGCCACGAAATACTTTTCAACCCGTTAAGGCCGGATTTGAACCTGTGTTGTGTGTATTTGGCTCGAGGTTCCTAAGATAACGCATTAACATTTTGGTCACCGAGGCCTCAACTCGTTTCGGCTGTCTTTAAGTGAATTAGATAAGAGATGAAATCAAGAAAACGTTAAATGGCCATTTGAAATAGTTCTGATTTTATTTTATATTTAATCCAAAACACAATTAATAAATCTCCGAATTTGTTTATGCTTAATATTTTATCACAATACTACCTTTTACCACGACTATTACTTTATTTAAAAATACATTTTAAGTGTTGTGTTGTAGTATTATGAAGAATAATCGTTTTTAACTTCATCTCTTTTTTGTTATTATTATTTTATTTAACTATAATATACATTATAAAACTTGGAACATAAGAGGGTCAATCCACGAAAAATTACCCAGTTTAAATTAATTTTGCGTTTTTCTTTTAAGTTTTTTTAAAAACATGTATGTGGTATTATTTTTTAAATTCAAAACCATAGTTTTTCCTGTCACATACTTTGTGTTTGACATCCATTTTAAGTTAGCTTAACAGGTGAATATAAGCTTAAGAGAAATGTCTTTTTTTTTTTTTTTTTTTTCATACCCTCTGGTTTTATTTTCAAACAAAATACAAATACTAATATAATATGTACACATCTCACATTTTGTCCTTCTATTACCCCGAGGTATTCTAAGGAGGACTGCTATGTGCGCTCCATGCACTGTCAATGTTTCAAGGGCTTCTATGCCTTTATTTATCAATTGCAAAATGGGAGGGACCATTCTTCAGGGTTTAGAGAGAAACTTCTCTAACTCAAAACTAATAAAAACTAAAAATCTTGGTAGAAATAATCGGGAATGAGTCGGTTTTTCTTAAAATATTTATTTTGCCAACGTTTTGGCTAAAACTTGTGAGGCATCATTAGGGTATTACTGACCCATGTCAAGCTTAAACTTTTTTATCCAGTTTATGCTTGACATGGATCAGTAATGCCCAGATGATGGCTCACAAGTATGAGCCGAAACGTCAGAAAAATTAAAATAATAATAAAAAAGACTGACTCCCGATTATTTCTTCCTACGATAATTTCAACAGTCGACTATGCATCATCAATAAGAACTAAAAATGTTCTAAGAATGTGCATCACATTTTTTCTCCTCTCAACAAATCTAGGTTTTGGGGGAAGTGGTTAAAGCAATGTTGGTCCTTTTTTGGATTTTTGTGCACATAGTACATTACTCTATTACATGTTTTCAGTAACCAAGCAAACTTAAAATAGTTGCTAAGAATAAAATTGGAGGCTGATTTCTACTTCACCACTCTTTTATTGAAAATAATTGCACTACGTGATATATATAATAATAAATGATTAGCCATTTTTATTGTAACACCCTTCTCCTCTCCCCCTTCATGGGCATCTGATTTAGACATGAGGCTTTGGTTTGAAAGCAGCTACTCACATTAGGTAGTGGTGCATTTTTAAAATTAATCAGTTATTGTTTTCATAATTATTAATTAAATTTTAATAATTTTAATTAGATTTGTGCAATGATGAGTATGGTACATCGACTGATTTTGTTTATATATATAGTTTGTATAGTGGAATGATTTTCATTGTTCATGTTTAGTTATAATTTAAAAAAAAAAATTTTAATTGTTTTGATAGAATTTCAAGAATTTTAACGTTAATCTCATAGATTATTAATAATTTTAACTGCATGTATATGTACATATATATATATATATATATATATATATATATATATATATATATATATATATATATATTTTATTATTTGTTTTATCATACATTTTAACATAGTTATATAATTTATAATTATAATTTCATGACAAATTGTAAGATGATTATTTGTGAATTTGACAATATTTTGTACTCGTAGATCAAATTAGTTCCATTGCACCTGAAGATGGCGTTGTAGCCGCAACGTAGTGCAATTATTTTCAATAAAAGAGTGGTGAAGTAGAAATCAGCCTCCAATTTTATTCATAGGAATTGACTTTCACCTAAAAGAATCTACATCTTATATAGTTGCTAAACATAAAGTATGGGTCTGAAAGATGTTTTGTTCGTAATAATGAATTCATTAAAAGACAGAGAATAAATCTTTCCAAATTATGAAATATAAAACTTGATCTTTCAAATTGATCGACCCATGAGTGGTGTAAAAATATTTAAAAAATACATCGAGTATGAGTAGTAAAAGGAAAGGTAAACTACAGTAAAGATTCCATTTTATTATCCTTAGCTACAAAATATTCAGGTGAGTGGCTTATAATACATTTACAGGCCTTATTAATATTCCATGGCGGACACTGAGAACGTGACGATATAATTAAAATAATCTTTTAGATGTAAGCAGGCGACTTAGTTAAAACGAAGATAAATAAATCAAATACGTTTTTACCATTTTTATATCCTTGAAAGTTATATCTACGTTTATTCTGTCTAATTCGGACAAGGCATTCTATAATATTATTTCACAGCGTACTGGTGGACAATTTTTTTTTTTTTTTTTTAATTCCAAATACGTAATATTATTATCAATCGTTAACGGTTAGCTGCAATTGAAAATCAATGTAATTATTAAATAGTTTTAATGGGTCAGTGAAGAAGAATAGGAAAAATGGTGTAATAATGTTTAAAGAGTGGTAAAAATGTTTTTTACTGATAATAAGTTTTTGTTAAAATATGTGGGCTATACCGGGATCTTGTGCAAATATTAAATCTTGATTTGTGAATCAAATTTGTCATCTATTTTATAAATGTTTCGGTAAAATTACGTTATCTATATTTCGTTGGAACTCAGCAGAATTTTAGGCGAACGTGAATTGTACTTTATTGTCAGTGGTACCATTTGATATTAAAAAAAAAATCTTTGAACTGGCCTCAATCTGCATATATTTTTCGGTAAAATAAAAAAAAAAAAAATACTAATTTACATGTTTTTGTGTGAATATGCTTTGTTTAACTTTTGATTTTTTCTTTATACTTAAAAAAAAACTTTAAAATAAATTCAATATTCTTTTTTCATTGAAATTTATTTGTGAAATTTTTTTTTTCCCAATTTCTCAGAGGCCCACTTCCTCCAATAAATCGTTAACCATCCATTCTATTAGGTGGTAGAATAAGTTCGTGGTGTTTTTCAATATTTCAATTTAATCCTCTCTGTATTTTACTTGGTTTATAATGTGAACATATTCTAAAAAATCTGGTGCGGGCAACACACAACTTTCACTTACCTCCATTTTTAAAATCAATGAAATAATTTTCAAATAAAGTTGAAGATAAAAATACGTGAAATTATTAAAGAATTAATTAAATTCAATTTATATAGAAACGTGTGTTTTATTAAAAATCTATTGTATTATTGTCTAAATTAATTAGCTCTATCTGCTTTTCATCACTCTTTATTAACTTTTAGAACTTTGTGCATTAGATAATATTTATTCTAAAATCTTTAGCTTCCCAACGGTATATTATAAGTGTATATTACTGTTGCTATGTTCAAAATAAAAAAAATTGCATTAAAAAAATATTTTTTCAGTTTTCTCCTTTAGTTGTTTTTTAAATTCGCAAAGCTTACATATTTAGATGTTATTTATCAATGCTAACAAGATAATTTGGTTATTTTTATAGAATCTACAAAATTAAAGGTACTTTAGAGGAAGAAAATTTAAAATATCGGCATTAAAGCCCTGTCAGACCATTTTAATCAGAATGAAACCTACATGACGTTTAAGCCTATTAAATTTTACATCGATATAGCGAGTTTAATCAAAATCGTCGGAACGGTTTTCGAGAAAATAAAAAAAAGGTGCAAAACGCATGGTATAAAGTTGCTCTTCTGGTAAGCTCATTTTGATGAAAAAGGTTTTGTAACGTCTCGGGCGTATATTTGTCTTAAATGATTTTTTTTTTTTCCGAAAAAGGAAATCCGGTTCACAGGTATTTAACAAATTTTGCAGTGTGTATGGCGATGATGCCCTAGAAAAAAGCACCGTCCGTCCGTGAGTGGTTTAATCGTTTCATAACCGGAAATTAGGACTTACAAGACGCAAAGCGCTCGGGTCGTCCTTCAACTGTCGATGATGACCAAATTCAATATTGGTCAGAGACAACTCACACTCTACGGCACGGGATGTAGCAGAAACGCATAAAATCGTCTAAAAGCCACTTAACAAGAATTCAATGGACATTTAATGACAAAATTCGGTAAGTGACATCTTTCAAAATTAGAATGTTTTGTAAATAATGTAATTCTGAATTTTCGGTGAGTAGTAATTGTTTACACATTTTTCAATAAAATTGGGTTGTTTTACATGAAATGTCCGTTTTTATCGTTATAGTATCTGAAATACATAACGGATTTTGCAGGTCTCTGTTGTTTTCTTCCGAATGTTTACATATCTAAAGTAAACAGTTACTAATCCTCTACCTTTGTATTATAAACATTAGCTTCCCAATCAATTACCCACTTTTTAGTATACCTCCAAATATGAACTTGGAAACACGCGATTTTCGAGTAATATTTTTGAACGAGTTTAAACTCGGCCATTCAGCAGCTGAGGCCGCTAGAAATATTTGCAAGGCGTTTGGGGAAGGGAGATTTTTTCAAAAATTGAAAGAACTGTTCTGCGAAGTTCTTCCGCACCCACCATATTCTCCCGACTTGTCTCCAACAGATTACCACCTTTTCAGGAATTTATACAACTTCGTCAAAGGAAAACTTTTTGAAAATGATGATCAAGTGAAAAGTGCGTTTTCAGATTTTGTTTTACTTCAAAGCTCAGAATTTTTCAGTTCGGGAATAAAAAAAGTTGATGTCACGTTGGGAAAAATGTGTAGAAAAAGAAGGTAAATACTTCGAATAAAATTATCGTGTTTTCATATCGTATTTTTAATAAAAATCCTTTACCTTGAAAACGGACATTTCATGTGACACAACCCAATAATAAGAATTATAAGTTAAATGTAAGATTTCAGAAAAAAAAAATATATAGTTTTTTCATATTATTCCGACATTTCAAAAAATTCGAAAAAAAAATCCTATTTAGAAAAGTATAAAACACATTTTCTAAAAAAAATCGGTGATTGACACTTTTCAAAAAGTTTTTAAAAAATACATATTTTGGTTTTCTTTCCTTCGCTAAAGATTGACTTTTCGTTCAAGAATCTTGATCATATAATTTTTTCATTCCTTTGTCTCCTAAGAATCAGAGAAAAAAATCATCACTAATTAATATCAAATTTTACTATTATAAAAATCGGAAAAAGGGTATTTTAAAAAAACTCTAAAACCGTTTGAACAAAATAGCTAATAATTTAGGTGAATTATTTTTATTTGACACCTAATTACCTCTCCCCTTCCAGTTCTAGTCAAAAAAGCTGCTGGGACAGACTTGCCATCCTTACCCGACTATAAACTTTAAAAAAATTATTCATTTTTTTATATTCTGTGTTGCTATCTTTTAAGAATACTGTTATCAGGTATAAAATAAAGAAGTGAATATTTAAAGGAGATATGAACAAGAAATTCCACGAATTCTATTTTAGAATAAATAACTGAAAAGGAAAAACATTTCCTCAAGAGGCATCAAGAAAGTATCCAATTATTTCAGAAGCTCATACTACAAATATAAAGATCAAAGTTATATTCTGTATAATGATATAGGTTTTCTTATTCAGTATATTAAATTATATTTCACTTTGTGATAAATATACATGTTTCCAAGACTACATACTTCATGTGTAAGATTAGTTGACCTCAGACCCTGATATATTTTTTTCATACTTCCTTTATTTCAGATTTGTTACCGAAGGAGGGCCTAGCGATGGTAAGCTTCTGCCGGGAGATCATATCCTTGAGGTCAACTCGGAGGATGTGAGTTGTGCTCCACGGGATCATGTTATTCAACTTGTAAGAGCGTCAAAAACGTCAGTGCAACTTGTAGTCTGCCAACCTGTTCTTATTAATGTAAGTAATTAGTCAAATTCAATAAGAAGAAGATTATTAATGTTTCATATTTCATTTCTTTATTTGATTGGTGATGTTCCAGATATCTCTTGTCTATCAATCTGCTGAAAATTATGTCATAAATTTTTTTTTTTTTCATTTTACCCTTTCAATACCTATCAATAATCCTCAATCCCTATGTTGAATTTTCTTTTGTAACCAGTATTTTTACATTCTATCTAATCTTCTTCTATAAAGATAATAGGTTTGGCTTTTTTTAGCATAGATTTGTCGTGGAATCTTAACTTTTCGTGTTTAATAATTAATTTGGTTGTTAAGTCAAGTAATGACTTTTCTGTAATTTTGAAATATTAATAAATAAACATTTTTAAACATAAGTTTGTGTTAATTGAGAATTATAAACAACTTTAGGAATTAGTTTGAATTATATGCTACTTACCAAACTCTTTTCATTTCTATAAACATTCATTTTCGTACAATTTGGTGTGAAAATGTAAAAAATAATTTTGTTTCATGATTATTACTTTACCTATATTGATTATTTATTTTCAGTCTTTAAGAAAATCAGCAATATTGAGCTCAGCTAAAAAAGCCAAATTAAAATCAAATCCTTCGAGAGTTCGATTTGCTGAAGGTGTTGTTGTTAACGGATCTCCACTTTTTCCAGTAAGTATTTTTTCTTATAAATAAATATACATAAATTAAACATTATAACATTATTTATGATTAATAATAGTTTTTTTTTCTAATTTACAAACCACACTTCTTTCAGGGTTGTACATTGAGTGGAGGTGACTGGGGATCGGGAACAGTTCTGCCAAATGTATTAAAAGTTTTTCTTGAAAATGGACAAACTAAATCATTTAAATATGACAGCAACACTACAGTTGGTGATGTTTTATCATCGCTACAATCCAAACTGTGCCTGAAAGAAACAGCCCATTTCGCTCTTGTTTTAGAGCAGGTTAAAACTCTTAGGCGAAATAAGTTAACTTTGTTAGATCCTAGGCACACGCTGGCAAGAGTAAGTAATATCTATTATTTTAATCAAAATATATAGGTTTATTTATTTAAAGTATGTATTATTCTCTTAAAAACATATTAAAAAAAATACTTCTGTTTTATGTTTTCAGTAAAATATGTAATTTTGAATTAGCACTTAACTTGATAAAAAGTTTTATTTTCATTCTAATTAACTATCGTATTGATTGAATATTTGTAGAAAAGTAATCATCACAATTTTATGATATCTGATAGTTAGTGCATAAAGTTAATGTCTTACTATTTTTATTTTCAGGTTGCTTCCAGACCAGGAACCCATAACTTACGATGCCTTTTTAGGGTAGCGTTTGTACCTAGTGATCCTTGTGATCTCGCACAAAAAGACTTATCTGCTTTTGAATATTTTTACTTGCAGGTAACATTTTAGAGATCATTTTTAAGAGTATGCTAGCCTGTTAATTTTTAATTAAGTTTTAACTTTGTATTTTAAGAATAAAATAAAGCCCTTTTGTTTCGCACTTTGATATTTTACCTTCATTTAAACCTCAAAGTACATATATTTCAAATATTAGCAATCCTTGTTTAAAAATTTAATAGATATATTTGTCATATTTTGATTGATTAATTAAAAGAAAATTTTATGGGACTAAGTCCCTTAAGAATAGCAACATATTTCAACATAACATGAGAGCTATATCTGGCCAAAAAGAGATATGCTTAGTAATACATAAAAAGAAGTTAAGACTTAAGAAGTGTAGAAAAATAATAAGAAATAAAAATTAAAATCTTATGATTGCAGGTTATTAAAAAAATATTATCTTTAGTGTAAGTATGTTGTAATCAAAATATAGTAATTTGTGTAACACAATTAATACATTACATTCACTAGATGCGCAGCAAGGAATAAATAACAGTATTTTTTTTAAATCTATATTATTTATAATATCCGTAAGAGGTTCTTCTATTCAATCTTTCAACACCTAGTCTCTACATTTAACCTAAAATAGAAATCCTCATGAAAGGTTTAGATAATTTAAGGTGAAGGTCTAGATCTAATATACAATTGGAGACTGTTTATAGATATATTAACTTCCCCGCTTTATAAATGCACAGAGTTTTGGCTATTATGCCATCGTTAGGTGCAAAAAATTTAACAATTTTTATGTATTTTTAAATGTTATATATTCTAAGAATGGTTAGATTAAGGAAATCATAATTGTGCTTTCAGATAAAAATTTAACGAAACATTAGGAATTTCAATAAAAACTGGTAAGGTGTAATTACAGCCTTCAATTCTATATTAAATCCTCATGATATATTTATCTGTTCTACTCAAATCACTCGTGGAAAATTTTTAAAAATATTAGTATTTGAATTAATTCTCTAGTAAATTTCATTATTTTATTTTCTGATTATAAAAATGTTTTTATTTGCTGTTTTTAGTGTTGCAATGACGTAGTACAAGAAAGATATGCCCCTGAACTGAAATATGATGTAGCCTTAAGGCTTGCTGCATTGCATATTCACCAGCACTGTTTGGCAAATAATATTCAGCCATCAAAAATTACTGTTAAATCAGTAGAGTGAGTTTGTTTTTACTATCTGATATTACAATGGTATTGCTTTGAATGTCTGTTACATAATTTGTTCAATGACATTACTGTTATTTTTATTGTTGCAGAAGAGATTTCGGGCTTGAAAGGTTTGTTCCCAGCTCTCTTTTGGAAACTATGAAACGAAAAGAACTGCGGAAGGTATTGACTCACCTCCTCAAGCTAAACTATACAATGACAGGGACTAGTCATAAGTGCCTCACAGCGCTTCAAGCTAAGCTATATTACCTGACAATAATCAGCCAGTTACCAAGCTACGGAGCTAAATGTTTTCCGACCAATACCATGGTCACCGAATCTGTAAGTTATTGTTAGAAATAGTTATAGATCTATTAATAACAAAAAAAAAAAAATTATCTATATGGTTAAATCACAAATTATAAGAGATCTGATTCCCCAAAACTCATTTATTGTTGAAGATGGCGAAAAAAAAAGGAAAGGTTTTTCGAAGTAAAGAAACTTTAATGAAATGAAAAAAAAAAGGAAACAATTATTAATGTTATATGGTCAAGCCGTAATTCCCCCATAACTTCATTATTATTGAAAATAAAGAAAAAATTAAAAGTGTTCTGGAATCAGGAATTTTTATTTAAATTATTTAAAAGAAAAGGAAAAAGCAAAGTCGTCCTGTATAAATGCTTTTGGTTTATTATTTTGAATATTAAACCTCTTTTGGTTTATTATTTTGAATATTAAACCTTTTTTGGTTTATTATTTTGAATATTAAACCTCTTTTGGTTTATTATTTTGAATATTAAACCTCTTTTGGTTTATTATTTTGGATAATAAACCTTTGTAATTGTCATAAAAAAAAAAGTTCTCCCCTTAAAATTTGAGGTCTTACATTTCAAGATACATAGAACACGAATAATGGATAGAAAAAAAAATCTGTCTGCCCCTGTACGAATTTATGAATACCAATACCTCCTTAGTACTATTCAAAAAGGAATTAAATTCTCCCCAAAACAAAAAAATATTATTGTAATTGATTAAGAAATATCAGGGATATAGGATTTTGAAATTAGCAGTGGTGATTGCCCATTTTTCGTATATTAATAATATTTTTTTGATTTTTTAAAATTTGTTTTATAGAAGTATAGTCTTCTCATTTCATTTTATCATTTTTCAATTATTGATCGTAAATTTAAAAACTGTAGTTAAAATAATCCCATTACTGTCAAGGAGTGTTTCTATTTGCTTATGACTGCTTATAAATTTTTTACTTGGCTTTGAGTCTGATTGATGTGTGGTTTATTTTTTAGGACACAACTGTTGAGAATGTGATACTAGTAAGTCCGAAATTGGGAATAAGCCAAATCACTGGCCTTAGGAGCAATATGGTGAGTCTTATATTATTAAGATAATATAAATATTTAGTCTTATATTATTAGCCATCAGTATTTACCTTACAAATACATAAATAGATAGATACACTCATAGATAGATAGATACATACATAGATAGATACATGATTTTTTATGTAAATATTACTTGTATGGCATGGTATGAAAAAGCTTACTCTTGCCGCTTTGTGTCATTGAATGAATAAATGTTCTAGCTATATCCACTCTTAAAAATAATCAAGTGAAACAACTAAGAATTTTGTATGTGTGTTTCATTAACTCAATTGGAGTATTAAATGTACAGCAAAAACAAAAACCCTACACAAATGTTATCTTAATTTCATTATACTGGTTTTCTAATAGTATGTTAATCTCTGCATTAAAAAGATTCCCTATTATAATAATTATAACTCTCATATAGTATGTTATGCTGCATATCAGTTCCCAAAGTATTTCAGCGTACTAATCAGTTTTATGCAAAACATTTTCTTCATATCAAGTTCACAAAATGTCTCAAAAGTCACTAGTAGTAACATATAGACCTCAGTTCTATTTTTATACCTTCATTTGGGTCCTTATTTCTTTGTAGTGTATTTCAAATTAAAATAAAAATTGTTTCCATGCACTGATTTTATCATTATAAAAGCAGTATTTCTATTGTGTTTAATTTGCTTTACTAATTCATGTTTGGCATTATAAAAATTAATTACGGATAATATCAATATTTTTCATTGCAGCCTATACCAGTAGCAGATATAGAACAACTTAGTATGGTACAAATTCAGAAGGAAGATCATTTGCTCTCTACTGTTGCCCTTTTCCTACCTTCTTCTCACAATAAGGTAGTTTTGTTTAATTCATAATACTTAATATTGCATATAATTGTTTACGCTTGCTAACTTTTTGTATCTTAAAATTATAGGAACTGAGGTTCACCGTCGAAGAAAGGGATGCAGAAGAATTAGTTTTAGTTTTACAAGGTTATTATAAGCTTTTTACCACTAAGGATCTCCCTGTTCACTCAGATCCAGATGATTGGATTATAGACACAGGTGGGTTAAATATAAGAGGATTTTTGTTTAAATTATAATGTATTAAATATGAAGAGAAGTACTTCAACAATGTAAACATTACAATAGTTTAATATAAATAAGTAATATAAAGTATTTCAAATTAATTGTTTAAAGAGCAGCAAATTCCATAAAAAATGATTTTTCTTATTCTGTTGGAAATTGATCAAAATATTTAGAATTCTCCGAGCATCATTGAGCGTAATTCTAATTATTATGATTTTGCAGCTCCCTTATATCATTCTCAACACATTGTAAGGCCGGCTGTTTGGTCTTACGGACCTGAAACTGATCAAAATGAACCGAGAATGGTTAATTTTGCTATCCCACTTCATACTCTAAGCCAGTCCTCGAGACAGGTATGCATTTTTTATTTTTATTTTATATTTAAAATTTCCTTTAATATAAAACATAATTTTCTTTTCTCCATATTATCAAATAAAATTTTGAAATCTTTTAGGAAAAATATATAAATTTTATAATTCAATGTTATCAATAAATGTTTTGTTTTATGTGTAATTTTAGCTTATATGGTTTATTGATGTTGATTTACTATCATAGATATATGGTTGAGAATAATTCTATTCAATTAATTATTTTATACTGCCATATATTATTTATTTTCTAATGATAACAGAAAATTTATATGTTTTTATTGTATATAGATTAAAGCCAATGGAAATGGCACGTTAAGCCGAAACAATAGTCGAGTTATACGCAGCAATGGTGTCGACAATAACATGAATGTGTATGTATGCATGATATGTCCGATTTATTTTTAATTCTCCTTTTATTAATCCTAATATTTTATTTTTGGGTATTTGGTTATAGTCTATAGACCATTTAAACGTATCTGGTCAACTATACTATACTATAAACTATATTAACATATTAAATTTTTTTAGAAAAAATCTCTATATATAGTAACAAATCAGATTAAAAATAATGGATTATAGGTTTTTATTCTTAAATATATCTTCTTAAATATATTTGGTTATCCGAATTTCAAATCTAAATCTTCAAAACAAGATTATATTTTCTCTTGAAAGGAAATTAAGATGCTTTTGTATGGGGCAATGGAAGAATGGTATAAAATAATTGTTTAAAATTACAAGTGGTGTTAATTTTTACTAAGGTAAAAATAAACAATATTATACAATGTTTATTCCAAAGGGATCTACATTTTCATTAAATATTAATTGAATCAACATGTGATAAAACTAGGTACCTTTGGTGTAAACATTGTTTTTCTTTTTTGTTTACCTTTCACTTTTTGTAAAAAAGATTAGTATTGTATAGTTCTTCACTATTTTTATTTTATCTTTTAAGGATTTAATCAATTTATTTATTTTTCTTTGGTCAACTAATTATAAATTAAAGTTTTTATTATGAATGTGTCCAAAGGAATCAGCAACAATGACTAGGAAATGCGAATAATAATAAAAAATTTAAAAGGCTTGTTACGTGTCTAAGATAGAAGGATGCATAAACTTATTTTTAAATCTTATTCTGAGATAAAAACTATTTTCTTGCAATCTATTAGTATATTAAAGGAGGGAGGTTGACATTAAGAATAAGGCACAAATGTAGGTAATTATGAATACATTACATGAAGAGAAGTACAAGGATGATAAAATAATAAAATATATAAATGCTATAGAGTTAGGAAATGTAGAGGTAACCTTAAATTAAAAAAAAAAAAAGTCTGCATATCCAGCTATAAAGTGTCTATTATTATTTCAGTTTTACATAAGCACACATGATAACTTAATATGTAGACTTTACTTTCGTTTGGATCTTGTGGTTTTAATCTATTTAATCATTTTCCTGATTTTGTTTTATAGATAATAATTAGTCACTTTTTATTCTTTAATAGCCTTATACTGTAAAGATGTTAATTCAGGAAAAAAATTAGACAGTAGTGTGAATTTGTTTGAAAACATTGTTCATTAGACATAAAATATTAGCATTACATATTCTTACTTAATCAATGTTATTCTTTGCTTTATAAACTTGCATTATTATTTTAATTAAATTTTTATTCTTGATTATCTTCTGTAAGATCTTCATTTTCATGAGTAGTTAAAACTATCTTTGTGCATATGGAATAAAGAAATTTTTGATGTAGTATAGATATTGCCTGAAATGACCCCTATCTGAAATGTTGCTCGTTCTCAATTTACTTTTTATATATCATTCCGATTATCAACAATTATTATCTTTTCCATTATTATTATTTTATCTAGGTAGTCATTTATTTTATTATTATTTTTTGTTTACCACAAACCCCCCTGATTTATGCCCATTCATTGCTTGTATTAATTTCTCACTTATTTATTTTTATTTTTTGTACATCTAATCGTATGTAACTCTCTGTGTGTTCCACTCCTTAACACTAATTTGTTTGTGTTGGTGTGTTGTGTGTGTTAGGCCTGGTAAAGTGAAAGACCGGAATGGCATGAAACCCCTGTCACCTGGTAACAACGGTCTTGACTTCCACAGTGTAGTCTCGATGGATATCCTTGAGCGAGATGGTTACATTGAAGCCCACAACCCCGAGGTATACCTATATTTCCGAATATCCTATATTATCTTTTCCTATTTATCCTGATTAAAAAGATATATATATTTTAGGGTCATTTTTATTCGATTGATTTTATTTCAAAGGTTGAAAATAACTGGGCTGATTTTTTTTTTTTTTTTTCCAAAAAACCTTTTATTTAAATGAAAAACATTAGTCAACGTTTTGGGGTATTTCACCTAACCTCAGGATCCTGGTTTGGAAAAATTTCTTTTGTGCTCGTCTGTTATTCAATAACTTCGTCATTTTGATTTAAAAAAAAAAACAAAAAAAAAAAAAAACATCAACAGGTAAAAACAGCAATAGACAGGTCACTGCTCTTGATCTTTTTCCTCCATAGAGAGTTTTAATCTCCTATTGTTGTTTTAACCTTTTTATTATTTTTTAAAATAAAAATGATGAAATGATTGAATAACGGATGAGCACAAAATAAGTTTTTCTAAAACAGGATCCTGTGGATGGGTAAAAATTCTGAAACTATGAGTAATGTTTTTCATTTTAATAAAAGGTTATTTGGATGAAATATAAAATCAGCTCAATTATTTTCTACCTCAGAGATACTGTAATGTCTTCCAGATAGTAGAAATAAAATAATAATTTAAAAAAAAAAAAATTAAATGTTGAAATCTTTTTCAGACTGCATGTATGTTTTTACCTTGCATGTGAATTACACTTCACATACAAAAGTCAGGTACAAACTATCGCCAAAATAATGATGGATTTTTTTTACTTTGACTTGCATTTAAAGAATTGAAATTACATGATTTCAATGCAAATATTGAAGGCTACATACCCTTATAAATGTAGTCAGGTTAATTAGAAAAACTTATCTTTAATTTGTGGGTAAAAGCTCAAAGTAACAGAAATCTTGCATTATTTTATCACAATATATTATAGTACAACATATTTCATGAATATATTACATTTATCACAATAAAACTTGTAACATGATTTTTTTTTATTTATTACTATTATTCATTACATGTCCTAATGAAAGCTCCATCAGGGAAATATTCACAATAATTTTAATGATCTTACTTTTATTTTGTAACTTCTTTTACAGTTCATCAAAATATTAATTCTTTGCTCAGATGACATAATGGTATAAGTCATTTTTTCTAGAAAAGAGAATCTTCAAATTCTGGAGTGTTCATTCGTTTATGTTTAGAAGCTGAATCGTTTATTTGTACAAGGTAGAGTTCTTTACCCATAAACTGAAAGAGAAACACGTATCACATTTTGCCACCTTTTGAACATCAATTGCAGACACTCCAGAATGTTAAAAACTCCCATTTCTAGAAAAAGTGACTTATACCATTATTATACTTATTATTATTTTAATTGATATGTCAAAACAAATATTTTTATTCCTAAATATCAAATATTAATAATCTATTATTATAACTATTTTTCACAACCAAAAATATTACTTTAAAATATTTGGTGCTTCAAATGATCAAACATATGCAAACTCGACACTCTTATTACATATCTAATCTATGTCTGCATGGCACCTATTATTTTCTGAGATTAGTTTAGCTTTTTATCATTTAACCTAATACATTTGACATGGCTTTCTAATCAACACCTTGGTGTTAATAAAAATACACTTTTATTGGTATTTAGTTATCATAACCTACAAAAGAAGTAGTAGATTTTGAAATTAATAGGGGGTATAAAAAAAAATAAAAAAATATTATTAGCTAAGGATTCCTTTACTAGCCAAATGATAAGAAACCAAAGTTAATAGCCAAAATTGGTCGTAAAGTGTTGCCTTGGATCCAGCTTTAAAGTAAGGAATTGGGAAAAAACCTAGTGATTGGGAGTGCTAGTGTGTGGGTGTGTATATAAATATATATATATTATGTTAGGTTAAATATTATGTTATGTTATATATAATATCATATATGGGTCAAGCCATTTGAAAATGTCCAATTTTCATTAATTATGTCACTCAACAATTTTGATTCCAATGATTTTTTAACCAGTTATTCACTATCCTTTCATAAATTAAAAACCATGAATGAAATAATTTTCACCTTCCAGACTGAACACATGTGTTGGGAAAATCTCTGTAATTCTGGTAAATTTGCCGATATCGAATCAAAACAAAAACTAACAATAAGATAAGGTTTATGATTTATATCTTCTGTCCTTACAACTCATTACCTTAAAAGTAAAAAAAAGTGGTTAAAAAAATTCTAGAAAATTAATAAAAATGAGACTTTTAGCTTGGGAGTTAAAAGTTTATGAAGAAAAAGAGACTCATCTTTGAATATTTTTTCATACATAACTTAGTCACAGTTATACTTACTGTCTTAATGTTTTTCATTTAAATAAAAGTACCATATGTAGAAATAATCGGGAGTCAGTCATTTTTTTTTAATATTTTAATTTTGCTGACGTTTCCGCTCAAAGTTGTGAGCAATCATCAGGGAATCTGTGAGCCATGTCAAGCATAAACTTGAGCCTATTATTCATAGACATTTTATGCTTCACATGGCTCACTGATGCCCTGATTATGGCTCACATATTTGAGATCAAAGGTCAGCAAAATTACAATATTTTTAAACGACTGACTCCTGATTATTTTTATCTATGATAAATTTCAAAAGTTGATCCTACATTCTCAAGATGTATTTTTAATAAATATATTAGTCATCAAATGCTTCATAATTAATCAAAGCACCTGTCTTGTTGTAAGCATGGTGATCATTGAATACAACTGCTTGCTTTACCTCTCGACTTATGTCCATACTCATTTTAAGACTGAGTGGGTTCAATAAATACCTTAATTGAGTAATGACTTGAGCAGACAGGAGGGTGCTCTTGATATGAAGCTGTTATGTTTTGTCATGAAGTGTAGCAAGATATATAATTAAATTGTATTAAATCAATATATTTAATTAAATTTTAAACTTGAATGTACATTGTAAGAATTTGTAAGTTGAAGTTCTGCTGACGGATTTAGGTTATGCGGAGGGTGGCTGAGATGCAAGCTATGGTGGAGAGCTCTGAAGAGTACCTGTCTAAGCACCAGCGAGAGGGAAGCGATTCTCACCTCTCAGTAGACTGTGATACGCCCGCTCCTTTAAAGCATTCCGATTCCCTTTTACTTCTTACTCAGGTATGTAATAGCATAATATATTGGATTGTAAAATTAGTTTGCAGCGTTTTTCAATTTTTCAATTTAATCCTTTCTGTGTTTATAAAATCATGTTTACTTGGTCAATAATGTTTACATATTCTAAAAATCTGGTGTGCACAACACACGACTTCCACTTACCTCGACTGTTAAAATTGATTTAAATACTATTAACTATACTTTAATTTGAAAAATATTTGAAGTTGATTTTAATAAAACATGTATTCATTTTCTTTGGAAACATATGATTTAGATTAAATAATATAACTATATTAAATTGTTAATCAGTAATAAGTTTTTTTTTTTTTATTTAACATCCTTTTATACTGCTATGACTAATCGGACGATGCTACAGTGGGAGTTCTAAATTTTGCTTACCCAGGTTTAATTAGGATAGAGATCTTTAACGAACACCTGGCATCGTACAGGCTCGGGACCACCTTTTAACATCCTCTTTGAAGGACAGCATGGTATATTATATGTCTATATTACTGTTCTTATTATAAAAAAACCAAAAATTACATTAAAAAATTGTTTTGCTCTTTTATCCTTTTGTTGGTCATCAAAATTCGTCCGACTTTTATATTTAGCTGTCCTTTTTCAATATCATTAAGATGATATGGTTAATCTTTTTGAATGTGCAAAATTAAAGGTAGTTTAGAGGAAGACAATTTGAAATATCGGTATTTAAGCCTTGTCAGACTATTTAAATCAGAATCAAACCTACATGATATAAAATCCCATTAAATTTTACATCAATATAGTGAGTTTAATCAAAATCGTTATAGCCGTTTGTGAGTAAATCGTAAGAAGTTGCTGGAACATCTCAGGTGTGTAGTTGTCTTATAATATGAAATCTCATTTTCATACTCTTTTTCGTTTTCGTGCTGGACTTACCACAAACACACGGACTCACAGACACTCACACACACAGACCTTTTTGTGGGACTTGGTCATTTGAACTCATCACATTCATTTTTGTGATTAATAACATGCTTGGAATATAATTAAAAAAACAATAAACTTTCACTAAAAGGCGTTCCAGGGCAGAATCACAAAGTAGGCATTTATCTTAATTTTACCCCTACTCCTTCTATTTCTAGTAAAAACAGTTTTTAAGACAAGGGTTTTAAAGATAATTAAATTTTGTACAACTGTTATTCCATAAACTTTTCGTTGAGATCAAGTCTTTGTAATGTTTTTGCAGCGGGGAGTGGAACAAAATTAAAAAGATTGCCAAATAGCCAATTCTCCTCCATTTTTGCCTTCTTGTAGCTCGAATACGCTTGGTCTTGTAAAAACCTTTTTATTCAGAATCTATAAGAAATTTTCTTGTTTGCATTTTTATAAATACACCTAAAATAAAAAAACGCATTGGTAAAGAGCTAGATTGATTGATTGATTGATTTTTATTGTCTTAGGCCAGAGGCCCTTTCTTACAGACAAAATTATAAACTTTTTACTTACAAATGTTCCATTTAAAACATAATTGAAATACTTATCTACTAATGTTTACAATGTTTATGTTTATAATAAACAGAAAAATTGTTACATATTTTCTTTTCCAAATTTTAGAAAAATACGATATAAAATATAGGCAATATGCTGAAGGAAGATAAAAAAAAAAAAAAAAAAAAAAAAAAAAAAAGGAATGATGCTAATAATAAAGGATAATGAATAGTAATAACAAAGTAGAAGGAATAACAGGAAAGGGATAGAAAATGGCAACTGGTTTACAGAGAGCATTAGGCTTCAAGGCGCACTCGTCGAGTCTCCGTCTAGAAATAGTCGAATGCATGCCCTGCAGAAGGAGGATGCGAACCTGATCTCCACCTAGAGGACAAAAACTGAAAAAAGTGCCAATTTTTGACACTTTTTTCAAGATGGCGGACAAAGCAAAAGGGTGGGAATGACGAAAACTTGGATTAAGAACTATCTAATGGTCCTAAACAATATCGAAAAACAAAATAAATCGACGGATCTTTTGTAGGGTGAACTTTCTCTATTGACTGGACTATCTGTTGGTGTTGCTTAGGTTGAAAATTTGACGACTATGATCAGAAATTTAATGGAAAATATAAATATATCCATGATCTATCGTTTTTTCCATTTAGGGAGAAATATTAAACTAATTTTTTTTGCTTTATTTTCAGGGACAAAAAGAAATTGAAGAATGTGTCAACGAAGCATTTAATTCCTTAGACGTAGGTGATACTGAAAGTGACACCGATTCACTGACAACTAGTCCTTCACACAATAGTATAGGTATGTTCTTCTATACAGTATCATTCTTTAACATGTTTAATCTATTTATATTATTTTTTATTAGTAATTTATAAAGCATTTTTCTTCAATAACTTTTTAGTTTTCCTGTTACTTTGTCTTTTCCAAATATTGTTTCCTCATACAGAATTTACTGGCACTAGAAATTTACTGATTTTTATGACCCCTCGACTTAATTCATTAAGTACTCTCTTGATATCGAGTAAAAAATCATATATATCATTGATTGATTGATTACTTTAGTACAGTACTGAATGCTATTGGTCATGCTTACAGTTATTGTATTAAACAGATCATAAACCATGAACTGTTGAAGATCATTTTAAAAATAAGATATAGATGCGTAATTGGTATGTCCTTACATCAAGTACTGAAAAAATTAGGTATTAACAAAAAACAATATAGAATTAAGTTTATTTTACACCAGTAATAATTAAGAGTCAACATTTTGGGGGTTTCCTTCATTTTCAAGGCTCAATTTATTCTCTATCACATTATATTGTAGGATTTCTGATAATTTGTCACTAAAAATCTTCTAATTTTTCTCATATGGTTGTAACTACCCTCCATATATTAATGGTAAAAAATGGTTCTTAGTTTTTCTTCAATTAATTCCTATTATGACTTTATGTATAGAGGATTGCTACAACTGTATGAAGAAAAATTAGAAGATTTTTTAGTGACAAACTATCAGATATCCTACAATATAATGTGACAGAGAGTAAAGTGAGTGAGTCCTGCAAATGGGAAAAAATCCTGAAAGGTTGACCAAATTATTACTGGTGTAAAATAAAATTTTGAGGAAGAACTAAGAACCATTTTTTTAATCATTAATATAGGTTTCTTCCGAATTAGTTATTATGGATTATGGAGTAATTAAAACATAAAACTGAAAACAAAAATTAAGTGTATGTATAGCAATGTTCTGTTTTATTTTTCCATTGTGTTAATAAATTGAATGCGTTATTGATTTTTTAAACCTCTGATAATTCAAACCGGCATAATAAAGTAATTAGTGTCAGCAACATAAGAATATAGTTATAAAATATTAATTCAGTATGATTCTTCTGTAATGAACTTTATATATATAATAATCAAAAATTAAATAGTTTTCTAATCTAACATTAACATTGTATATAGAAATAACTTTTTAGAAACAAAAATCAAAGATTTTTTTTAAACAGCCCTGATCAGCTCCATATTTTTTTCTGTTCTGGTAAAGTCTGCATGAGGAAACCTATCTATTCTAATTTTGTCGAGTATTGAAAATTGACATGAACTTAAAAATAACATTTTTGTTTCTTAAGTTTAAATATATTTATCATTTTACTTTAAAAAATCATTCTTTGGGAGAGGTTTGTAAAACCACATAAAAATTGATATTGCATGACCTGCAGATTTCGAGAAAATCACACAATATGCATAACCACTAATATTCGTTAAACACCAACTAACCTCTTCAAAGTAACATATATCTGTAAATAGTAGAAACATAGAGACCACATAAAGTTATAATTTTCAGATAAGGTCCATATTTTTTTTGGAGCTACATCAGAGGAAAGCATGTGGAAATATCTTGAAAGTGAAGGAGAGAAAGAAGCAATACACTGAAAATCAAAGATAATTAATTAATGACCTGATATAATATATATTATTGATAATTTTAGTAATAAATATTTTTTATAGTTGAGTTATTTCATAATATTATTTCCTTGATCTTAAAAAAGAATTAAAAAAACTTGTTCTGTAAGCATGCTTTATAAAGTTTATTAATACAGGGATGCCACATACAGATTATGTTTTTATTCTCAGAAAACTTATGTTTGTTTTTTTATGTACTTATGTAACTGACCATTTTTTAGATTTCTATACAATAAGACAATGTGGGGTAAGTAATTTTTCCACTATGTGTTTTAATTGAAGACTGGTTCCTTCTAAGAAATTACTTTACGTATATACATACACACATATATTCAAATACATCATTAACGTTGGAATTAACACTGGAATTTATTCATTTATTCAGAAGTTATTTATGTAACTTCCACTCAGTTTTTATAATAGTAATTTCTAAAATTTTGTAAGAACTGGGAGTAATGGGTAATTAGAATTGAGATTAGAGTAACTTTTTATTTTTAAATTTATTTATTGATATTTTCAATTGTATTGGTTAATACATCAAGTGAATAAGCTGTGAGATAAAATACATGAGGAGAAATTTGCCCATTGGCAGCACTCCAGTTGTTATGGATAATGGAGTATTAAAACATAAAACAAAAAAAAATTAAGTGTAAATATCATAAAGTTTGTAAATGTGAGGGGATAGGATAAAGCTAAATAAATGTGATTGAGAATCAGATACAGCCATATTACTGATAAATTAAACATTTCTCGTTAAAAATGGAATCTACAATTATTTTAAATCTTTATATTTTATTTAGTTTATCATAAAACTTACTATTAAATGGGGGACTCAGTGTCGAAACAGATGAGACTTAACATACTAATGAATAGATTCATAATATTTTTGTTCAGCCTCTCCAGACAGTCAAAGGTGGCTCTATCCCGAATCCGAAGAAAATACCTACTTGGCATCTTTCTATCCAATCCTTGCGATCCAGAAAACCTTCCTATATCTTTGACCTCCCTACTCCCCACTCTTCCGTGCTACCCTAAATACAAGATCCCAACCTACCATCTATACCTACCTTCTCATAGAACAGCTTCCTTTTAAAAGTCCTTTATCATCCATATCGACATAATAGAAAAGTTTTAAAGTCTTGTTATGTATGATAGGGTAGAAGGATACGAAGTCTTATATCTTATGAGATAAAACTGTTTGCTTGCAATCTATTAGTACGTTAAAGGAGGTTGGTTGAACATTAATAATAATGCATGAATGGAGGTAATCATGAATACAACATTGCATAAAGAGAGTTTATAGGGAAAAGAAAATGTAAAAATGAACCTTAAATTAAAAATCCGTGAGAGAACCTTTATATTTTATTTGTTTATCATAAAACTTACTATTAATATATTTTTTCGAATATGTACACTCTTAAAAAAAAACATTTATTTGAACTTAAATTGAAGACATGCTAAATAAGTTCATGAGAAATGGATAATGACACTTAGGTATTTTAAACCTCTAAATAGAATCTAATAGTTTTTGAGATTCACCTATGTCTCTAAATATATGATTAAAATAAGGTTTCTAAAAAATTAAATCAATAACAAACTTAAATATCTTGCATGAGTCAGAATATCAATTATTTTTATTGTATCCATGATATTGGTGATTACTTAGAGTGAAATATAAACCATCTTAGGTAAGTTTATAAGGTAGGATATTTGTATGATATATTGTCAAATTTATAAATTTAATTTAATCAATTAAATAATTAGTTTGTAACTCCAGGTTGTATTTTCTAAGATTTTCTTGCTTAAAAGACATTAGTCTAGTGTTCTTTATCTGTTTAAAACAGAATAAATTAATTACACGTTTTATCAATATTTTCAAAAAATATTTCAATTGAATTATTATTGTTATAATACATTTAATAAATTATAATTCTATATTGCTAATTTTATTAGTTAGGAATGATAATAATTTGAAAAAATGAATAATGCATGGTTTTTTTAAACATTAACTTTTATTATTTCTCTAATACGAATTTAAGTTAAATTTTAACTCTTGAAACAAAGGTCTTTAATGCTTAAATTCATTTGAAAATGTCTGCAACGGATTTCAGATGAAGCAGATGAAAGTGAAAATCTGTTGATTGTCAACTATTGCTAATAGTTTTACAGTGTTCAGGTTTAAGTACTGCCATTTTAAAGAATCAAAAATATACATATTCTGTATTGAATGACTACTACATAAGGGAAATTAAATATGCCATTAGATATGTAATTGTACTTATGTCATGTTAAAAAATATATATATTTAGTAATTATGTTGGTGCAAAATATTAATTTTTAAATCATTTTACAAGGAAGTTATCAGTGGTGAATATAATCTACAAAGACTTATATCTTGCAAAGTTCTGTTCCTTTTACTGTTCTAATTGTATTTTACAACCCACCTTAATAGTGAATGATATAGTTATTATGGTTTATTTATTTATTTAATATATTTTATTGATTTTTACAACTGTATATATAATAAATACATACTTTGATGTATGATTAAACATGCTTTTTAACTAACCTCTTCAAGTTAATCATAGTTCTTGAAATTTAAGATTGTTGGTGAAGTAAGTGAGAATTTAAACCTTTAGCGTCTGTGGACTACTATAGTAGTCTCAGCGCGCGGTGCCCTGTGGACCGGGGACTACTATAGTAGCCCGGTGAAAGGTGGGCTCCACAGACCCCTATAGTAGCTTTGCTTCTCTAGGTTTCAAGTCCGTTAGCTGCTGTTGTAGCTTTGTTTCTTGAGCCATCTAGTGTCTGGTTGACAGGGTGAAGTACGTATAAAGTGCTTTGAATCAACACTATAGTGTTGACCCCATAATTCAGTATATTTTTCATTTTTGTTAGCAAGAAATCAAATCACAACTCTATACACCTGTCTACATCATGAACCACCATTCTTCTATATCAGATAAACTTCCGTTTCATTCTTCAGCCATAATTTGAAGGAATACCTTTGAGACATTGTATAAGTGTTGTAATTTAAGTGATCTAAGTATAATAAACAATTTCTTTTTCAGCTAAAAACCCCAATCGAGATTCCGATTCAAGCTTTGGCCTACATAGCCCTGATACTCTGTCAACCTACGAAGCATTGCAGGAAGTTTGGAAAAAAGTTCAAGAAACTGGAAATTACGAATTGCCCGGAGCAACGCTTTGCCTTGATCCTGATATTATAGATCTCACGCTCCTTCCTCCCCCCGCCACTCCTGATAAGGTACTTACCAAATAATATCTTAATTAATTAAAAACTTAAGGTTTATCTTAATGTAATGTAATGTATTACAAATTAGTGATTCCTCAAATTAAGGCCTTTTTTTAGTCCATTAACAAATATATATATAAATATATTATTATTAAAATATTTTGTTTTTAAATTAATATTTATGATTGATAAGGGTTTTTATTAATGATTACGTAGTCTTGGTTGAGGTTATTAACTTATATTTAATTGGAAACATTTTACAAGATATAAAAATAAACTTTAAATTAAATTAAAACTATTTAAAAAACTTAAAATATAAAAATTTATAGTTTATCTTTGGCCCATTCTTCTTAGTTGGTTCGTAATTCTTTGTTCTTCAGTAGATATCTTCAATTTTCTTATGTAATAATGCACTATTTTCCACGATGGATTGAATTCATAGCTGCTTGGTGGCTGGTGGCATAAGACCTATTCTATTCCCTTGAACACGTATCTGCTCTCACTGACGATTTACAGCCAAAGACGACATTACCGGAAAAACTCACCTGATTATTTCTCTCTTTTCTGATTGGTTGATCGTTTCGCCCCTTCTTGATCTTCTTTCTTTTTTATTTATGCCTACTTAATATATCACAAAAATATATATACACTGAATAATATTCACATAAGCTTTAAATAACTTCCATAAATAATTTATTCTTTTCAGGCTTAATTACATTTTTTTTTCAACGTTTCGGGGCTTTATAAATGAAAATAAAATAAATACTGAAATATATTTTACATTGAGAAGAAGTGTTGGAAAAATTAGGACCTAAATTGAGAATATTAATATTAGAAGGGACAATGGTGTAGGAAATATTACAAACCCAATTATCATTATATCTATGATAGATTTTTAGTATTCAAAGACTTGTTGTAAATATCATTAAATTTGGAAAAAAAATCTGGTGTGGACAACAGACTTTTAACTTACCTCCATTGTTAAAATAAATTTAAGAACTTTTAAATGAAATCAGGCTTCAAAAGAACGTTAAAGAATCATTGTAAGATATATATTTGGCCGTTTCCAAAAGAATTTGATTGATTTATTTCATTTTCGTATTTTACAACATCTTGACCTCAAGGGCCATTTTCAAGTATCCATCATGCATATTTATCCATATATACTCTTAGACCGCTTCATCAGCAGTGTCATCCAATTTATCTTATCAACATCTCATCGACAGTCCTGAAGTTCTTCTATGCACGACTTTGGACAATGATGAGAAAATGAAGAATTAAATTGGGTTGTGATGGAAACCTGTGTTTCAGATTAAATAATCTAATAACAGAAATTGTTATCTACAATAATCACTTAAGCATAGTCTATTTCATCTTTCTTCAGCACATTTTACAGCTTTGATTTATAGAAGATAACAATTGTTCTAAAATCTTTAGTTTCCCAACGGTATATTCTACATCTATATTAGCATTCCTGTGTTTGGGGGAAAAAAAAAAATGAGTATGTTCTTTTCACTTTTTGTTCGTTATCGAATTTGTTTAACATGTATATTTAGCTGTTTTTTATCAATACTAATAAGATTATATGTTTTATTTTTTCGAAAACACACAATTAAAGGTATTTTAGAGGAAGAAAATTTAAAATATCAGCATTTAAGCCCTGTCATACTATTTCAATCAGAATGAAACCTATATGATATTAAAACCCGTTAAATAGTGAGTTTGATCACAACTGTTAGAGCTGTTTTTTAAAAAATCGTGAAAAGGCACAAAATACCTGGCATAAAGTGGCTCTTCTTGTTAGCCGATTTTGTTGGAAAAGTTGCTGTAACATCTCAGGCATATGCACTTTGAAATATGAAATTTCAGTGTAGTACCACATTTTGTTTTCATGATAGACTTCCCATACACAGACACACACACACACACAGACCTTTCCGTTGTTTGGATTCAGGGCACCCTAAATCAGGTATTTCCATTGAAAACTGGATTACGAAAATTTTCATGATCTCAATACTTTCCCTTACTATATTAAATAATTTAACTGATGAAAATTTTTTCGAAAATTGACGTTATTTTGCTTTTTGATATTTTCTTCACTTATGTCAGAACTTAATATATTAGTAAGGGGCGAAATATTTGGATGGTTTCATTAATTTTTAAGTTTAAAATAGTTTGTTTGAATTTTAATATATGTTTGACTAATTTGTGCTTTAATGGATTGGAAATTTGAAACTATTTGAGATTATTATCAATAAATTTAGGAAAAATATAATGAGTCCTGCATCTTAGAAGAAATATAAGCTGTTCTTGTTTAATGGTAAGACTTTTATGTAGGTTACAAAGGTGGTTAAAATTAGCTTTTATCAAAGGAAATTGAAAATTAAGGTCAGAAAAGAAGTTGTTTGCTGATATGCTTGAAGACTGGGTTTCAGAATGAAGTTGATGGTGATCATTGTGGGTTTCATGGTGAACTAGAGTATTAGAAGAAGAAAGTATTTCTTCTAATATTTGATGAAATATTTATTATTATAATTTGCAAAAAAGTATGATTAAGGATCCACTTTTATTAAAAATTAAAATATTTTATTTATCTTTTTCTTTGGCGTAGATCACTGTCGGAGCAGAAGAACTTCTAAGCCTCGGCCTGGAGGAGTTCTTGGAGTCAACAAAAGTAGTTCCTCCCCCGCCAACTACCGTTGTTGATCCAACCATCAACCTTACCACAGAGCAAATATCTGCCTTCATAATACCACCTCCGCCACCTCCAACAATGGTAAATAAAATAAAGGTTTACATTGCCTTTCCCAAGCTGTATAATATAGTAATATGTTCAATAATGTATAATTATACTTGAAATACTTGTTTAGCGTGTTGCTAATAATTTAACTAATGTACACAGCTTCAAACAAAACATTTATTTAACACAATGTGGATAACCTTTTTATCAATTTCTTTATCAACCATATGTTTTTATCAATTGATTACAAATAAAAAAATATATCGTTCTAGGAAGGTAATAATTGGTTTGCCAATCCCCTAAAATAAATTTATAATTAGAAAAATAATAGTAAGAAAATGATGAATAATTAAACTGAAAACAATAATTGAAAATTTTGAGAAATTAAATTTATATAAAAATCAATGCTGCATTACATTAACAAACCAAATTTACTTAACCTCTATGATGTCATGTGACACTGCTGCTACACTTGCATTGAAAATAAATATATTTCTTTATGCTGAGCTATCCATGGAAGATCAGTATTTCCAAGTGACAACACAAATTCAGGCGATTCTTTTGAAGTAAATTAGTGGAGTGTGTAGATTTAAAAAATATAAAATAAAGTAAACGAAAAATCATAATAATTTAGTAAACTAACTAAATACATATAGAAAATATAATAAACAAAATTAACCTAATTTACCATATTTAAGAAAAGATAATAAGAAAATTAAAGAAATTCACTGTTCCCATTAAGGTAAAAATTAATTAGATCAACAATAAAGGTTGAAAATAGGCTATATTCATGTAAACGAAGTTTATTCAGTTGAGGATTGATAACTGACAAAACCACAGGTGGGTGCTTCCAAATTCTTAAGGGAATGAAGAGGAGATGAATAACGCAGCTTGTAACACAAATATGTTTGCAAACGTTAAAGAGTTCATTGAGATGAGATTTGGGTCTATATATGGCACAGCCTCACCCCTCAGACACTAACTCAACACTGGCCTGGCATTGAATTCAAAAATGTCTTTCTCTTCTTCTATTTTTCACATCCATGGTGAAAACTTATAATTATATTTAAAATGAATATTTTATTAAACAAATATAAGATAAAGAAAGTGAAAGTAATAAAGATAAATACAAAAAAATGATGGCACGATGAAGTTTCTGTGATTAAAAAAAATAAGCAACTATTGTAAAAAAAAAAAAAAAAGCAATTTTTGTTAAGAATTGAAACTAATTTCAAGTTTATATAATATTAATACTACATATAAAGCAATGAAAGGGAATTAAAAATAGCAGTCAACAAATAAAAAAATAAAAAGTATTTATTTTTGCATGATACAATGGTTGGGCCACCTGATGAGAATGTTGGACAGCAGGATGCCAAAACGACTTTACAAGGGCACACCGGATGGAAAGAGAAGCAGAGGGAGACCCAAGGGCCGCTGGAGAGACAGTGTTCTGCAGGACATACGGCAGGCCAAAGTCAGGACAAGACTAGCATGGAGCAGAGAGGAATGGTAGGCGGAGGTTGAGAAAGCGAGGGGCTGCATTATGCGCCTGTTGAGCTGAAGAAGAAGAAGACATTGCTTTTAGATTCTACATCCTTTAAATTGTGAAAAAGAATTTGAAGAATCTATTGTACATAGCTAATGTTTAACTAAATAATATCTGAAACAATGTTGAGTAAAATATTCAGAAAGATGAAAGATAATTTGACCATTGCAAATTTTATAATAAATTATTTTTGTTTATTTTTTCATTTTTAGGATGAAGATGTTTGTAAACAAAATGGAATAGCCTGTAAAGAAGAAGATGCCAAATCCTGTTGTGATAAACAACCAGAAAGACCTCCAAAAGTAGCATATAAATACCCACCTCCGCTCCCTCCCAGATCTGATTCATTTATTCGGAAAGTAAGTCATTTTATAGTTTTATTTATTTTTTTAAAAACTAACCTGTTTACTTTTATTCTTAGTTATTACTCTTAATATTCTGATCTCATTATGATTTGTATATCCCATTCCACCATATTTTGTATCTCACCATTTTTACTTCGTCTTCAAGTAATGTTTAAATGTTATTTAAAGCTAACCTTAAGTCTATTCCATGAAGTATTTCTCAATCCGAATCTTGTTCAATCATTCTGAATCAATTAGCCCCCTATATTAGGAGAAAGACAAAAAATAAATAACACTGATTTTGTATAAATAATCGTAGTACGTTCCATTATTAAACTCTTTCTTGTGCATGATTATTCTCTTTTTTTCAGTTAATCAATATTACACGGGCGATCTCAGTTTGAATTAAAATTTATTTGTGTTTTGCTTGTATTAATCTACAGAAACAAATTACAAACTTTTTATACTATATAATTCTTAGTTAAATTATTTTATGACTAATTTGAATAATAACAGTATTTTCATTTTGTTTTTTTCTAGCAGGCTGATGCTGATGTTAATGTGGAAGCACTTAAAATAACAGCAGATTTCAGTGATCGATTAAGCCTGGCATTAGCTCAAACTGACAGAAATATAAATAAAACTCAGGTGAGATAACTCAAGTTGTTTTTATAAACCTTAGCTAATTTTTAAAGTAAGATAAATACTATTGTTAGGTTCTTTTAACTAAAATGATCCATTTTCATTCAATTTATTTAATTTCTTCTCCCTACGTTTCGGCTTTTTGCCATTTTCTAGGGATCTTTTAATATTCCGTCATTATGCACTTATATAAATATATATTTTGTCACATTTAAAAAAAAAAAAAAAAATAAAACTATTATAGGCCGACCAGCCCTGTCATGGTTGTTATCACCCATGAGAGGGCTGGTCAGCCTATAATAGTTTTATTTTTTTTATTTTTTTTTATTTTTTTTTTTAAATGTGACAAAATATATATTTATGTAAGTGCATAATGATGGAATATTAAAATATCCCTTGAAAATGGCAAAAAGCCGAAACATAGGGAGAAGAAAATAAGAAATTAAATAAGTTGAATAAAAATGGATCATTTTAATTAAAATAACCTAACAATACATTTATTCATTCAAACAACTTTTAGTTATAATAAAAATTAATAAATACTAATAATAATGTATTATTGCCAATATTATGAAGATAATAAATCATTGTTATGTATGATAAAAATGCCAGAAGAGTATTTTTTTTTTATACAAAACGCATTCTATTATTCAACACTTTGTTGCTACCATGATAAGGTTACAGATTGATATATTTTTTATTTATTTATTAGATTGACGTCAATAAAATTGCACATAATAAGGATATGTTCAGAAGCATATGCCAGATGAAATCATGCTTACTGGACACAAAATAATTTAAATTTAGGGCTCAGACATTTTAAGGAGTACAAAGGTTAGAAATCTATTAGCTACGATGTGGAAGTTATAATTTAAACTTACAACTCATTTATGGTTTTAGAAAAATGAAACATGTTGGCAATGATATGATATGGCTGGCAGCAATTGTGTTAACTAATGCGCATCCTCCATGTACATTCAAAAATTTTATATTTTCTAAACATTTATGTACATTAACCCTTGGTTAAAAAAAATTAAAGCTGAAACTTGATGTAAATTGTTCATTATCCTTCTGGATAATAAATGGTAAAAATTTCTGTAACATATGGTGGTGAATCTTGTAAGGAAGATGAGAAGTTAAGAAAACTGATTTTTTAGAGGTTTTTGGAGAATATTTTTAAAGGTATATTTATTTTAAACTTTGTAATATAAAAATTTTAAAGAGAGGATGTCTTACTTGGAAAGCCTCAAACAATCTCTGGTATGAGCTGTTGAGCGCTTTTGTTCAAGAAGTGCTGCGTGATGACTGACCATGGAGATTAAATGCCTGCATCAAGGCAAATGGAGGTCTTTTGAGTAATTTCTTTTTTGTTTTACTCTCTATAGACATAAATTTTGTTTTCTAACAAGGTTTTAGAAAAAAAAAAATTATCTGTTGAAATCTGTATGTATTACATTATAACAATATTCATGACTAGATATAGTGAAAACCGTCGCATGATTTAAAAGTTTGCAGAAAACTTGGTTGTTTGTTTCTTGAATCATGTTATAATTGTATATATAGAGAGATTTAATTGATTATATCAAAGATTTAATGTTTTTTTTTTTTTTTAAATGTTGTAGGAGGTGAAAGATATGCTAGGCTTGGAGCTGAGAAGGTTGGTCACTTCGTCCAAGCTACTGGTCAGAAGCCATAAATGTGCCAATACAACTTTAGAAGCCGGAGACTACTGTGGCAATCTCCAAACAGTTACGTCACAGCTGAGGAAAGTCGTAGAATATGGTGTTACGATGGAACCATGCTTTGTTCTGGGCGTGCTGAAAGTAGTGACAGAGGTCCAAGGGATCATCGTGTCAGAGAAGCAGGAGGACTTGAGCGGTGGGGCAGAGCGATTAGCGAGTGCCCTTGCCTCCCTCATCAAGCACTGTCACCCATAAGTATCATCCTTGCTGTGATCTTGGCATTCTTTAGGGGAACCTTGTCATTGTACATAGGGGGTTTCGTCCTAGCCTAGCGCGGAGTGCCATATCTATATCAGCAATAATCAATTCTCACACTATCAATACCGTCCCTAGTTATTTGAGGGGAATACATAGTAAAATAGCAGTTCTCTTCTGATCTGTATAGTCAGTTTTGAATATGCGTAAGAAATTATATATATACATAAATAATGGAACCATGATGAAACTGTATACACTTAATGACCAACATGTTTAAAGAATTTTGAATTATTTTAAGATGTTAAGTAGATAGTGATGTGTTTAACTTTTATGTAATATAACTGTAATGAAGTGATATGGACTAGGTAATTATAATGAATAAAATATATAAATATTTTATTGCTCAGAAATTTTAATAGGTATTGTGATTCCATTACTTTTTTGGATGTTAGACTAATAATAATTATTAATGATATGTGATGAATTAAAACAAAAAAAAATATTGAATTAATACGTTTTTATTTTATTTTTGAATAAATTAAAAAAAAAGTTTATTTATTCTTAATTTTTATATATTTTTTAATTTGAGATTTATTGTAATCTAGATTGATTCATTTATCGCTGTCAAACATTAATAAGTATATACCTAAATAATGTATTAAAGTGTGTTTACCTTTAAGTAGTGTAGAGTTGATTATTAAACAATGAGCAAGACTAGTTCAATAATTTAATAGTGCTAATATTAGTCGAATATCATAGTCATATTTGTGTATAATATTTAATAATTATGAAGTCCAAGCATAAACTCGGGTCAAATTACGTTTGATCGACCTAATATGGAAAGTAAAGTAATGTGATCTATGAGGAAACGTGATTTTTACATGTAGTGCTCTTTCTCATCAGCTGTCTTTTTAGATTCACTTTAGTTCGATTTGTTTTATAAATGTTTTCGCAACACTCTAGTTGTCGGCTTGTGTCGTTTCATAATTTCATTCAACATTTAAAATGGAGCATATAATTCACATTCATAGCACATTCTGGCTGCTGTTTAACAAATGTTCTTTTATAATTAATTTTTTTTTTCCTTTTCATATATAAGAAATAGAAGTAAATTTTCCTGCAAAAGAATGACTGATGAGTGTTTTGCGTGTTAATACACTTTTATATGTCATTAGAGATAATAATGAGTGCAATTGTGTATTTATTAAAAGATTTATGGCCTAAAACTAGATGCTATGAGGTAACTTATGATATTGTGTAATTTGATTTAATTATATCATAAATCAATGATTGTTTAAATACACATAAGTTTATTTTAAATTGTTAATTATATTAATTTTAATTAGTATAGCCATCACTGCCACACATGTTAAAAGTTGGGCTTGCTTTGTTGCTAGGGTTCGTAACCAAGTGACCTCCGGAAAATTATGATTTCAGAGCCTTCTATTGTTTTTATTTGTTTCCATTTATCTGACAATTTATACATAACCTTACTTCGACTATAAAAATGTCTGACTAAGTGAGAAAGTAAAGTAATTATTAGGTAATTCTGATGTTTTTATATTATATTAAATAATTTTCATTTATTTTACATGTTAACAAAATATAAATATTAAATTTTAACTTCATTTACATTCTTACATACAATTAGTTTGTGTAAAAACTAAAATTTTACTTTTAGTTTTAGAAAACATTATTTTGAGAATGGCATGAGCCCTAAAACAAAAAAAGGTTACGAACCTCTGCTTTATCATATATGTAGTTACTAATTGCTATGCGAAGTTTGTAAGTTTTGTTCTAAGATTTTTATTAGCTCTCAAGATTTTTGAAATATGTTATCATTCATCAAAATGGAAACTTTATTTTTATATGAAAATGATTACAATAAGTGATATAATAAATTAAGAAAATTGCAAGCAAGAATCAATTATCTATATTGAATCCAACTAGCATGTGTGTTTACTTTTAATTTTTTTTTTTTAATTATGTGTTATCAGTTATCACCAAAAGCAAATTAATCAAATGTAATGTAATTTTATAAACATTTAAAATTTTGTATGTGTTAATCAGGAAAATGATGAGAATTTACCAAAGACCTTGAATATGTTAGTACCAAAAAGTAATGTGTAATTTTTTTTTTTTTTAATTTCTATTTTATTGTTACTAAGAAATTTTATATTGTGAAATGTAATTTTGCATTTGTGCCATTGTGTTATAACTGTTATAAATGGATTTTGTTAAAACACGGATAGTGTTGTAAACAAAGTTTTGTTGCTGTAATACTAGTCATCTAAATATATTTCATTTGCAAATATATACTGTACAAACATTTATGTTATTTATCATTTTTTTAATCAGTTTAATTAAACATTTTTAATTATTTCATATCCAAGATTAATTTCTCCTTTCATATTTTAAACTTAATTATCGAATAGCACTAGTGAGAAAACTTAAATTATAACTGTAAATTACATCACTTACAAGTTATGGCTCGGCCATATAAGATTAATTTTTTTTTCTTTGCTTACCACAGTGTCATGATCTCAAAAAACTTTTCCTTTGTTCTCCAAGTTCAATAATATCCGAGGTTTGGGAGAATTACATCTCTCACAATTTGTAACGACCCTATATCAATAGATTCTAAAACTCAAAACTCTATACACATTTTTCTCTATCTTCTCTATATAGGTAGGATTTGAGCTGAGTACATATAGAGGGGTCCATAATGTTTACAGGTCATTTGGCCTCGCAAAGAGATGATTAGGCTAAAATCACGCTCAGCTGTCGGGTTTTCCCCCCTCAGTTTTGGTACCCACTTTTAAAGACTGGGTAAGCCTCAGGAGGGTCTCCTGAACCCAGAGTGGCCCCACGTTGTAAATAAAAGATTAAGTTACTATCCTGTCATAGCTTGTTTTGAACCCATAACCTGGAGGTTAGCAGTATCTTGAACAGTTCAACTCACAGCTATTATAGAATATAATTATGTTCAAATAACTTTTGATAAACAGAAAGTTAAAATACCTGAGGAAACTAACCTAAAATTATGCTAGCCTATAACAACGTAGCACACAATCAGATTTGTGATACTGAGCCTGTACTCCAGTGATTTTTTATGACATGTACAAAGTGTAGAAAATTTACTAATTGTTTTCTCAATCTGATGGGTGCTGTCAAGCCTTAACGAACCTAAGTTTATGAATCCAGGGCTGAAGACAATTTTTTTAAAATTCCTGAAACAAAAGATGCTAAACTTTTTTAAAAGTCTCCTTATAACATCAACATTTTATTTTTGTTTGTTTGTTTATTTAACGTTCCTTTTTTATGCTGCTTTACTTAATCGGACGATGCTACAGTGGGAGTCCTAAATTTTGCCTATCCAGGTTTAATTAGGATAGGAATCTTTAATGAGTATTAATCCCTTGCAGGTTTGAACCCGGAATCTTGAGCATAGGAGGCTGTTATGCTAACCACCATGCTACAGGTAATCCAACATTTTATTTTTTAATATTCAATAAGTTTTGCTAGTTGCTTTCATCATAAAAATTCTATGTGAAGGTAGAATAGTCTGTACAATCACAACTTCTATAATGGTATTGAAATGATTGATGGAAGGATATGCAATAAACTTGCTAATATGTTTTAAATACTATTTATTATGAAACATAAATATAATTAGCTATAATATAGAGAAATTACATAATCTAATCCAAATGAGCTTCACTTTCGTAAATTACTAAAAAGAGAAACAAAAATAGAGGTAGGACATTAACACTTATCCTGTGGTTATTATATTTGATATACTAATGTTATTAACACTACTGCTTTTTTTTTTCCACCATGTAGTTTTCTTGATATCGTTTGGAGAAAAACATCAATATGAAGATATAGGCACATCAAAGTTTTTAAACTTTAGGTAATAAATTATAAACTCATAGATAATTAGTATCACAGCATTGGAAAAATATAAAAGACCGAAGTCTTAGTGATTAGCATAAATCTATCTGGAAAATTATTTTTGGATTTATTCTCATTGCTATATTATTTGGAAAGAATTACTAAAATTGATCATATTCAAATAAAGAAATAAATACTGAATCTTTTAATTCATGAGGATTACTAATGAAAGAAAAAATTTTGTGGACGAAGCAGAGAAATGTCTATAATTCCTGTAATGATATTTATTATTGGGGGTCTGGAGCAGCTTTCGCATAACCAACTTTCTGAAGAGCAGATTTGATTTCCTTGTACACAGTAGGATCTTCAATAGTACTTGATATCTGAAACAAAAAAATAAAAAATTCATTTTTTTTTTAAATAAGATTATACTGAATAATTGTCAGTTCTTCATTTAAATCCTGGTATCATACCTTAACTGGTTTATCTCTGGCCAGATCTGCAATAGATTTCCTCGCTGTTTTACCACTTCTTGTTCTAGGCAACGCAGAGACAGCAACACATTGTCTCAATGCAGCTATCGGACCAATAAGTCTACGGACCATGTTAACTAATTCTGCACTAATGTCGTCTTCTGATTTTTTACAACCTAGAAAAAAAAATCAGTCATTACTGATCGCTGTAAGCATTATAGATATAAACTATCCTTATTTCTCTTATTGCAGTTTATAGAACATTAGGGGTGCTCACTACATTTGCTATAGCATGCTATTTGTGCTAAACTCATCAATTTTATACAGGAAATAACTGTAGAAACTCGACAGGTTTAGCAAAATAACACAAATAGCATGCTATAGCAAACGTAGTGAGTACCCCTATTATTCAAGAATTAATTTAAACGATTTTTTCATTTTTAAACATATTGCCAATACTTGATATCTTGATACTTCATAGATCCACTCAGTCTGTCTTTTAAAATTTAGAATATATATACATATGCTTCTGTTTTTGTTTTTATTTTGTTTGGGCCTACTGAGGAACTCGGTTCTCTTCTCTGTCCATTTAGTCCCTGTGATATTCCTACTGGTAAGGGATGTTGGGGAAATTCCCTTTCGAAGGGCTTGCTGGAACTGCAGTCGGTCTTGAGTTTTATCCAGTTTTATATATACACACACACACACGCACACGCACACATATACATATAGATATATTAATGACAGCTGCATTTTATGAAATTCTAGGATATAATGTGAACCATTCGATTTTGTTGCCAAAACTTTCTAACCTTATTCTTATAAAGTTTTAAGATGTTCAGTTAAATTAGTTCAGTAAGAAAGCTGGGGTGATGAACTGTTGAATCAGTTGTATTCATATTTATGAGCTCATGATGTATTGGGTTGCACAAAATCTGAATAAGTGGATGAAGGACAAAATGAAGGACAAAACCCATTTTGATATTAGGGTGTGTATGCATGTGTTGTACAACGGGGTCCGAAATTAGTCACTTACGCTCTTTTCAGATTAAAGACGCCCGCTCCTCTTTTGCTTGATAATTCACGTGGTTGAAGAAAATGGCAACAATGCATAATGACGAGGGAAAATGTTATGGAAAAAAATTATCCTGCGCTGTCGTGATTAACACTATGCTGTACAACCAAGTTGTAGCGTGTATATAATACAGAATCTATATCTCCTACACCTGTTTTTTAGGAACTCCTACGCATTTTTTAATTTAAAAAATGCTCATCTATCAAAGCCTTATTATACTTATTTCTTTCTCTGACGGTATGACCCACGAACTGTGGCTCCTTCAGAATCGTCTACGGTTCAATTCTATCAGCATCCTCTTCGATTTTCAAGCATGCTTCCACTTCCAACCTCCAGTGCAGCGATTGCTTTCCTCCTTTGGGGTTCTTCGTATTTCCCTTCTACTGAAAGTTTCTCAAACATTCTACTTATGGTTAATCTGCATTATGACTGAGATTTACGACTAACCTGGCTTGGTTACGTAGAGGCACAAAGGTACCTCTCCCTTGGTGGCCTCCGGGACCCCGATGACGGCTGCGTCCGCAACGTCGTGATGCTGCAAGACGACATCCTCCAGCGCAGCGGTCGACAGGCGATGCCCGGCCACGTTGATCACCTCGTCATCTCTAGCTGTCACGTAAATATAACCATTTTCATCTTTGTAACCCGCATCCATGGTGTCGTAATATCCCTTTTGGAGAGTAAATATATTAGTTCATTGAATAAGATGACAAGCATATTATTATTAAATTAACATTGTATCACTAATATAATCAGTAGACACAAGCAAATGGATTAATGAAAGTATATAATTATTATATTGATTGTAGTGCTATAAAAAATTACTAATTAAATTCATACAAGGTAGAAATGTTAACAAATATACTTAAATCAATTAGTAAATGTGAAGTATTTCATTATTAATAAGCTGATTATAATAATGCGGACGAATCATCCAAATTGGGTTCATTACTCTTTTAATTTTGTAAATTAGCATACTTCATTGTATGAAGAGATTGATAGGAATAACAATGCGCCCTTCGGGCTGATTGAAATTATTCAGGATAGAATAAGTAATCAGTTATAATTTCGATTTGTAATGACTTCGCATAATAAATATTCTATTTTATCAAAAACATATTCCATTATTATAATTTTGTATCATAAAAATTATACTTATCAGTAAGTAAAAAAAAAAAACTAATGTTGGAGAAGGAGAGTCTTGTCACTATTACATTTTAATCACTGAACAAATATATTTATTTTATTTGAATTTATACTTCAGAAGAAGTACGATATTTGAACTATACTTAGAAAAAATAGTGACCACCCACATTAGACTTAAGAGAAAACAGCTTAACAAACGATTTGGAATATTATCTAGGCTATTCGAAAAAAAGAACAAAATTATTCTTGAACACCAAAATTACTATTCGCAAAGTACTTTTCAAATCCTTATGGACATCCGGGATAGAGCCCCAACATCGACCCAACATAGAACCTCCAACATCCAAAGAATTCAGACTTTCCAATCCAAAATATTAAGAAAAATCGTGGATGCAACAATTTAAGTTCACAAGGACCTGGACTTACAGTTTCGGATACTTCCACAGAATATTATACCAGTTTTCACGACACGGTTTACAACATGAATCCATCGGTCCAAACTCTTAAATCGGTTGATTATTACTAATCCGTACAACCCAACCCGACGACTTTTGCGTTGGTGGCCTAGAGATGCTACGAATCAATCATTAATTAGTAAGTTAACGAATAAAATAAAATAATTTATACATGGTGTCCACAATAAAGTTCTATATAGCCATTCTTTGTACTCATTTTCAGTACAGATTTCAATACACAGTTCTGAGGTATTGCGAGTTTAAATAATTGACTCGACTAGCCAGACGCATCGTAGTGTTTGGATGTTATAAATGTACAGAACTGATTATGAAATGGCATTCGGTATAAAGCAGTTAACATACAAATAAATTAATGAAGAGAACCCAATAACTACTTATAAAAATATAACCTACAGGATATCTTGTGAAATAGGTGGCAAGGAACCTCTGGGTGTCCTTGTAAAGCGTGGCCATTGTGCCTGGAGGTAGGGGGAGTTTGACTGTGATCCTGCCCTGTTCCCCGCAGGAACACTCCAAACCATCTTCTCTAAGGACCCTTACTGCAAATAATAATACCAAAGTCATATATACGTTATTTAAAAGGGAGAAGTCAGAAGGTATACGATCGCCATACTCACCGTCATAGCCAGGAAACGGGAAGCCAGTAGTGAACTTGGGAGGGTGGAGCGAGTGACCGAGGCCCACACAGGTGGCGGTTATAGCGTGGCCTGTCTCTGTCTGCCACCAATGGTTCAGCACTGGAACCTGAAACCAATAGTTCTATCTTGTTCACTTGTTTATACGTGATTTACATACTTTACTTCTAGTTGAAGATCATTCTTAAGTATGAACTTGGATATGAATCAATATTATGCTTTAATACCTGAACTTACCTTGAACGATTTTTCTGCCCATAGCTTTGTTTCGTAGTCGCAATGTTCACCAGCTACAAACACATGTCGAAGCCTGAAAATGATGTAATTCATTAATGATGGAACCACTCAAATTATCATTTATTAAAACAGATCTTTAAATGGGAAAGAGCTACTGTAATAAAAAGTTAACTAACGATTTTGTTGAGTAGTTACTTCCAAATCGCAATTGTTGATCAACTTTCTTGATCACCCTCAACGCTGTCGGTGCAGTTATAATGGCGTTAACCTTGTGCTCCTGGATTATTCTGAAAATGGAGTTCGAGTAAACTTAGTGGGGATCAGAAGTTTTAGATTGAACTTTATAGTGAAGAGGGCGACTACCCTACCTAAAGTACTGGCCAGGATGAGGGGTCCTGTCCGGCTTGCCTTCGTACATGACCGAGGTGACCCCGGCGGTGAGAGGGGCGTAGCAGATGTAGCTGTGGCCGACGACCCAGCCCATGTCGGAGGCTGTCCACCAGACGTCGTCTCCTGAGATGCCGTAGATAACTTTCAGCGTCCAAGCCAGCGTGGCGAGGTGGCCTCCTGTAGAGCGGACGATTCCCTTCGGCTGGCCTAAACAACAGCACATGAAAAGATGGCAAATGGATAAATTGAATCCGATGCAATGTTCCATTTTAAGGTGGGACATTTGAAATTCATTTTAATACCAGTCAAAGTATTCAAACCAAGAACGCAATAGTGTCCACTATAACTAGCAAAAGTCACATAATGAAACCCAAAACAATTTTTAGGTCAAAGAATATTTTTTTATTGTCTCCTATATTTTGAAGAAAAAATATCTTTTCATATTCTGATAGGGTAAAAACAATATATATAATAAATTAATAAAATCAACCTTTCTTTAGTATTACATACACAATATGTTCGACACAGTAGCATCAATTAACGTTATATAAATAAACAAACAAATACAACATATAGCTAACAAGGGGGAATCACTTTGTGAGGGGGACATGGCGATATGTACCAGTGACGTAGAAGACCCTTTGTCTACTGTCAAAGAAACTATCTATCAATCTATTATCTATCTACGAAACTTTTCTTAAAGAGATCACATATTTTTGAATAAATATTGTGTAGTCCATTGCTCAAAAACTGAGATTAATTATTAGGAATGCTCAGTTTTCAGCCACTCCAAAATCCTCAACGCTCCATATTTTGTCATGAATAAACTCATCCACAGTGACCTTAATGTTCCGCATGCTACTAACTTAGCTTGAAATAGACACCATTTTTTTAATGAGAAACTCCATTCCGCCTCTATATAAAAACTATTTTTATATAAAAGTTAAAAATATCCTTTTTTAAATCTCAGAAACAATTAATATAAGGTTGGACGTTCTAAGCTTTGATGGAAAAAATTAAGAAGTTGAGCTCGTGAACGGAAATAAGGTCAATTTAATAATGTATAGAAATATAGAAACATCACTGGTCCTTGTAGTGCGGTTTTGCAGATTTAAATGAGCCCGCCTTGGTATTTATTACCACCACCTACTCACTTGGTAGGATCTTAGAATATTATAACGTTATTAATGGACAGAAATATATTTACCAGTGGTTCCGGATGTATATAGGATATACAGGGGATGGTTGGATTCCACCGGGACACAAGGGTGTGGCGTGGCGTTGGCCAACTCCTCGTTCCAGTCCGAGTCCCGCGGGTCTCGAGTGAGCAGCACTCCACCTCCCTCCTCTGGTACACGATCACCTTCTTCGGCTTCCAAGTAGACAGCCTCACTGCCTCGTTCAGGATATCCTTGTATCTTCAAGAAAACTCAAATCAAAATCTTTAAGGCGCTAAACATTTTCTAAAAAATTAAAAATAATATAATTAAGTAATAGTTGTCTTATATATTAGCATACTTGATTATTTTGTTGGGCTCAATACCACAGCTTGCGGAAATGATTACTTTAGGCTCCACATGGTCTATCCTGGTACTCAGTTCTCTCGCGGCGAATCCTGGAAATAACGACAAACTTTATCGTTGGCATTGCTTATATATCAATAAAATATGGACGTACACAACTCCAATTTCACTTCTATTAGACTTCACGATTCGTTATATATTACGGAATCCTTTAGGATTATCTTATAACTTTTTTATGTCAAGAGCTTATATTCTTAAAAAAACTATTCTTGGTTCTGAAACGATTTTCGTAATAAAATCTAATATTCTGCTCTTTTTAAGAAGGATTAAGTGTGTAATAATCAGTAAATTAGAATTTTATCCAATTTTTAATGAATAGGGACATTAAGGCAGAAATCAGCATGTGATAGATACTAGGTAAGAGAGTAGTCGGATAAAATTACCTCGCTAATTACTGAGCAGCAACGTAATGGGTCGTTAAAAGTTATATTGAAGAGAAAAATTAAAAAATTAGATCCCTCCTTTAGATATTTTGTTCTTATCATGTTTGAACTTCATTACATTGCAGTTCCTTAACGAGAAAGCCTTCATCAGATTAACTCTTTTGTAATGATTATCGCATATCCTCCTTCATTGTAGGCTCAGCATATTTAGGCTCAGTATATCTAGAGATTCGTACTGTTTCTACGCTAACAGCCGAACAATGAGGTGATTACGCCGATTTTTAGGTACCCATTTTTATAGAGACTGGGTGTGCCCCAAGAGGGGGGATATCTATAACCCAGGGTCATGGCACAGCTGAAATAACATAAAAAATAATATTTTGCCACAGTCGGGATCGAACTGGAACCTTGAGAATAGTAGATTAATGCTTTATTCATCCACTTGACCACGCCGCTTCTGATTTACATTAGTCATATATTATTATTACTATGTACCACTTCGGTTGGTAGGTTTAATTGGTAAATAGTCCAGAATGAGAAATCCTAAATAAAGCAAGAGGTGCCAACCTGGATGACAAGGGTAATCCCTCCGAAATGTCATAGATTTATTATATCATTTTGAAAAACCAAATAACACATTTCAGTGTTGAACAGAAATTATAATTAATCATAAATGAGTAGGCATTAAAAAAGCTAATGGGTATGGAATTTTCAAGGTCTTGAATATACCTTGGAAATTCCATACCGTTTTGGTTTATTTATTTTTCTCAATAAAAGTAATAATCGAACACCAGAAAAAACATTTTGATGTTCCTATCCTCAATTTTTTAGATTTTATGTTTCAAGATAATTCTCCAAGGAACCTTATTTGAGTCACAACAATGACAGGTGTAGATTGCCTAGTTGGTGTTGAAGGAAGACTCTCAGAAGCATATGTTCCCAGAAGAGTGGTGAGGCAGGTTGATGCCTAAGCATCCCTTTTCTTGGCATTTTGCATTGGGAAAGATGGATAGAGCTACCTACATATGTGTATATATACATATGTGTTGGATCGGCCTACACATATGTATACATACGACCTACCCATCATTACTGACATATCTTCAATAGAACTGTCCAGATATGGAGATGACATTGGTATCTTGGGACGATGTTTTCGAATTTGAAGGCGAATGATGCATTCATAGCCCTAAAGTTTTCAGAAAGAAGACTTGCCCTACAAATTAATGAAGAAAAGGCCAAATTCTTGGTATTAGTGCCAGAGGGTTGGCCAGAAGGAATGTATTACTATAGGATCCTACTGCTTTGGAAAGGGTAGTGAATTTCTCTATCTCGGCTCTCAGATTAACAAGAATAACGACATGACAGCTGAGAGCAGGAGAAGAATAATGCTGGCTAACAGAAGCTTCTTCGGGATAGGACACGTTTTTAGAAGCAACTACTTCACAAGGATAAAAAAAATCAGGTTATACAAAACCCATATTCGCCCTGTCTTGCTCAATGGTTCTGAGACTTAGACCACTTTAAAGTTGGACGAGCAACGCCTTCTAGCTTTTGAAAGAGAAAATCTACGGTCCATTGAATGTAGGTGAGGACTGGCGGTGGAGAAATGATCTATCGAGCTCAATACGCTATTAGCACAGCCGGGCATCATGTGAGTTGTCCGCATCGAAAGCCTTATGTAGGCTGGGCACATCGTCAGAATGTTTGAACAAAGAGTTTCCAAGAGACTGATGTCGGACCAAGTCTATGGACCAAGAGGCATCAGACATTCCAGAGTTTTCCTTGGAGGACCCCGGCTGCCCAGGATAGGGAGAGAAGGAAGACTTCTGTAGGAGGCCTTGATTCATTGATTAAGTTGTTGTGCCATTGATGGTGATGATGATGTTTCAAGATAATAGAAAGATTCAAGAAAACTAGCAATCCCAAATATTCTTTTAAAGCTGTGTTTCTTGTATCTTAAGTAGGAGAACCGTATGCGGGTTTAGGGTTCGGGTAATGAGCACGTACTGCTTATTCTAGAACCAATAGTAAATGTACCTCCAAAGACGACTGAATGAATCGCTCCAAGCCTTACAGTTGCCAGCATAGCCATGATGGTCTCAGGTATCAATGGCATGTATATGACCACCCTATCTCCCATCTTAACTCCACTTCTTGCCAGTGCTCCAGCCAGCAGAGACACCTGGAGTCGAAATAAAATATGTACTCTCGGGTATAGGTTTTAGTTAGCGATTGATAAGAGAATTACATGATAAGTAAATCAGACATTAATGCACAAAAAGTCTTCTATAATATGTTACATTCTCCTGTAGCTCCGAATAGGTGACCCGTCGGATGACATTAGAGAGCGGGCTGTCGTGGATCAGCGCAGTCTTGTTCCCTTTCCCAGCTTCCACGTGCCTGTCCACTGCGTTGTAGCACGCGTTCAGTTCGCCTCCCACAAACCTTCAAAAATAATAATATTTAATATCAATATAAATAAATTTTAGAAAATGCTCTTCTTTCAATATTTAATTTGTTATATATTGTTATATAAATGTTAATTTCTAATACAAAAATTTTATATAGGAAAACATCAAATAATTAAAACAACCTATAAGCAACTGTAAAAATATGAATAGTAAAGCTTTATGCAATCATAGCATAGTTAATAAAGAGAAGATTGATGAATTTAAATGTTTACAGATGAGTCACATACTAAAATAAATAATTCATAAGGAAATATTATGGTTTGGAGGAAATCAAAGAAAGAAACTAGTATGTCTTAGTAGAACACCTTGGGCAGCCAGTGATGATTAGGGATATTTTTCTCTAATAGAGGTTGGTAAGCTTGGATTCCTTATAAGTTTTTTTTAATTTTTCAGGATGAAAAGCTGCAATTAAAATGTGAAGAAAAATGGCGAATAAATTAAATAGTCTACATTAGCGCAACCATGACTCAGACATATATACGTTATCATTCACATTTAGTTATAGTGCTATTTGCTAAAAGTTCTCGAAATACCTCTTCCATTAAATTATTTTATTCATTAATTCCTATTAAATTTAATTAACTATTAGTACCACCCAATAAAAAAACAAACAAATTGAAACATGATTACAACTGAATGTGACCTCAAGGAACAATAAGCGGGACGATATTTCACAGGAAAACAACTACTTAATTAGTCAGATCGATTCCTAATAGGCTAAAATGTATAATTATACAAAACGGTGTACAGACTGGATGTTTATGTATGATTACTGCATTAATATAACCAGGAAACTATGTAATTCCGAATACTTTTGGCACTTCTATTTTTAATTTTTTCGCTAATGAACGTTCAAAGTGTTAAAAATTTGCTACGTGCAACACACGACTTTCACTTCAGATGAAATTAAATTGTTAGAGAATTAATTAAATTGAATTTTCATAGATTAAATCTATATATATATATATATATATATATTTTATATATATATATATATATATATATATATAAATCTCGTGTCACAATGTTTGTTCGCGATAAACTCTGAAATTACTGAACCGACTTTGATCAAACTTCGTATCTGTTATTTGGTCCAACTTAAATGATAGAATAGTTTTTATCACTATTCTAAATGGTTGAAAAATATATTTTTCTAAAACGTAAAACAAAATTTGTTTAACTGAGGCAAACACTGGTTAAATATGGTATCCTTCCCATATCTTCACATATGTGATTATTAATTCAAATATAAGTGTGTGTTGATTGTTTCTATTTATAAAATATACATTCACATTATAGTTTTCAGTTATAATAAAATACATATTACTATACGTTTCCAGAAAAATTATAAGTACTTGATGATGTACAACGGTTATGTTTAAAAGATAAAACGATGTTATTGAATAATTTGGATGTGACTACTTGGTACTGGTATGTAATTGTAACATAGAGTAAAAAAAAAATTGATATCTGACCTGAAATAATAATCTGTTATTTATTTTATCATTAACAGAGTAGCTCATTGTTATTCACCTGTATTTCTTTTATATAACATCATTCAACATAGTCACTATCAACGACTTTCGTAATTTGTAGTAATTTTAATTTAAATTATTTTATTCATCAAATTTAATTCAACAAACCGCATACAAAGATAAAGAAGTGTAGTTTTTGTTCTATTTTTTCAAAGTGTCTCGATATTAGAAACAAGATATTTTTAGTCGTATTAGATTAATTATAGTAATAGGTTAAGTTGTTTTTAAATCACTTTCCTCATAAACCATAATTCTAACTTTAGTCTAATAAGTTGCCATTTAAATCTGTTAAATATACAATAGCGATCCAGTAGAAGTAGGCATACCCAAAATTACTCGATATATTTTAACTTTAACGTAATCGTGGTATATAGTCAGGTATGCAACATAAATGTGATTGATATACATTGATCCAACGAATGGGGATATTTTCACTTGAAAACAACTTTGATAAATTTAACTGTTAAAAATATAATATTTATATTTCTTGAATATGTATACGTCTTATAATAATGGAGTAGTTGTTGACCGTTTTGACTATATGGTTAAGAAGTTGGTTGAGAGTGAAGCCACCAAGAAAACACTCCAGTAAGAAAATAATAAAATAAGTTTGTTTTATTGGTAGTTTTTTTGTGACCACATCCCCAGACAACTGCTCCATCATATTTGTTTTATAGTTACTACTCATAAACGCATTTATGCAAATTTAAATAAAGACAAAATAAAATATTCGCGAGCAAAACCGCGGGTTACAGCTAGTAATCTATTATATTATTATCTACAATAATTTCCAACGGTAAATTATACATCTATATTACTGGTTTTATTTTTAAAACACAAAAATTGCTTTAAAAATATGTTTGCTCTTTTCTCCTTTATTCGGTTATGAAATTCGGTCAATTTGTATATTTAGCTGTTTTTTTAGCAATGCTTATCAGATGATATGGTTAACATATTTAGAAAAACTACAAAATTAAGGATACTTTAATATTGGCATTTAAGCCCTACCAGACTATTTCAATTAGAATGAAACCTATATGATATAAAAGCCCATTAAATTTTACATTGATATAGTCAGCTTAATGCGTGGTATAAAGTATCTCTTCTTCTTGGCTGATTTTGATGAAAAGTTGCTGTAACATCTTGGCGTGGACTTTTAGTTTTCACGCTAAACTCACTACACAGAGAGACCTTTTTGTGAAATTTGGTATTTGGACTCAGGAGACCCTAAAATATGTATTTTCAGTGAAAACTCGAATTCGAAATTTTTCAAGATCACAAAACTTTCCCTTACTATATATAGGTAAGTGAAAGCAAAAAATAAATAATTTTTGTCGTGATTTTTGGTTTTAGCTATTGTATACCTTTCTTTAAACATTAAAAAGTGGGCAACAACTCTTTGAGAATGGAAAAAAAAAGTTAAACGCAAGTAAATTACAGAATGATGGTGAATTCCGAATACTTTCGACACTCACTGTAGCTGCAAGAAGAAATACTTTGAAAAAACTTAATTTGTAGATAACTTATGAGAACTAAAGTTATTAAATATGATTAGATATTTTTATTATAGATCTAATTATATTAAAATTTAAATTAATTTATTTTATTATGGATTAAAGGTACGTGTCTTACCATTTCGTGAAGGGTTCATCCTTGTTGTCCAAAACTTTGGTCCATGGCGTGTACCAGTCCAGCAAAGAACCAATCTCACCCCAAAATTCCTCAGGTTCTTCGATAGACTTGCGAAATACTTCAAGGTACTCCAAAGAAACGTATTTCGTTTCCGCTTCATCTGTAAGGAAAATATTGAATGATTTATTTTATTCCTAATATTTGCCTCCGCATCTTAATTGTCTCAATAATTTTTAATTCATCTAAATTATAATATATTGTTCGGAGACGTATTAGCATTAGTCTTGAATATAATTTATAGCTTTATATAAGATATGGGAAACAAAGGACCATAAGAAAATGTTTAAGTATATATCAGTTTTATTAAGGTTCACTAGATCTAACAAACAGCGTTTTGGGACCCGTCCTCTACATCATTTACACCGCCGATATCCCTACCGATCCCGATACCTTTCTGGCAACATTTGCTGATGACACCGCCAGATTATCATCAAATTCCGATCCTGAAGCAGCATCACTGAATCTCCAAAGGCACCTTTCTCTTATCGAAGACTGGTGTAATGCTTGGCGTATTAAGGTAAACGAAAGCAAATGCACACACGTCACCTTCACCCTTCGACGCAAGTCCTGTCCAATGGTTCATTTCAATTCCATACCGCTTCCTTCCTCAGACACAGTCCGGTATCTTGGCTTTTTACTTGACAAAAGATTGACATGGAACCCACATGCAAGACTTAAAAGACAAGAACTCAACCGACGATTCGGACAATTATACCGACAAATCAACCGAAAATCTAAGCTTACAGTTGACAACAAATTATTAATCTACAATACGATACTGAAGCCTATCTGGACCTACGGACTTGAACTGTGGGGAACAGCTAAACGTTCTAACATCAAACGCATTCAATCCTTTCAATCCAAAGTCCTGCGAATAATAGTAAATTCTCCTTATTATGTCACCAACTATACCTTGTTATGTCACGACCTAAATGTTCCATTTATTTTAGACTTGATTCCTTCCAAATTCCATCAGAACTTCATTCATCATCCTAATCTTCTAGCACAATCCCTATCCAGCTCCACACATCCATACAACCCTCCTGGAAGGTTGAAACGGCAGTGGCTCCGAGACATATTGTAAATATCTTTTCTGGAGTTCTGACACGGGTCAGATTCTCTTCTCATGTGCGGTGTGTTTGTGGCTATGGCGCCCTCACTTAGCTTCCGCTGGCTCTCACCAGTGATGCGGCTGAGAGGGAGGCGCTGGGATCCCTCGGATTCTGCTTGTCCTCCACAAGTGGGGGAGGGGGGAGGCGGACTCCGACGGTGGTTTCCCAACATGTAAACATTGTATATAGGTATGAGTGTATTCATGTTTTGTTTATTTACTTGTTAACCTAATATTTATTTAATTTATAAATTTTGTTATTATATACCTTTATTAATTTTAGTTTCATTTTATGTAATTTGACTTTTCTTTGTTTATATTGTAAATATTGTATGGATGTTATCAAAGTCTTTTAGATGAATGAGTTAAAAGCGAAAGACGGTAGATGGTTGAATTTATCTTGATGTACGATAATAATTCATTTAAAAAAATTGGGTGCGCGCAACACACGACTTTCTTTACCTCCGTTATTTATATCAAATTAAGAACTTTTAAATACATTTAAAGGTACAAATAAATTGTTAAAGAATTAATTATTTGAATTTCAATAGAAATATGTGTTTTATTAAATAATCTATTATATTAATATTTACGACAATTAGTTTGTTTTATCGGATTTTCATTACTCTCCGTTAACTTTTAAAATAATTATATAAGATAATATTTTTCAAAAATCTTTATCCTGGCAAAGGTATATTATACATATATTATTACTTTTCTTAAGTTCAAAAAATAAAAATTGCATTAAACAAATATTTTTGAAATTTCCTCCTTTAGTTGGATATCGAAATCGTTTAACTTATACCTTTACTTGTTTGTTAGCATTGTTAATCGGATGATATGGCCAGTTTCATAAAATCTACAAAATTAAAGATACTTTAGAGGAAGAAATTTTAAAATATGGGCATTTAAGTCCTGTCAGAACATTTCAATCAGAATGAAATCTACATTATATTAAAGTACATCAAATTTTACATCGATATAGCGAGTTTAATAAAAATCGTTAGAGCCGTTATTGCGAAAATCGTAAATAAGTGCAAAATGCATAGTATAAAGTGGCTCTTCTGGTAAACAGATTTAGATGAAAAAGTTGCTGTAACATCTCAAGCGTATAGTTGTGTTAAATATGAAATTTCAGTTTCGTGCGACTTTTCGTTTTCGCGCAGGACTTACCACACACACACACAGAATTTGTTGTAGGGCTAGGTTATTTGGACTCACGAGACCCTAAAACGTGTATTTCCGTTGTAAACTGGACGATTTAATACTTCACGTTACTATATATTTCATATATAGGTTAGTATAAGAAAAAAAAATAAATTATTAAAAATTAATATAGTTCATAAAATTAAATTGTTGAAGTGGAACAATGGAAACAAGTTAGTTGTGACCAAAGCAGCGGGACAAAAGCAGCAATTGTGACTCCACCCTTACTTCCAGCCAAGGAACCGAGATATCAAAACTTACTCTATCTGTCTTCTCGAGTACTATTTTGACTAGTCTTCTCAACAATGCACAGTTCTCAATTCATCTTATGTTTTGTAGCTTGTGACTGCAAGAAATAAATTTTTCTGGTCTAAAATCTCGCTTTCAAAGCAGTTGTGAAGGCTTTGCACATACTTAGAAAGCGACATATATTTTCTATCTATTCCTGGTTATTTATAATAAAGATATTCGACGTCTCTCTCGCAATAGCAAGTTCAGACTTTACCATTCTGTCGTTCGCCCAGAAGCTCTTCGCACCTCTGAAAGCCGCGTCCAATAAAGATCCGTGGACCAATAGGTACCCAATGCTGGTGGATTATAGTCCGACCAACCTTCCTCACAAGGCCACAAGTTCATTTAGGAGACCAGTTGTTCCGAGGATACGGGGTCTCTATCGCTAGGCTTGGAACATAAAAACATTGACAAGAAAAGAGGTGGAGCTTGTGGAAGAGATGTAGACATATAGGGTGGATGGATATATTGGATCTACATATTAGGAATCGAAGTTCCAAGGAGAAAACTATAGTGGGCTTCTCAAATAGCTTTTGGGTTAATAGTGACTTGAGACATGGAGACCCATTATCACCAGTACTATTCAACCACGCCCTAAAATATGCAGAAAAATAAGAACAAACCAGGGGGGTACTATTTACAACATGCTCACACGGCATTTTGCTTATATTGATGATGTAGTCATCACAGGGAGAACCAAAATAGCTTTGGCCGGTGCTGTAGTGAAATTCAAGAGAGCAGCACAAGACTTAGGACTTGAAGTAAATATAGAAAAGACTAAATATATGAAACCTTCAAGGCAGACCAGGGAGAGAGGAGATATTGTAGAGCTGGGTGAAAACAAGTTTCACAGCTGCAGTACATTCAAGTACCTAGGAGGTGTTGGGGCGGAGAATAATAACCTAAAAATAGAAATTAAAGGAAGAAAGGTAGAAGAAACTAGATGTTTCTATGCCCTACAAAAAGCCTATCCAGGAAAGCAAAGCTTTTGTTATACAAAACAATAATTAGGCCGGTTGTATTGTATGGCAGTGAGACATGGACTTTAACCAATGAAAAAATAAGAGCTCTACTGGTTTGGGCCAGACGAGTAGTGAGAAAGATTTTTGGTGCCATGAAAGAAGAACACAGGTGGAGAATCAGAAGCAACGCCGAATTTACAGAATTGTATGGAGAGCCTGAAATGTGCTATTAGGAGGAGCATGCTGCGATGGTTAGGGCATGTGGAAAGGATGGGGACCAATAGGCTGCTTAAAATGGTGCTAAATGGTGCACCAGGAGGAAAAAGGAAAAGGGGCAGACCCAGGCAGGATTCGGAGGATGAGTTGAGAAAGATGGGAGTTGGAAATTAGGGGGGTTTCGCTGGAGATCGTGAGGCATGGAGAAGAACGGTGGCAGAGGGCCAGATCCTACAAGGACTGTAGCACCCAATATTGAGTGAGTGATATATAAGGAATTGGTAAAATCCTAAAGGAAACTTCGCGAAGGTAGGAGTAGGTATTGCTTTGACTGCAACATTGTATAAAAAATGGGGGGGGGGGGCGGTATAATAAATAAAAATACTAGAGGAGAGATATCGGCGAAATGTTCTGGAAGCTGAACCCACTGGGAGGTAAACTCCTCCTCCTCCAGAATTTCCTATTAAAAGTATATGCGGCGAATTGGACAAAAGAGAGGCAAGACACTGCAAGAAATGAAGCGGCTTAATAGTGAACGAGAGGCATGGCTGCATTGGATAGAGGCTCCTCGAAGCTAGTGATAGAACGAAGAGGAAGACAAAGAAGAGGTTTCAGGACAATCCATCCAGCATCAAGGCAAGTGGCCTCTGGACGAAGGAGAGAAAGGAGAAGCACAGCCAGAGAATGCGCATGTACATGTGCAAACAGCAAAGCACGCCACCATCGAAAAATCTCAATAATGTGGTCCTTAGTGTTCGGTTCAGTTTTGTTTTCGGAAACAAAAATCCAATTATACTATAACGTTCGATAGATATGTCAGACCCAATATTCTTTGTAGGTGTAATAATTCAATATACAACTCATCTGTATGGTTGATGTTGCTACTTATATTAAATAATTGTATTATTTACAAATTCACTACGAAGAAACTACTTATCCACTCTATATTTTTTACTCTAAAGTAAAATATAACAGATTGTCAGTGTTCTACTTCCAGAGGAGTACTTCATCGGAACAGAGTGTCCCCAGAGGGCACAGTAACTCTAGTAGGGAATATATATAAAATATCAGAAGCCTATTAAAAATTCTTCACGAGTACAAATTCACATAAAAAATCTGACCTTCTTAACTTGATGTTTATTTAATTTCTAGTAAAGTGATAATCGTCGAGATTTTTTCTATTGGCATTTATGACCAAAATTTGGTTTTACGCCTATAGCAACAACCGGCCCAGTGTTTTTATTCTGCTTTACCCAAAAAGGTATTCTTTATGACGAACATTTTACCATAATGGAATTATAATTGTTCATTTTATAAATGCCCAAGAATACTTATTGTACAAATATATATATTTTTCTACAGGTCCCGAGATTCAGCCAATTAATAAACTATTCTGTTTCGAGGATTTATTGTTCTCATATTCATGCCCAAACAATGAAAAACAAAACAGAATATTGGTATTTGCATAGAATAGTTAGTAGATGACATTATTGTTATGTCACAATTCACTAACATTTTTGAATAAATTTAAGAATGCAGTGAATTTTCAATGAGTAAGTTAAATAGACAACTTAATTGGAATTTGTATTTTTACTTTCACTTATCTATTGCAATCGTGAAAATTTTCTAATTCCAGTTTTCCACGAAAATACATGTTTTAGGATCTTCTGAGTCCAAATGACCAAGTCCCGCAAAAAGGTCTGTGTGTGTGTGTGTGTGTCTGTGTGTGTTTGTGTGTGTGTGTGTGTGTGTGTGTGTGTGAGGTAACTCCCGGGTGAAAAAGAAAAGTCCTATGAAACTGAAATTTCATATTTAAGACAACTATCAGCCCGAGATGTTACAAAACCTTTTTCATCAAAATCAGCTAACCAGAAGTGCCACTTTATAACATACATTTTGTCCTTTTTACGATTTTCTCATAAACGGCTTAAACGATTTTGATTAAACTCGCTATATCGGTGTAAAATTTAATGAGCTTTAATATAATCTAAGTTTTATTCTGATTGAAATAGTTTGACACGGCTTAAATGCTGATATTTTAAATTTTCTTCCTCTAAAGTACCTTTAATTTTGTAGATTCCATAAAAATAACTATATCATATATTTAGTAATGATAACAAACGGATAAATATATAAACGCAATTTTTGTGTTTTGAACATAAAAACAGTAATATATGTAGATGTATAATACCGTTGGAAAGCTAAAGATTTTAGAAAAATTATTATCTTATGCACAAAATTGTAAAATTTAATAGAGAGTAGTGAAAAGCCGATAAAACTAACTGATTGTCATAGATAATTATAATTGATTATTTAATAAAACACATGTTCTATTGAAATTCAATGTAATTTATTCTTTAAAAGTTTATTTATATCTATAAGTGTATTTAAAAATTCTTAAAAAGTATTTTAATTGATTTTAACAACAGAGGTAAGTGAAAGTCGTGTGTTGCGCGCACCAGATTTTTTCTAATGCTATTGATACATAGTTATCTTGTTCTTGTTATTTATTTTACATTGGAACATCTGGTTTCATGAAATGATCTAAAAGTGAAAAAAATTAGTAACAATTTTAGTTCATGGATTTATAATAACTTTCCATTTGTTCAAGCAACTTACTTACGATATGGTACGTGATATTGTCCCTAAAATCTAGCGTACTGTATAGAAGGAAATAATTTGTACGGAACTGTACGGTCGCAACACTGAATCACCATAACCTCCTTCATTACAAATAACATATATTCATAAGTTCATAAACTTATAAATTGTAAGACGTGTTTTATTCCATACTAGCTTTTCTAAAATCTTGAGCTTTACAATTGCTTATTTCACGTCTATATTACTACTCACTCAGACGGTCTCGAGCCTGTTTGATGTCAGGTACTCGTTAAATCTTATTAATTTTATATATTCTAATAAGATATAGATAGGAAAACTTTAGGACTCCCACTGTAGCATCGTCCGATCAGCCATAGTTGCATAAACTGACGTTAAATGAATACAAATAAGTAAATAAAAATAAAATTTATTACTTATTACTTACTCATATTTCAGGAAAAAAATTTGATTCCTTGATTACAAAAGAATTTATTTTTTCATGAAAAGGAAAACTTTTTAATACAATTTCCACGTATTTTACTTACAAACCTTCAGGAAAGAATGCCTGTGTGAAAACCTTTCTAAAGGATTAAGATTAGTTCCGGTTTAGAAGGACTTCTTGGAAAACCAAGAATGGCGGTATCATTTTATTAATATATATTTTATTTATATATAATATCATAATAAATTATTTATTTATTCTGGGATAAGTCCCTTTAGAATATTTAAAAAAAAAAAAAAAATTTTAGTGTCATAGATTAAAAAAAAAAAAAAAAAAAAAATCATAGAAATAAAAACGACAATGAACAATATTAATAAATTAAAGGTAGCTTCTAATAATAATGTCAAAAAATCTTAATTAAAACTATTAATAAAAAGAGATTTACAATGTTAGTAAATAATGATAAAATAATATAGTGCATAAATAATATGCATATTTAACAAAAAGTAAAATATTGTAAAATTATCGTTTCTATGTATTTTTGTTGTTGTTTTTTACTAATTTTATGGAAATTCGCAACTCTATTTAGGAACTTTGGAATTGGACAGAAAGGAAGTGATTGAATAAACAGGATTTGAAAGTCGGAAGAGAATAAGACTGATGAATATATGAAGGAATAGAATTCCATACGAACGAGGATCGCATTAGGAAATAAAAGTCGAAAGCTGCGGTTCGGTGTTGCATTATATACAGGTTTGAAGGCCACGAAAGAGTGTTGCGGGAGTTGATGGAGGAGTTGTAATAAAATATATCTGAGATGTACGATAGGCAGTGGGATTAGATAACCTGAAAGAGGAAGGAAACCAGGAAGTACTTACGACGCACAGTGGAAAATATAAACGATTTAGGTGGGCAAAATTCTAAAACTTGTCCATATTCAACCTTTGGGGGCCCAGTTTACGAAAAAAAAATTATTAAAAATATATTTAAAAAAATATAAAAATTAATCAATTTTTTGACATGAGCAAAAAATGGTCAAAAATCAAATTTATTTTCTAAAATCTAAAACTTTCCTACATTTAACGTTTGAAGTCCCAGGATACGGGAAAAATAAAACAACAAATCTAATTATCTGCTCGGAGTGGCATAAACCAGCTAATAGATGTATTTTAAATCATTTAGGAAACTCTTCAAATTATAGATTGTTAAATTCCTGATTCGGAGTGCTGAGTCTGAAAAAAACATTATCACCCAAAACGCAAAAATTCTTTGCAACATTTAAAGGCTAGAAAAATTTATGAAACAAAGCCTACGAACAAATCCTTGGGGTAACTTGGGGATTATATAGTTTTTCGTTATTGAATAGGGGCATACATTTACAAATCGTTAAATTAATTCTACAGGTAGATCGCAATGTATATTCAATGACGAGTGTGGAAATATAATGTCTTACGCGTCTCAGTAATGTCCAGTGTTCAATAAAAGCAAAAATACTTTGCGCTAAACACATCTTGGACATAATAGATGGCCATCGAATAAAGATAATCTCACTGCCGGTTATTAGGCATTTGTGAGAATAGGAATCACTCATTTACTATTTATTTGTAAACACGGTATGGCGGAAAATATTAGTATTAAGGGACTTACCAACTAATAATTAAAAGTTCAAGCACTCAGAAATTCCAAACTTTGCGACGGTAGGAATGGTAAAGTCACTTCAACTCTTCGTGGAGTCAGGTAACAGACGTGTTCCTGGATACCCCAAAGACGTTTAAAGAGAATTGGAATATTATTAAGTGTGTGTTTATCTATATATATACATATATATATATATATATATATATATATATATATATATATATATATACATATATATATATATATATATATATATATATATATATATATATATATATATATATATATACACACACACACATATATACATGCTACGTAAAAGCATCGAGCATGATAGTTTTATTTCATGTCGCCCTTAATTCGTTATATTCGCCGAAGCAATTCCTTTTCATCCCCCTGTAATTAAAAACCATGAAACGTCCTTTAATCATAAACAAACAAGCTCTTTCCACCCGGGTTTTTAACTTTGTTGTAAAAGCGTATTAAGTCTCTTTCTGGAGGCTATAAGTAAGTTTTAAACGAGCTTTTGAGTCGGCTAATTAACTCTTATTAATCACAAATTAATTATTCCTCGGTGTCGTAAAGGTACTCCTAGAATAGCATTGATCAGCTGCGACAAAGGTGACATCGTGGAAGCTCAACCTTAGGACAAAATTAACTGCTAATTATGAAAACCTATTTAAAAAGCTTTGTAGCTGAGAAATCCCTTATGAATTTCTCACTCGAATGCACCCTACTCAAGCTCGATAAAGTCATTAACAGCTTTAATACAACAATGAGAGCCGTTAACTTGAAAAGCTGTTTAGCGAAGGGATAAACAAAGGAGCTTTGTCGTTCCACCATATTTTTCTTCTTTATTATTTTTCTTTTTCTCCTGTCATGTAATTATAGAGTAAATTATTCATTGTTGTAGCTAAGGCAAAGGATGGTTATATATATTTAAATGTGACGAAAATTAGAATGGCAACCGGTGTAAGACAAAGCGCCGATGAATAATACATATTGGAGCACGTCATTGCCATCCTATGGTCAACTTTTCTCTCTTAGCTGGATATTACATACGCCTACAATATCTTCAATGCTTCAAGAAATAAAAATGTATAACTTCTTTTTACAAACAGAAATATCCACCCCCAGTATAATAATTTAATTTATTTTGTAGAGGTTTCATTTGATTTACTTTGCAGAATCTTTCCAATTATTCAGCATGGTTTTGGAAGTTCCGAATACCATGCTGAATAACAACATATAACCTATAACTTTGGAGGCCAAATTATTCTCAATAATGCTTTTCTACGTCTCACAGTAGGAAAAATCACGATTTAGTAGCAAAAATTCCATAACTCTTGTTCTAATTAAGATAAATAAAAAATTCTTCTTTCATTTTGTGTATGAGATATTCTTTATTAGTGAGTTTGACAAATTAGTCTCGCTACATTTTTACTTTCACTTACTATATATAGTAAGGGAAAGTATTGGGATCGTGAACATTTTCGAATTCCAGTTTTCAACGGGACTACACGTTTTAGAATCCCTTGAGTCTAAATAACCAAGTCCCGCAAAAAGTGTGTCTGCGGTAACTCCCGGAAGGAAACGAAAAGTCCTTTGAAACCGAAATTTCATATTTATGACAAATATACGCCCGAGACGTTACAAAACCTTTTTCATCAAAATGAGCTAACCAGAAGAGCCACTTTATACCATGCATTTTGCACCTTTTTTCGATTTTCTCGAAAACAAATCCGACGATTTTTATTAAACTCGCCATTTCGGTGTAAAATTTAATGGGCTTAAATACCATGTAGGTTTCATTCTGATTAAAATGGTCTGACAGGGCTTAAATGCCAATATTTTAATTTTTTTTCTTCTAAATTACCTTAAAAATAACTATATTATCTTGTTACCACTGATGAAATACAGGTAAATATATAAATCGAATGAATTCGATACCCAACTAAATGAGAAAACTGAAAAAATAAATTTGTATGAATTTTTTTGTTTTTGAGCATAAGAACAGTAATATACATGCATGATATACCGTTGGAAAGCTAAAGATTTTAGAAAAAATATTATTTCATACACAAGCTTTTAACAGTTAATAGAGAGTGATGAAAAGCCGATAAAACTAAGTGATTATTTTAGATAATAATATAATAGATTTTTTAATAAAACACATGTTTCTATAGAAATTCCATTTAATTAATTCTTTAATGGTTTCACTCATTTTTATCTCAAACTGTATTTAAAAATTCTTTAATTGGTTCTAAAAACGGAGGTGAGGGAAAGTCGTGTGTTGCCCGCACCATATTTTTTAATTATTTTTCAAAGTTAGTGATTTAATACATTTTTTGTTCGATTAATGCATCAATGCTTTATCTTAATATAATTAAGAATCAATTTTTGGTCACTAAATATACCTATTTTTTTAAATATGCATACCATGTGGTGACTAACAACTCTCTGCTCAAAACTTAAAAATTAGAAAAACTGAAGAAGTTATATATAGAGTCAGAAATTGTTTAAAGAAATATATTTAGTTTCATTGGAGACTTTCGGTTTAGATTATATAACATAACAATATAAAATTTTTATGTATAACAATCAGTCAAATCCGTTTACCATCACTTTCTATTACATTTTACAAAGGGCCTAGCCGGATAAGCATGTGAAATCTGCCCCCGCTTGTATTAGAACCAAATTTATACCATTGAGTCACACCTATAAGAAACAACCTTACGCAAATTTTTAGCCCCTTAATCCTAACGGGAGAGAAGTTATGGAGGGGGAAAGAAAAAACAAAAAAAATTGTTTTCTCCTAAATGGCTCAACCGATTTTCACGAAAAAAATATATGTTATGGGTTATACAAATAGGTTTCAAAAAATAATATTTTAAATTTTTTTCCACGAAAATGCTGGTCAACAAATATTTTTGAATTTTTCAAAAAAATATTTTTTGGTCATGATGGTTTGGTACACCTCCAATCTTTTGCTAGTTTATTTCATTGGAGGGTCCTACATAACATATATTTTTTTCAATTTTATCGCAAGTGTACCCCATAGTGAAAAATAAAAAAAACAATTTTTTTCTCCCGAATGGATCAAACGAATTTCACGAAAAAAATATATGTTAAATGTTTTCTAAAAGAGTTTCAAAAAACATTTTTTTTTTTATTTCGAAAACGTGAGTCAAAATTTTTATTTTTAATTTAAATTTTTTTTTTTAAATTACCTTGGTTTGGTACACCAACAATTTTTTGCTAATTTAATTCATTGGAGGCTCATGCACAATATATATTTTTTTCGAGTTGATCTAAAATGTACCCAATAGTGAAAAATAAAAAAAACAGCATTTTTCAGCTCTCTGAGTAGTAGCTGGTTACGCATGAAGAGTAGGGATAGAGCTGTAGGGTCGTAATGTCATTATATATTACTTACGCACTATGCACCTACAAACTATTTATTATACCTATTATAATGAATATATTCTATTGGATGGAATATATTTATTTTGTTTTATTTATTTGTCTATTTTTTTTTACTTGGATAACTACAACACAACACTATATGCTATATTTATATAAAACATAATTACAAAGATTTTTTTAATATATATGTTCTCATATTATTATATGTTAATAAAAAAAAAGTTGATAATAGATTTCTGTATTATTTCTCTATTATTATGTATTATTTCTGAATAAAAACAATCTCAAAAAAAAAAAAAAAAAAAAAAAAAAAGGAATGAATAGGAAAAAGGAACATATTGAACAGAATTTGCCAGTATATTCCATTATTGTCAGAATTTGGAACAATTTGCAGTTGAGAGCAGACATCCATGTCACCAGTCAGTGACGAGTATTAAGTCCTTGCGAAGAGGGAAGTATCCTCATGTACTATACTCAAACCTCTTAATTTTGTGATGTGCTGGTCTAGTTTTTTACTTTCACTTACTATATATAGTAAGGGAATGCATTGCGATCGTAAAATTTTCGAATTCCAGTTTTCAACGGAAATACACGTTTTAGGGTCCCCTGAGTCCAAATAACCAAGTCCCGCAAAAAGGTCTGTGTGTGTGTGGTAACTCCCGGGCGGAAACGGTAAGTCCTATGAAACTGAAATTTCATATTTAAGACAAATATACGCCCGATTCGTTACAAAACCCTTTTCATCAAAATAAACTTACCAGAAGAGCCACTTTATACCATGCATTTTACACCTTTTTTCGATCTTCTCGAAAATGGTTCCGACGAACTCGCTATATTGATGTAAAATTTAATGGGCTTTAATATCATGAAGGTTTTATTCTAATTAAAATGGTCTGAAATGGCTTAAATGCCGATATTTTTACATTTTCTTCATCTAAAGTACCTTTAATTCTTTAGATTCCCTAAAAATAACTATATTATCTTGTTACTATTGCTAATCAACAGCACGTTGAGCGAATTTGATAAACAACTAAAGGAGAAAACTGAACAAATATATTTTTAATGCCATTTTTTGTTTTTTAACTTAAGAACAGTAATATACATGTATAATATACCGTTGGAAAGCTTGAGATTTTAGAAAAATATTATCTCATAAACAAGCTTTTAAAAGTTGGTAGAGGGTGATGAAAAGCCGATAAAACTAAGTGATTATTTTAGAAGATAATATAATAGATTTTTTAATAAAACAAATGTTTCTATAGAAATTCCATTTAATTAATTCTTTAATGGTTTCACTCATTTTTTTTATCTCTGACTGTATTTGAAAATTTTTTAATTGATTCTAAAAACGGAGGTAAGTGAAAGTCGTGTGTTGCTCCCACCAGATTTTTAGTTTTTATATTTTGCTCATAAATTTTCATTTGTTTCTTCATGCGCTTTTGGATAAAGTTTGCTGACAATTCCAGATTAAATCTCTTCAAACATCCATAAAATTTCGAACTATCCGGATTTAGTGAGAGTGAGCCTCTCCTAGAAGGCCCAGAGGTAATTCCCAACTGCCTATGCCAATCAACATTGGGTTTGGTATGAGCACTTTCGACATTGTGATTGACGCTACAACTTCGCTTCCCAAGTGGTACTGCCTTGATCTCACCTGTTAGATCCTGGTATTGCCACAGTTTCTCCCCCATAGAACATAATATCATATCACCCACAGTTGAGTTTGATTTCTTTGCTATTGTGGCGAGGAATCTCTAAGTCACACGGGCTTTTTTCAAACATTATGGTACCTTTTAACAATTTCGACAGTTTTATAATTATCATCTATATAAATGTATTCTTTATATCATTGGGAAGACAAATATTTTAAAGAAAAGAATGTATACCAAATATAACCATGAAAGGATAAGCAGAGGTATAGTGGCTAGCAAAACCTCCTATATTCAAGGTCACGGGTTAAAACCCGTCAAATGGAATTTTTTAGGAAGTAAAAAAGCCTAAGTTATGCCTTACTTCCATACGTAAAATGGTAGTCCCAAGCCTGTGCGATGTCAGGTACTCACTAAAGACCCCTATCCTGATTAAACCTGAATAGGAAGAAATAAGGATTGACTCTGTATAAATAAAAATAGTAAAGTTAATGGAGAATAACAATAAATTATTAAAAAAATTGTTTTAATTCTTTAGTTAGTTAGTTTTAGCTCTACGTTTACTTCAATGAAAAAAGATGTTTTCGATAAAACAAAATGTAAATTTAAAAAATATATATATATATTGATCGTAGGGAGATTTATCAAAATTAGTTTTTTTCACATTTTGCCACGAAAGGGAAGGAGATACATTCAGTCTTATCTATTTCATTTTTTTTTTTTAATCTACACACCACTTCCACTCACCTCTTTTGTTAAAATCAATTTAATTGATGTTAGAGATGAACAATGGTTAAATAATTAATTAAATTTAGTTTCAAATTCAAATTCGTTGAACTTATTTACCAGTTTTTTTTTTTTTTCATCAATGCTAACAAGATGATATGGTAATTTTTTTCGAGTATACAAAATTAAAGGAAGATGTTTATAGAAAGATGTGTTTTATTAAATAATATGTTATAATATTATCTACGAAATTCAGTAAGTTTTTTTCGGCTTAATACTTGGAGCGTCCGGCGATGACAGCGCCATCCAGTGGTCTAGCGGTGAAACAATTGGATTAAAAAAATATTTTTTCAGTTTTCTCCTTTAGTTGGATATCAAATTCGTTTAACTTATATATTTACCCGTTTTTTATCAATGGTAATAAGATGATATGGTAATTTGTTTCGAGTATACAAAATTAAAGGTACTTTGGAGGTAGACGATTTGGAATATACGCATTTAAGCCCCGGCAGACAATCAGTTTCAATCAGAATGAAACCTACATCGTATTAAAGCCCGTTAAAATCGATGTAACGAGTTTAAACAAAATCGTTAAAGCCGTTATCGAGAAAATCGTAAAAGTTTGCAAAATGCTTGGGATAAAGTAGCACTCTAGGTTGGCCGATTTTTTGTGAAAAAGTTTCTGTAAGACCTCAGGCATATATGTTTTTAAAATATGAGTTTTATAAATATCAGTTTTATACACACATGCCTATTTGCCTGACTTAGTTATTTAGACTCAGGGGACCCCAAAAGGTGTATTACGTTTAAAACTGGAATCGGAAAATTTTCACGATCGAAATACTTTCCCTTACTTCATATTTTAGATAAAGAGAAAGAAAAAAAAAGGGTCATTGTTGTTTTAACTGCGCCTGGGGAGTTAGTTAACTAGACTTCATTGCCGGTCGCAAGCCCGGATAGAGCAGGAGGGTTAAAGGGGGGCTGACTACCCACCTTTTATGAAAAATCTATAGGTTACTTATTCTCAACAACCTAGTCTCGGATTTCGGCTGGATTTATGTAAACGATCTGGAACTCGTTATATGGCTTATAGATTTTTTTATTTTTAGTGATAGATAGCTGTTTTTTATTTCTTTAAGCATATTACAACAACATAAACAAATATTACAAATAAGAAACATTTGTAGAACTATGGTCTTTTAGACCGTCAGCGCGGAGCCGATCTGTAAAGTTTTATAAAATTATATAACAGTCAAACAGGTTACTTACTTATTCTATTCACCTAACTGTATTAACTTATAAATAAAACAACAATAAAAAAATAACAATAGTCAATTATATCAATAATATTACACATGAGAATTTTTTTTTTTAATTATAATTAAATTTCTTAACAAGCCTATATAAGGCAATGCTATTTCACAAAAATTTTATGCAGACACCCAGTTATCACCATTGAGACATTTTATCACATCATCAACTTTTAGGGAACTCTTTCCGAAACAATTTTTTCTAATTTCAGACAGAATCGGTCATACAGCCGGGAAATGAAATGTATTTTCTGTTTCTTTTTTATTGCACAAGGAACACATCACACTACTATTTGAATAAAATCTGTTGTAGTTGAGATAAAGAAGTTCACATCTAACTTTCATCCATTTAACCCCACTAAAGTTTATTTTATTATCATCAAGGTAATGTGATCCATAGTCATAATTTAAGTTTTTATACAGATACATTTTTTCCGTAACTGAAGCCTTTTGTATCGTACATATTTTAATCTCTAAACTTCTGTTAACGATACTCTAAATTCCTGTAGGATTAAATCCCATTTATTTTGATTGTCAAGTTTAATGTCTATGCCAATATTATGTTTTTCAGCTATTTCTCTTAAATCCTTTATCCAGTATACCTTTTGTTTAAAAACTTCATTATTTAATAAATATGGTAGTCTATTTTTTGTCAGGTTTTTAACTTTGGTAATATAACTATGCTGTATTTTTAAGGTTTCTATAAACATTGGGACTATTTTGTTTTCTAAATGTATTAAGTAGGACGGGGTGGCTTGCGGTAAGCTAAATAATTTCTTAATGAAGTAATACAGAAGTTTTTCCCATTCAATCTATTCTTTACATATATGGCTTATAAAGTTGGAACATAGAACGTAAGATCACTCTATAGACCTGGAGCATGGACGGAACTGCAAAAACAACTACAACAATTAAATTTAGATATGACTGCTGTTCAGGAAACACGTTGGACTGTTTTTGGAAAGTAAAAACAACTTTATATTTTTCACAGTGGAAACCAGGATAGACATGGGTTTGGTACAGCTTTCATAGTGTCAAAGACAATGAGAAAGGCAGTTCTTGATTTCCCACCAATAAATAAAAGGTTGTGTAAGTTAAGGATTCGGGGTAAAAAGTTTAATGTAACTCTGATAAATGTTCATGGCCCAACAGAAGAAAATGATTGAGATGAAAAGGACTTTTTCTTTGAAGAGTTAGATCGGACTATAGCTGCTTTCCCCTCCTTCGATATGAAAATAGTTTTGGGAGGTTTTAATGCTCAGGTTGGTAAAGAACCAGTCCTATTACAGCTCCTGATGAGCCGATGAATAAATAAATTGTTGTTCCTAAATTGTCATTCTACGTAACCACGTTTGTACAGCTATTGTTTACTTGAATCGGTTTACCGCATTGTCTTTGGATTTTTTTAAACTGCCTTTCTTGGGTTTCCTCGTGAACCCTTTCATTCGTTTGTATATAAGATTTAAAAATAATATCCATGAATGGTGCGTTTATCGATCTGTGATTATCAAAGACAATTTTTTTCTAAATAATTTAATATTGTTTATTGACATATGTGTTGATAATTAAAATTGAATAGTATTTTATTGAATATTGAATAGCTGGTTTTGAAATAAATACGAAGGATAAGATGGTTCGGATGACGATAAAAAATAGTTATAATATATTAAATAAATAAAATGGCCGTTAATATTTCGGCATCTCTAAGGGCGCCTTTTCTTTTCCATCTAAAGCTCTTTGCGATGCGTGCCTCCTCGCGGCGCGGATGGATAACACTATATCGATAAAAGTTAGGTAATGGGGAACTAAAACGAAACCCTCTGGGGCTTACTACCTCAGTTGTATCTTGTCGGGGCAACCCGACCCAATCACCTATATAATATTATGAGAAAGGCTTCACACAGAAAATACTACCCTGAAGTCGGGCGATCGGATTCCAGGGTGCCCGGCAGTGAGAAGCGGATAAGTGGTAAATCGGAGCACCACAAGGATCAAAACCAAATATTCAGATTAATGAGCCCGAACAGAATAAATAAAGAAATCTTTGAAAAAATGTGGGGATATAAAGGAGCCGGAGGATACATTCAGCAGATGATAAAAGAGACAGTTAGGTTGGGAATCTCAACACATGATGGTGTCAATAGAGATGAATATAGGGAAAAATGGAGGAAGATAAAGGTCCTTGTGGTTCCCAAAGAGGTGAGAAAGGGGAGAGTATGGAGCGAGGAACAGAGAAGAGTCCAGTCTGAGAGAATGAAGAAAAGATGGGAAGAGTGAAAAAGAGCGGAAAGTGTGGGCAAAGTTAGGGGGAAATGATATTTGCGTGGTCTTTAAGGCCGTTTCGCGTCAAAATAAATAAATAATAAAATATTAGTAATATAGTAAATAAATAGTTAATTCACTAGTTTATAATTCTTTGACCGCCACCCGAACTATCATAAAAATTTAACAGTGTTAAGGAAATATTTTGTAAATATTTTTCAACTACACAGCGCATCTTTTCCTTCCGCCGCTAGGGTTCAGATGAGATCTATATAAGAAAATAGGATTGTTCCTCTGGGGTGTATAAGCTAAAATGAAACAAAAGTAATTCCCTCACAAAACGCAAAGCCAGAATCGGCCTTATAGGGGACGGGATATCCCTACAGAATGGGTATTGGAGCGATTGTGGGTTTATATGTAGCAGAACCCGGGGCTCAAATACATTTTAGCGAGATTATAACAATGAAACATTTCTCATAGTAATAAAACATCTTGATATGAGAGGAACCTTGCAAATATTGACTTCTTCTATAGTATTAATAACACGCTAAAGTTTTGGAGTCATACTCATTCCTGCAAGAGTAGTACTGTACTCTGGAACTTTTATTATTATTATTTATCTATAAAATTAATTTATTCCGAAATAATACAATCTGCCACACTCTGAGGCAATGAGTACTAAAGCTGTAAGAAATCATTCATTCTATATGTAGAGAAAATAAAAAAAAATAATTGTAGCCGAAACGTAGTGCAATTATTTTCAATAAAAGTGTGGTGAAGTAGAAATCAGCCTCCAATTTTATTCACAAAAATAATTACAAAGAAGAATTAAATAAAAGCTAAAGAAAGAAGAAAAAAAAAAAAAACCTGTACCTCTACAACCTATGAAGGCTCAGTACATATAGAGATTCGTACTGTTCGTCGGCCAACGGCAGTGCAATGAAGTGATAAGCCTTGATCACGCTCAGCCGCCAGGTTTTTTCCCCAATTTGGTTACCCACTTTAAAAAGGCTGGGTCTGGCCAGGGGGGTCCCCATACCCTAGGGTTGCCCCTCGGCTGAATTGACAGAATAAATAATGTTCGGTCATAGCCCAGATTCGAACCCAGAACCTGGAGAACAGTAGACTAGAGCTCTATCCACTAGACCACGCCGCTCCCAAAGAAGAAGAAAAAATAAAATAATATCACATTCTCTCTTTTTTATATTTATTTATTTTTACATTAATAAATCATTAATAACGTTTCGAGGTCCATATTGCCTCATCTTCAGATTCACTGATAAAAACCAAACAACAAGCTAATATTAGAATCACATCTTCAACAAAATAACAATATTTAAAATTACAATCCAATATTTATCTATGTCATATTATAAAATTGTTCCTAAAATAATTGTATTTTAATAGTACTTACAATATTTATTATTATGTATAAACACAATAATACAGCAAGTACAAATATGAATTGAGGTTAAAGGTCACTTTTATAACGTGATAGTTGTAGTTCTATGATAGTGAGAAAATAAATTGTAACCAAATAATGACCAAATCATTATAATTTTAAATATTGTTATTTTGTTGAAGACCGGATTCTAATATTAAATTAATCGCGCTGATTTATTAGAACTAATTCACTTCAATATAGGATAAAATAGTATTATTCTTGTTTGAATAGTATTATTATTGTTAAAATTGAAATCGGTTCAAAACTAGCAGAGATATAGCGTTTTGAAATTAGCAGTGGTGATTCGCCATTTTATTTTGAATTATATATTGGTACTTATAAAAGTTAATAGCTATAAACAGTTATACCCTTGTATAGTTATTGGAAAATAATAAACCATTGAGTAATAATAAATCAAAAAATTACAATATGCCTGTTTTTGGGAACTGTTTCTGACTACAATATGTCTTAGAAACCGTTAAAAACTTTTATTAGATCTAATTAGGATGCACTGTGTTGATGAAATAATTTCCAACTTTTTCTACAGACCTACAGATCTTTTAGAATGACCGAGGTTGCTGGGCTGCTCCGAAAATCTAATTTAAATTTCAGCATGTCATTTAAATAATTTATTAATTTTAATGATAATCTCAATCACTATTGTTGGATCTATTGAATCGAATAGTATTCTCAACCTAATCATTATGTTAAAAACAATCCAATCAGATGAGATCAAATTTATTAAAAATGAATTATCATCGTACTTAACTGATTCTAAATTTCTATACATACTTTTCTCTATCTTCAAAAATAATTCAGTTATGGGCGTATTTATGGAGGCGTGAAACCCAGGGGTCATAAACGCCTATAGTCCGGAACCCTTTTTGGCACTATTTCGGTTTTGTTTTTTTACTATATCTCGCAAACAAAGGGTTTTTGGGAAAAACTTACTATGTACACAATCTTAGTAATTCAAATTTCCTCCACTTTTTATATAAAAAGTTTTTTGTGGAAACAACCGTTTTTTCCGTTAGAGCGCGTCAAAAATGTAGGCTAGGCATATTAGCATTTTCATGGGAAAGTTTTGATTTTTTCACCCTTTATGTTTTTTGGGTTGCTGAATACGAATCTGAAGTTTGCAGGAAAAAATTTTGCCCGGAACATGGTTTTCCACACTTAATGCAATTTAAACCACACAACTCAAAATATATTTCGTATCTCTTATTCTCTTGATAAACAGTAACACGAATAAAAATTTTAAAAACGCGTCATTTTGACGCACTTCGATATTTATAGAAATTTCGCTAACAAAAATATTATTATGTACCTAATATCCTTAATATTATAAAACACTATAACTTTATCATAATAAAAAGGGATATAGGAATAGAAGAAGGCGGCAAAGATGAAATGAAAAGGTAGATATTGTGGGACACATTTTATCACTTAGTATCCATAATTTTCAAGTACTTCTTGTAGGCAAGCTGCTATGGATAAGTCCCAGGTGTCTTAGGCAAAAGTCCTTCAAGGCTATAGGAGTTAGGAAGCGGCACGCTTTGCAATGATGGTAAATATTATAAAAGTCATTTGCATCTCCTGTCAGGAAATACACGATTCTGGAATATAAATTTTAAATACCACTTCTATCATGTACATAACACCTATTCTTCAAAAAATATTTTTAGCAATCGTGTTGAAACACGGATCGTTTTCGAGAAAATCGTCCGATTTTCCACCGTCTGACAACTTTTCCCTTTTTTTGACGCGCTCTAGTGGCAAAACGGCCGATCCTACAATAAAACGTTACGAATAAAAAAATTAGAAAATTTTGTTAACTTAGATTATGTATTTAGTAAGTTTTGTCCAAAAACCCTTTGTTTTCGCGACAAAGTAAAAAAACAACAGAAAACGAGCCAACATTTTGGCAAAAAGTATGAAAAACCCATGTTCCGGGTAATATTTTTGCCTGCAGACTTCAGATTCGTATTCAGCGACCCAAAAAACATGAAGGATGAATACATCAAAACTTTCCCATGAAAACGCTGAGATGCCTAGCCTACATTTTTGACGCGCTCTAGCGGCAAAACGGTTGGTCCCACAAAAAAAACTTTACATATAAAAAATGAAGGAAATTTTAATTACTTGGATTTTGTATAGAGTACGTTTTGTCCAAAAACCCTTTGTTTTCGAGATATAGAAAAATAAAACCCGAAATAGTGCCAACATTTTAGCAAAATGTGTGAAAAAAACATGTTCCGGGCAAACTTTTTGCCCGCAAAGTTTAGATTCGTGTACAGATACACAAAAAACATAAAAGGTGAAAAAATTAAAACTGAATCAAAACTTTCCCATGAAAATGCTAATATGACTAGCCTATGTTTATTTATGAAATATAAAGGGTTTAAGAATTGTTAGAAAATTAGAAATTTTTCAAGTTCAATGTTTAAAATATATTTTACTATTTTCAAGCATCAATGTATCCAAATACATTATCAATAACTTTATAAACTTATTTGTTGTAAAAGGATTTAAATCAATTAGTGCTTTTATTAACCTAAATAATTCGTAATGGCCATTTGTAATAGACTTTAGGTCCAATGGATGGATGTGTTTCTTCGTCTTTATAGCTAATGGAAAGACACTTATTCCATTTAATTAATTACTGATTTTATTAGTTCTTGTTCGAAAATTGATTAAATCTGGGAATTATGAATCAAATAAAAATATACTATACTGGTATACTCTCTTCTCATGGGTGCAATTAAAATTATTAAGTTCGGTTAGACCAAATAAAAGTTTTTCACTTTGAGATTATAAGTTCATCATAACAAATAGTGCCAGCATAATTGGTCAAAAAACCAAAACTGTTCAGTTTATTTGTTTGCTATGTTAAACGGTACTTGTTTTATTTGGTTTATTACCATTTTATATTTCGAATGAACTTTTTCTTAATACTTTTTTTTATTTATTTTATTTATTTATTTTTTTTATATTTTATTGACATTTACAACTATATAGGAATACATCAAGTAAATATGCTGATAAAAGATAGTGTACTTGAAAAACGTGAAGAGAAACTGCCCATTGGCAGCACTCTAGTAATCAATCTAAACAAGAAAGTCTCGAGGCCATCTTCTCTTCAGACGCCTCGGAGAATTGTCGGGAATAGAAGTGGAAGAAAGGATTGAAATTAGTGGGTTAGGGTGGGATTGGAGTTTGTCATGGAAGGATTGATACCTGGTTAGGGCCAAATCAGCTACAAAGGGAATATTAAGGTCTTTATGGATAAGCTTATTCGTGACAAAATAAGGAGCGTTTAGGATTTTTCTAACGATTTTGGATTGTAAGGATTGAATACGGGAAGAATTTGATGGTTTAGTGGAGCCCCATAGCTCAACTCTGTAAGTCCAGATAGGTCTTATGATGGTCATGTAGATGAGTCTTTTGTAGTTAAGTGAAAGTTTAGAGCGTTTATCCAGTAAGTGTTGAATTAACCGAAAGCGGCGAGCAGTTTCAGTCTAGTGTGAGGATTCCATGTTAAACGTTTGTCAGGTAGCGGATCTTTTCAACTGGAACGAGCGGAATATTATCAAAGGTAAGGCAGGATGTCATAGGTTTACGACGTTGGGTGAAATACATTTCTAAAGTTTAATTTGGTTTCCACGGGAGTCCCATTCAACTTAAGGTGACACATTATTTTCATGAAATCATCTGAAGGTAGAAATAATTATTAATAATAGTAGTTTATGGATTTATGACTATTTTCCATTTATTTTAAAAACTTTCGTACTATTTGGTAGTACTATGTTTCTAAAATCTTTAGTTCTCTATGGGAGAATATAACCTGTACGGGTACAACACTGGATAACCATAACCTCTCTTATCACAACATAACAAACACCATATGTTCATAAGCTTATGCACTTATAACAACATTCTGTTAACTTGCACCAACTATTTTATCGGATATAAACTTTTCTAAAACTTGGCGCTTTCCAACTGTATATTCTACTTCTTTATTACTACTTATGATTCAGGATTTTATTTTTAGACCTGATTACAAAAAATTTAATTTTACCATCTAAAAGTGCAACGAATTTTACTTATAATCCTGCAGTAAAGAATGCCTTAAATAATAGTGGAAACCTTATCAAAATCCGTCGCGCGGTTTAGAAAGAGTTTTATAACAACTTACCTACAATGTGGTTAGGTTAGGTTATTTTATTTATGGGCACAAAACATCTAGGGTCTTTAGCGCCCTTTTTTATCTACATGCAAATTTCATTAGATTTTTTTAAACAAATCAAAGATCCTCAAAGTCCTCAAAGATGTGGAAGATGGTCAGTCGCTAGTTGCAGTTCTCACAGCTCGGAGGTGTGCTTTTCTCTATAAGGTATCCATGGATCAGTCGCGTGTGCCCTATTCTTAAGCGAGTCATGACAACTACTTCTCGCCTGTTGACACTGTTGGCGCTCTTCCACGGTTGTACATTGGATTTAATACTTCTTAACTTATTTAACTCTTCTGTATTTTCCCAAAGCACGGCCCATGTCATTGTCGCTTGCTTTTTTAGATAAGCGCATATGTCAGATTTTGTAAATATCGGGGTGCTTTCTGTACAGGATAATGCTCCTTCTTTGGCTGCTTGGTCTACAATGTGGTAATATTGTTTCTAAAATCTGGATTACTAAATGGAAGAATATCACTTGAACGATACTGTAGGACGTTGGCAATTTTGAACTACCATAACCCTCCTCTTTATAGTAATAATAATTGGCTTACCGAACCCGAAGGTTCAATGCCGATACCACCATACTCCGTCTATCAGACTCGTCCAAAGATCACCATTCAAGCCCAAGCCCTCGAGATCAGTCATAGGCAATCCTCCCATCGACGCTTCGGCCTACCTTTCGGACGCCTACCAGTTCGGATCAGCGAATACCAACTTTCTCGGAATCCGTTCCTCATCGAGCCCAATAACTTTACTCGTCCATTTCGTCTCTGCAATGCTATAAACTCAATTATATTCACAGGGTAAAAGCTTCGCAATTCCGCGTTGTGCAACCTTCTGAACTCCCCAGTTGCCTCTTCTCTGTTCGGACGGCAAATATTTAACGCAGTACCTTATTTTCGAAATCCTTAAGTTCATCCTTCAAAGTAGTTTATGTCATATACGTCAAAATTGTTTCACCTTCAAAGTTTATGGGCTTGAAACTTTATATTTACTTGTACGATTTATTTTAGTTTTTCTAAAAATTTTGCGTTTTTCTACGATATACTATACTTCTAAATCACTACCTATATTACAGGAATGATTTTTTGGTGACCTTGATGGTTTTAGATAATTTCTTTTGGTTACTAAAATTTATTTTTTTTTCCTATAAAAATGCTAAATTGCAATGTATTTTTGTTTATAAACCTTAAGGAAGAAGTTCCCCAAATGAAAGTAAAAACTGTATCAAATCCGTCCAATGGTTTAGAAGGAGTTCGCGAAAACCAAGAATCGCGGTATCATTTTATGTATATATATATATATATATATATATATATATATATATATATATATATATACTCAAAATCGGCTCTAACGATTTTAATTAAACTCCCCATATCGATGTAAAATTTAATGGGCTTTAATATGATGTAGGTTTCATTATGATTGAAATAGTCTGACAGGACTTAAATGCCGATACTTTAAATTTTCTTCATCTAAAGTACCTACTTTATACCATGAATTTTGCTTTTTTTTTACGATTTTCTAATAAACGGCTCTAACGGTTTATATCTGATAATTTTACGATAATCAATTATATATGGAAGTTGTATTAAAACATCTTTCATTAGTATTTATTTAAAGTAATGCTTAAAATTATTATTATGAAGAATTAGATTTGTTTTTAATACTTTCCTTCTTTTTTGTTTATTTTTCATTACATTTACATATATAAATATTTATTTACTTTATTTATAATAATTTTGATTATCCACTGTCCGCTTATGAAGAATTTTTTTTTTTTTTTTTTTTGTTTTGTTATCATGTTTGTCAAACATGATTTAATTATTGTAGCTTGATAATATATTCCAACTAAATTGTAAAAGCAATTGCTTAAACAATAAAGATTTATTCATTTATCTAGATTTTTCGCTGAGACATAGTCACAGAGATATTTTAGAAATATAATTTAAAATTTACCACTTTTAGGAAAATAGTTGCAAACATCTTGGATTTAAGTGGTTTAGAATTGCTCGAGTTTGTAATTGATTGCTTAATATTTTATTAGTAAATAAACTTAATCCCAACGTTGTCTTCAGTATTGCAATTTCATGGTGTTTAAACACTTATAATTAGAATGAAGAACTTATCTATTTTATCCCTCAAATATTTCCGCCACTATTTGTCTGAGCAAAAAAGTTTATACAATCATAATTACAGAATTTATAAAATTCTTTAAATTTCTCTAGTGCAAAGATTGCGATAAAAATAATATTTTAAAAGATATTCACGACAAACTCCTAAAAATAAGTTTTCTCTACTTCCCTCCCTCCCCAAAAAATTACCGACATTTTCAATAATCATTAACGGAACAATTTATAACAAGTTTGAGCATTATTGTTTTCAAATCTAGGGTTACCTTATCAATTTTTTTCAAAAATGTATTATTTAGTGTGTACAAAGAGGATGCACAGTAGTAAACGCATACTGAAATATCAAGCTCTCTTACTATGAACACAAAACCCTTAGAGAACAATTACTATATCTCGGCTCTAACCGTTTTTTAGAAAATCGTAAAAAGATGCAAAATTCATGGTATAAAGTAGGTACTTTAGATGAAGAAAATTTAAAATATCGGCATTTAAGTCCTGTCATACTATTTCAATCATAATGAAACCTACATCATATTAAAGCCCATTAAATTTTACATCGATATGGGGAGTTTAATTAAAATCGTTAGAGCCGTTTTTTAGAAAATCGTAAAAAGATGCAAAATTCATGGTATAAAGTAGGTACTTTAGATGAAGAAAATTTAAAATATCGGCATTTAAGTCCTGTCAGACTATTTCAATCATAATGAAACCTACATCATATTAAAGCCCATTAAATTTTACATCGATATGGGGAGTTTAATTAAAATCGTTAGAGCCGATTTTGAGAAAATCGTAAAAAGGTGAGAAATGCATGGTATAAAGTAGATCTTCCGGTCTGCCGATTTTGAAGAAAAAGTTGCTGTACATCTCGGACGTATAGTTCTATTAAACATGAAATTTCAGTTTCATGGGACGTTTCATTTTTACGCTAGACTTACCACACACACACACACACACATAGACTTTTTGCGGGATTGGGTAATTTTGATTTAAGTGACCATAAAACGTGTATTTCCGTCGAAAACTGAAATTAAAAACTTTATGCGCAATACTTTTTTTCATTTCATATATATTTAAGAAAAGTAAATAATAAAATAATATTCGACAAAACAAAGAAAAACTGGGAAAAAATAAGTCATAATAAATGAATAAACATCAGAAGTACAAACATAAGTATATATAATATTTACAATAATCCCAGGAATTCCAGGTCAAGCTTGTCCCATCACATGTCAAGGGACAAGCAAGACCCAAGAGATCCTAGCTTCTCTCTCAACTACATCGCAGATAAGGTTAAAATTAAAACTGACTTCTTTGATTTTTAGTTTATTGCTTTATTTTTACCTGAGGACCCGTCGTATGTAACCTCCACTTGAGACTAAAATAAGATTAAAGATTTGATACATAATTAGTCATTTTGGACCAAAATTAAAAAAAAAATAAAATAAAATCTGTACCACTACAACCCATGAAGGGCCTTGGGGGGCTCAGGACATATAGAGATTCGTAGTGTTTCTAGGCCAACGGCTGTGTAATGAGGTGATTAGGCCTTGATCACGCTCAGTTTTCTTCAGAATTATTTGGGTACCCACTTAATAGAGCCTGTGTCGGCCCCAGGAGGATTTCCATACCCTCGGCTGATTTAACAGAATAAATAATATTCTACCACCCAATAATATTTGAGCCCAGATCCCAGAGAACAGTAGACAAGAGTACCCATTAGACCACGCCGCTCCCTATCTTTGACAATAAGTTTATTTAATTTATTTTATTAGCAATACTATAGAAGAGAAAAAAACATGCAATTTTAAAAGTTAAATCATTTCACCTAGGCAATAAAATTTTATGGATAAATTCAATTTTTTATGTTAATGGTGATTAATTAAGTATACAATCACGGTATTACTTAAAATGTTTTTTTGTTTTTTTTCTTTATTCGTAATATATTACAATTTGTCATAATAGACAATAATAATAGTGCTAACAGGATCCAATATTTACAATATAAAAAAAAGGAAAGTCAAATTACATAAATAAAATCAAAATATAATAATTATAAACGTATACAATAACAAAACTTGTAGACGAAATAAATACAAATAAATGAAGTTAACAAATAAATAAACAAAACATGTCACATTCATACCTATGTACATATTTACAATCAGCTCGGGAACCCCGGACGGAGCTTGTCCCCCCACTTGTGGAAGGACAAGCAGAGTCCAAAGGATCCCAGCGCCTCCCTCTCAGCCGCATCACTGGTGAGAGCCAGCGGAAGCTAAGTGAGGGCGCCATAGCCACAATCACACCGCACTTGAGAGGAGAATCTGACCAGTGTCAGAACTCCAGAATAGATGCTTACAATATGTTTCGGAGTCACTGACGTTTCAACCTTCTAGAAGGGTTGTATGGATGAGTGGAGCTGGATAGGGATTGTGCTAGAGGATTAGGATGATGAATGAGGCTCTGGTGGAATTTGGAAAATTTGGATGGAATCATATTTGAAATAAATGGAACATTAAGGTCGTGGTGTAAGGTATAGTTGGAGACATAATAAGGAGCATTTACTATTGTTCGGAGGACTTTGGATTGAAAGGATTAAATGCGTTTGATGTTAGAACGCTTAGCTTTCCCCCACAGTTCAAGTCCGTAGGTCCCGGATTGGCTTCAGTATTGTCTTGTAAAGTAATAATTTGTTGTCAACTGTAAGCTTAGATTTTCTGTTTATTACTTAAAATATTTTAATTTTACGATGTCTTCAATGACGCTCTTCCTCCCATTGATTTAAGATATAATAATAGATTTCCCATATTTACCAATTAAATTTTATCATAGACGTGATCAAGAAATGCTTATATTACCTTGAAGATTAATATTTAGTGTATTAATTTATTTAATATACACTTAATTATATGATACACTCTTATGTTAATATTAATACCGTGTTAATTTAATGATATATTCATTATAATAAGATGCCATAGTGGATGACACTACTCTTTAAATTTTACATATAATACTTTATATCCCATATTTGCTGATTATATTCAAACATTGGATGCAGTTTATGTAGTGCATAATCGTGTTGAAAAAAATATTAATTAACTTGATATACACTTAGTTAGTAAGAGTTAATTTTTAGTCGCTGCTTCTACATGGCCCATGAAGATTTCACGAAATGTTTCTTTTAATATTTGGTGTACAATCTTAAAATCTTGCTTAAAAATTGGCTATAGTGTAACTCAAAAGAATATATTTTTCTTATTATTTGTTTGTTTTTGTAAAAAAGCTCACATTTTCTATAATAATTTTGTTTATATCGTTAAGTTATTTTTCTGATATCATAGTTTTATTTATTGCTTCAATAGTATTATTATTATTTATTATATTATATTACTATTATTTTTATTTTATCATACATCCTTATCCATAAATCCCTACCCCATTCCCTTAATCCTTCTACTGCAACTGACACCATACAATCAACCTCTATAATCATTTCAACTCGTCCTTTCCATTTTACCCTTTCATCTATATACTGTGATCCCTAAATCCCTATCCTATAAAAACTCGAAACCCTATTTCGATCACTAGACCTCGCTTTATTACTGGAGGTAACTATAACGCCAAACGCATACTATGAGGTTGTCGAATGTTCACCTCCGGGGCAATATCCTCTCAAGCATATCAATCTCCAATTTGTATACTATCCTCTCACCTATGAACCCCATCTATTGGCCAAAACTATCCGAAAACGTTCTGATATCCTGGATATGTTTTTCTCCTCTCAGATATCCTTCTCCCGAACTATGATTAAAACCATGAATGACAGTTCATCAGATCACAGTCCAGTTCAGCTTTCCTTGCATTCGAGCTTTGTTCCTAAACCCCCCATCACCTCATTAATTACAGGACGAGTGGACTGGGACGGATTCCGATGCGACTTGGATAACAAATTGGACCTAAAAATTCCACCAAACACTGGACATGACATTGATAAAGCTGTTGAAATACTCACTGACTCAATAACTAACAGTATAAGAGATAACACTTCTTCCATATTCAACATCAATACTATTCAACAGACTTTACTGCCACAGCACATTCGTATTTTTCTAAGTGTCATAGGACTAGATATCCTTCAGCAACCAACAAACTTAAGTCAGAACTCAAACTTTAATTAACATGACTACCATCAAACGTCACAGATCTTACCAGTCTAATGACATCGTTCATCTCCGAAATCAAATCTCTTGTTATACCGCTTATATCACTCCTTACAAATCTAGTATCAAATCTAATCCCTGCCTTGAAAAATCCTTAAATGAATTCATCTAACTCCTTATCCATTCTCCTTTGGAATGCGAATGGTGTTAGAAATCATACTGACGAACTAACAGCGTTGTTGCAAGACAAAACAATCGATGTTGCACTTATAACTGAAACAAGACTAACGACTAGTACTTCAAAATACCGCAATACATGACATACCGTACTGACCACCCAGACGACAAAGCCCATGCCGGTTCTGCTATCATTGTCCACCAATCCCTCTCTCATCATTTACTCCCACTTCCCACCTATGATTTCCTACAAGCCACAGCCATAGTAATCAAGACTTTTTCCTTTCCGGTAACCCTCACATCTGCATACTGCCCTCCTAAACATTCCATTTCCAATTCCGAATTTGTATCCTTCCTGGATTCCTTAGGAAATAGTTTCATTCTGGGTGCAGACTTAAACGCCAAGCATCAGCAGTGGGGTTCCAGAACCACGAACTCTCGGGGACGAAATTTGCTGTCTGCACTCAACTCCCGAAATTTTAATATCCTGCCTCCTGACTCCCCTACCTACTGGCCAACCGATCCTAACCGCAATCCTGACATCCTTGACTTCTTTATCCACAGCGGATTAGGCTCCCTCAACTTTTCTGTAACTCGCCTTGATGAACTATCCTCAGACCATAGTCCACTGATCCTAAAAGTATCTCTCACTCCAATTCCAAAACCCATTCCACCATCATTCATCCGAGGCCCTGTCAACTGGAACCTTTTCCGCCAAATCCTGACCGATAATATTGACCTCAGAGTAACCCTCAAAACCCCAGATGACCTAGATAATTCCGTCTATTCCTTTACCACCGCCATCCAACAAGCTGTCTGGACTGCCTCCTCTCCTAAACACCCCAATATAAATCCACACCAAAATCATTTTCCACAACATATTATAGACCTCATCCATACCAAACGCCGAGCAAGATCATTATGGCAGCGCACCCGACACCCAACAGATCGCCGCTCCTATAACTTCTATTGTAGACAATTGAAGAGGGAGTTGGCGACCTTCCGTTCCCAGTCCTTTAATTCCTACCTCTCCTCTCTATCAGCTCGTGATAATTCCCTGTGGAATGTCACGAAAAAGATCCTAAAATACCATCAAGTTTCCCATCCTCTCCGACGTGGTGATGACTCCTGGGCTGCGTCTGATGAAGATAAAGCCGAGGAATTCGCCACACACCTCTCCAAAGTTTTCACTCCTCACCCGGAATCCCACGCCAATTACACCGCAACAGTGCAAGACTTTCTTATGTCACCAATTCCACTTTCCCTACCTCCTAAAGCTATTAATCCCTCTGAGGTCAAATATCTTCTCCAAAAACTTACCCTCCGTAAATCTCCTGGACACGATCTCCTTACTCCCCAGATCCTCCGACAACTTCCGCAGAAAGCTATTATATTCCTTACTTATATTTACAACTGCATCCTACGCACCACCTATTTTCCTCTGTTATGGAAACATTCCACTATCATTCTTGTTCTAAAACCAGGCAAACCTTCCAACAACACTTCATCCTACAGGCCTATTAGTCTACTCCCCATCCTCTCAAAAATCTTCGAAAGGCTTCTTCTTAAACGTATCCTACCCATATTAGAATCTCAAAATCTTCCTTCCCATCAGTTTGGATTCCGTCCTCAGCATTCCACAGTTCAACAGGGGCTCTGAGTTGTAGACCATATTTCCTCAGCTCTTGAATGCAAAGAGTATTGCTCTGGTGCGTTTCTGGACATTGCGCAAGCTTTTGACCGGGTATGGCACACTGGATTACTCTTCAAGCTGAAAACCCATTTACCCCAGTCTCTATACCTCATTCTCCGATCCTATCTCTCAAACCGTTCCTTCCGCGTTCGCTGTGGTGTAGAATTTTCTAACCTTTATCCCGTTGAGGTCGGTGTTCCTCAAGGCAGCGTCTTGGGACCCGTCCTCTACATCCTTTACACTGCTGATATTCCTACACATCCTGATACCTTTCTGGCAACTTTTGCAGACGACACCGCCATCCTATCATCCAGTTCCAATCTTGAAACAGCATCCTTAAACCTGCAAAGACACCTTTCTCTTATCGAAGACTGGTGTAATGCTTGGCGCATAAAGGTGAACGAAGCCAAATGCAAACACGTAACCTTCACTCTTCGACTAAACTCCTGTCCGCCAGTTTACTTCAATTCCATTCCAATTCCTCCTTCAGATACAGTCCGGTATCTTGGCTTACTATTAGACAAAAGATTGACTTGGAACCCACATACAAGACTTAAAAGACAAGAACTCAACCGACGATTCGGACAGTTATACCGACTACTCAACAGAAAATCTGAACTTACAGTTGACAACAAATTATTAATCTACAGGACAATACTGAAGCCCATCTGGACCTACGGGCTTGAACTGTGGGGGACAGCTAAACGTACTAACATCAAACGCATTCAATCCTTTCAATCCAAAGTCCTCCGTACAATAGTAAATGCTCCTTATTATGTTTCCAACTATACCTTGCACCACGACATTAATGTTCCTTTTATTTCAGACCTGATTCCATCCAAATTTTCCAAATTCCACTAGAATCTCATTCATCGTCCTAATCCTCTAGCTCAATCCCTATCCAGCCCCACCCATCCATACAACCCACCTAGAAGGTTGAAACGGCAGTGGCCTCGTGACCTCTTATAACATGTATATTGGAGTTCTAGCATTGGCTAGATTCTCCACTCACGTGCTGTATGCTGGTGAATTGTATATAGGTATGAGTGACTATTGTATATATTTTTATTGATTTTATTTTGTATATATGTATATTTTATTATTATTATTATATAAATTTATAGTTTTGTATATATCGTGTGAATGTAGTATGAATGTTGTACGTTATCACTATTAAAAATGTCCTGAATTGGACAGATTGTAATATTGCTCAATAAATAAAAAAAAAAAAATAAAAAAAAAAATTAACATGACCGAAAACCTCACTATCACCGATATCTCACTATGAACGACAACTAAAACGCTCTTAAAGTTCAAAGGTTTTAATCATCCTCTCCTAAATGAATCTCAATCTGGATAAGATCAGACGACGGAAAATCCCAGACGTTTGCTCAACATCTCTTTAAAATTTATAATCCTCATCCTGATATCCTTAATATATATCCTGATATCCTCATAATCTCGAACGTATAGAAACTGAACTGAATTTTTCCCCTAAAGCGTTCCATTCATCTGAAATATCAAACATCATCCAGAGATTACCATCGCTGCAGAACAGAATATAGCAATTATTATCCTATTGAATTCGGTGTTCCTCAAGACTGTATCCCTAGGTCCTATTTTCTTTATTTTATTCACGTCTGATATTCAAGTTCACACCGAAATCTTGATTGTAATGTTCGTTTATGACACATACATCCTATCCTCTCGTTCAGATCTCAGAAACTTCATCCTTAAATCTACAAAGAAAACTTTCTCACATTGAAGACTCTTGTAACAACTGGCGAATTAAAGTAAATGATTCCAAATGCAAACATGTTACTCCCATGCTTCTAAGACAATCATGCCCTCCAGTTCACTTCAACTCCTCTCCACTTCCTTTCTTAGACACAGTCCGGTATCTTGGCTTCCTTCTAGACAAAAGTAGTCTTGGAACTTACTTAGAAACCGCAAACAGCTCTATCCAGCTTCACACATACTTACCACCCCCTAGAAGGTTATAACGGCATTGACCTTGTGACCTAATGTAAATATTTTGATTGGAGTTCTGACACTGGCTAGATTTTTCTCTCAAGTACTGTATGCGTAGCAATAACGCACACACGGATCACTCGAGTTCGGCTTTTTCATCTATATGTGGGGAACAGGCCTGGTCTCTGGCAAATATTGTATAAAAGTATACGTGCTTTTAAAATGTTCATTTGTTTTTAAAATATGTATATATTTTATTGTATATACATATTTTATATATGTAAAATAGCGCGTTATGAACATTTTCTTAAGATTTGTCTTCGGCACTTGAAGGAGGTCTCATGTTACCCACTTATACGGTTAATTAAAGTGGATCCTTCCCTCCACCCGCAGACAATATTTCCTTGGATCATAACTTTCCATTCACAGTATCCTATAATTCAAATCCTCAGTCCACTCACTTGAAACTACATCGCGACATTCTGACCTTTACCTTCCTAGCCACGGAACCAAAACTTTTTATCGTTCCTTTATTGTTCGCTCTACTACACTCAGGGATTCTCCACCAACCCATACCCGCCATACTGCCGCTTTATCTTCATTCAAATCCCAAATTTTCCTATACCTTCAGCCATTCCATAGTCATATGTAAATTCTGTCTAGAAATCTGCATTAAATGAATTAAGATTACGACTTACCGTCCAAATTTTAATTTGCTTTTTATTTCATCTTGTTTATTTTCTCAGAAGACAAAATTTAGAAGATATATATATTTTTTATTAATTTCTTTGTTGTTTTTTATGTATAGTATTTCTCCTTATTGTATATAATTTTAATTGTAAATAATAATTAATCATGTTTATTTTGTCTATATATTACAATTGTAATATTACTCTTATTCTTAGGGGATCTAGTACTAGAATAAAGTTTTTTTCTTTTCTATTCTATATATTTTGTATCATACTTTTACAAATTTATTAACTGGTAAAAATTTCTTGATTTGAAGGCAAAATAAATCTAATATATTGGCTATAGAATGGTCAAAGTACCTGGGATACCAACGTCTCAATTAAAGAAACGTTCAAACGTTATTATTTCGTAAGACAAATTACAATTTCTCCTTCAGATTTTTTTATTAGAGGTAAAACAATAGGAAAAGTATTAAGATATCCAAGGTTTGGGAAAAAAAATAATGAATATTAAACTTTATTCCTAAATTTTCTTTCTATTGTTTCCCATGTGAAAGTTTACCTTCTTTGATTGCGTTCTTCAGGAACAATTTCTTGATGGATCAAGTATGTTATCCCAAAGTTTTGCTAAAGTTATAAGTTTTCATTGTACCCCAACTTCGTGAGGGACTTGATCAATATCAAAGTAGCAGAGCCCTTTTTATTGCAGTAAGTAGCTATTGAGTGAGATGAGATACTTTAATATGAGAGTTCGCCAATCGATATTAGATGGAGGATGTATACTAGTCCTTTCTAAACACCCATAGGATTATTGTCATATACAGTTAAAAAAAAACCGAGAATATAATCGAAATCAATAAAAAAAAATTTTTTTTTTATCGATTATCGATCTTCATTAACTCACAATAGATCTATTGTAATCGCATCAGTGAAGTCAGTAATTTACAATTAGAACCAACTGAAAATTGGAGGCTATTTAAGTTTCCAGACACGTAGAATGCTCGAATAAAATAAAAATAAAACTCCAATTAAGGCAAACAGGAAACGTTTTCCTACACGTTAACTAGTTCTTATACAATCTACTTAGGTTTTTACTCGAATTAAATAAAAAAAATTTACAACTTGGTTTTAATTTTTTTTTAAATTTAAATACATTATTAAAAGTATATACATGCATAAAGAACATTCTATCACCCAAAGATAATTGAAGGTCGTTTGGGTTTTTATTTTATTTTTTTTTTAAGGTTTCTGGAGATTTATAGTTTTCGAGTTTTGAATTAACTAATCAAATATAAAATGCTAGAGCAACAATAACAAGAGCCCCATCGTCGCGATGAAAGTCCCAGAAAAACGGGCCTTAATATTATGTAGGTTTCTTTCTGATTGAAATAATATTACAGGGATTAAATAACGAAATTTAAAAAAAAAAAACTTCCTCTGAAGTACTTTTAGTTCTGTAGATTCGACAAAATTAACTATATCATCTTCTTGGTAATAGATGAAAAACAGGTAAATATATAAGCTGAATGAATTCGATATCCAACTAAAAGAGAAAAAAATGATTTTTTTGTAATATAATTATATGATTTTTTTAGACATAAGAATAGTAATATAGATACATAATACACCACTGGAAAGCTAAAGATTTTAGAAAAAATATTATCTTATACACAAAGTTGCAAAAGGTGATGGGGAGTGATGAAAAGCCGATTATCTAACTGATTATTGTTGATAATAATATCATAAATTATTTAATAAAACACACATTTCTTTCGAAACTCAATGTAATTAATTCTTTTTACTTTCACTTTCCCATATATTTCATCTCTGACTGTATTTAAAATTCTTAAATTGGTTTTAAAAGGAGAGAAGTAAGAGGCAAGTGAAAATTTATACCATAAAAGCGAGAAGTTTTGAGTATAATATTGTTAACAAAGTAGGATAATAATATCAAATATTACTTTTAATAAATCCTATAAAACCATTAAATATTATTGTTTTTAAATTATAACAAAATTAAATAATAAAGTTATACTCGTATCAAAAAGTTGTTATATAAACTTTATGAAAACATGTTGAAAAAAATCTGGTGCGGGCAACACACGACTTTCACTTACCTCCGTTTTTAAAATCGATTAAAGAATTTTCAAATACATTTAGAGATGAAAATGAGTGAAACCATTAAAGACTTAATTAAATTGAATTAATATAGAAACATTTGTTTTTATTAAAAACTCTATTATATTATTATTATCTAAAATAATCAGTTAGTTTTATCGGCTGTTTATTACTCTTCATTAACTTTTACAAGGTTTTGTATAAGATAATATTTTTTCTAAAATGTTTCTCTTTCCAACGATATATTATACGTCTATATTACTGTTGTTATGTTCAAAAACAAAAAATTGCATTAATTTTTTTTTCCTGTTTTCTCCTTTAGTTGTTTATCAAATTCACTCAACTTGCATATTTAGCTGTTACTTATCAATGCTAACAAGATAATTTTATTTTTATATAATCTAGAATTAAAGGTACTTTAGATGAAGAAAATTTAAAATATCAGCATTTAAGCCCAGTCATACTATTTCAATCATAATGAAACCTACATCATATCAAAGCCCATTAAATTTTACATCGATGTAGGAGTTTAATTATAATCGTTAGAGCAGTTTTTGAGAAAATCGTAAAAAGGTGCGAAATGAAAATTGCTTTTTCTTACCTAATTTTAGAACTGAAAAAAAAAACATATTTTTGGTTCACTCAATTTTTTTTTCATGATGAAAACGAATTTTCTTGCTATACTCAAAATCTAATAATTATTTTCCAAATATTATTCAAAACATTTTTTTGGCTATATTTTTAAAAATTAATTTAGCTATATAAAATAATCGAAACATCGTGCTTTCTAGATTAATTTTTTTTTTTAAAATAATGTATTTTGTTTGTACCAATTATTTATCATTTATTTAATTATATTTCCGTTTATTTACAACTTAAATTTTGAGGGTTGTTATAATTAATTATTGACTTGGTAAAGGGGTTTTATGCTATGAGATTCATGAAAGTTAATCAAAATGTATTATAAATATAAATTATACAAAATTGAAACTCATATTGTTTATACCTGTAACAATTGAATGAAACGATTTCAGATTTGTGTATGAAATATTTCCTGAACCACTTACAAACGGATACAACCACTAAAACAAAAAATTGAACACGCAATACACTACATACAATAAGAAATTTATTCTTGGCCTTATTTAGCAAATAATAACTGCGGAACTCTATATCTGCTAACTTAAATAAAACATAAAAACTTTACCAATGTGTGGTTTATTCAAAAGACTAAATGTTAAGAGGAAACCGTATTAAAATCCGTCGCGTGGTTAAAAGGATTTAGCGGAAGCCAACAATTGCGACATAATTTTATATATATAAATATATTGTAAAATTGGCAAATTATTAAGATAAAGAAATACAATACTGCATGGATGAAGCTTTCAAAGCACCTAAAGAAACGTCAAAGCATTCCCTAAGAACCGAGAGGATCCCCTGATCGTAGTTTATGTATATACATATGTGTGTGGATGGAATCCCAAGCAGCCTCAATCTAGTCGGTCCCATGTATATTACCCCCATTTTTTTCTTGATTTCTTTTTGTTTTCCTTTTTCTGCGGCTATATTCCACAGCATTTTAAAAGGCTCAATTCTATACGATGTGTAACTTTTTGACTATAGGAAATGTTTCTTATAAGATTGTTTTTTTTTAATTCGCTTAATTATTTAGTTTGATGTAAACATGAGTCAATCGATTATACATCTTCTAGAATATTTTTGATGTCTATTATACATTAAACACAACAGATGTTTAAATAATATCAGCTGTTCGAATTGTGAGAATAATAAAGAGTGATTAAGTATGGTTCCTAAGTGTATAATTATTAAATAAAATTAAGAAGGTATAATATTGGTGACAAAGGATCAACACTATCAATTGAGGAAAAAACTTACTTTTATGAAAGATTAAGGGAAATAAATGAAAAATTTCAGGAGGTTCAAAAAAAAGTATTATTTTTAAGGTGTGTGATTGATTCCACTCAGAAACCATCTTCATTCTGACATGAGGTTTCTAGGGGGAATCAACCACACATATTAAAGATAAAAGGTTTTTTTTCATCTGAACATGGCTTTTTAGCCAAAACGTTGTGCATTGTTTGATAAAAGTGATGTTACAGCCTCCAATTTTTTATTAACTTAAAATATCTAAACATAAATCCTCCGTATCCTCTCGAAACCTTCTAGCCTCAAAACTCTCCGAACACTCAATGACATTTAATCATTCATTTAACTTTCAAGATTGTTCCATTTTAGATTCTGTCCCCAACCATAAAAAAAGACTCATCGCTGAATCCGTCCACATCCATCTCCAATCTAATCCTGTCAATCATAAAACTGATAAACAATGCATCTCCTCCACCTATAGCCATATATTAAACTCTATTAAGTAATGCAGCTTCCCATGTCCATCCCACTGTATACATTTGTATATTTATTGGTTTATTTTGTATTTATTTATGTTTCACTACATATACTTTATACATTATTATTCTTACTATTGTATTATATTGTTTTTACTTTCACAATCTTGTTAAAACATCTTCTAATATCGTTATGATGTTATTACTATTGTAGGTTTAATCTGAACACTTCCTTTTATGTTTATATTACAATATTACTCATTGTTGTCAGATCCCGTCTAAAAATGCGGTACGTATTTTCCATTTTACCCAACCTTTTGTACGTACTTTCCCATCTACCTGCCTATATTCCATACTACCAAATTGTACCTAGTTTCCATTCGCCTACAACACGGTACGTATCTCCACTGTACTCCATTTTTCAATTTTTTTTATTTCATGTAATTTTTTCTTATATATTTGTACATTATCTTTAGTCATTATCTGTTCTGTATAGCTCTCGTTAGTATAATTATTAGTATAATTATAATTTAACTAATTAATTTCTTTAATCATCTAGTTCTTTTTATGTTATAATATTGACATTCTCTAGCGCAATAGTTTTTAAAATATTATATTTAATCTTATTTTAAATGTATCCTTTTTGTATCTTTTTAGCCCTGATGATGACCCACAATGGGGAACGAAACATTGGCAAACAATAAAATAGTTGAAAATGAATTTTTTTATTTTCTATTTATCAAGCTAAATACCTCTTATAGAAAAGGGGACCACTTAAAAAATACCACCTAAAAAAGTGGGGACAGATTTGGCATGACACTACTGACAACAAATTAAGGAAAATAAGAAGGAACATCTCCCATTGGCATTCGTCCCTACGACAAAAGCCAAGGGAAGAGGTTATCCTGGCGCGCCTGCGTATTGGACACACTCGACTAACTCACGGACATCTCATGGCACGGGAACCTCCTACGGACTGCCCAACATGCGGTTGCCCAATCTCTGTTAAACACATTTTGACAGAGTGTAGGGCTTATGATAATCACAGAGCACATATTGCAATTGACACTGACTTACCAACCGTTTTACTAGACAACATACAGACAACTGCAAAACTTTTTGATTTCCTACGACAGACCGACTTGTACAATAGACTATAATATTTAATCCGTTTATCATAGTGATGTACATTTGAACTCATGGTTACCCTTAAACGTGTATTTCCGTTGAAAGCAGGAATTAGAAATTTTTCACGAATGGAATACTTCCCCTTACTATATATTTCATATATAGGTAAGTTAAAGTAAAAACGCGAATAACTATAAAAATAGAAAAAAGGAAGAAAAATATACCCATAGTTTAGGTATTTCAAGATAGAGAAAAACGTGTATAGAATTTTAGCGCGATAAACAAAAAAAGTTGATCTATATATTCAAGTCACAAATTATAATAGAAGTAACTCCACCAAAACTCGGTATTTATTGAATGTAAAGATAAATCGAAAATATTAGCAGCTAAGATACAACTACACCCCAATATAGTTATTTGGAAACAATAAACCATTGTGTAATAATTGCAGCGTTTTATTGATTTATTTTACTTAAACTCTTAATATTTTATTTTATGTGCCTTTATAAAGTAATTTAAAAAAATATATATAACTTTTAAATTTTAACTTTATTTTTCTTTATTAGTTAAGGGCCTATTTTTAAAGTATTTTAGAGAAATTTTAAGAAACACTATGTATAGTTAATTAGTATAGATTCTATCTGTAAAGGGTTCTCTCCTAAAAACCAATAAATAATAAATATATATTAAAATTTATTTATTATAGAATGGATTCTGTAATGGAAACATTAAATGGAGAAATAATGCACCAGTTTCCAAAATTAATAAGCTGCTGCTCACTGGTCCGGACGATATGAGAAACTTTGCGCGAATCAGTTGGGCCTAATTGTTTGGGCATCAGAGAGTCTACTTAATCGTTGCTATTGGAGAAGAACCCCTGGTTTATTAATTTAACTAGATGTTTAAAATAATATAATAATTAACAATATGTACTCTTATTTTAATGATAAGTCTTTAACAAAACTATAGTTTATGTAAAAGACATAAAGAAAAAATCTGCTGCGGACAACACACAACTTTCACTTACTGCCGTTGTTAAAAATCGATTAGAGAATTTTCAAATACAATAGAGATAAAAATGAGTGAAAAAAATTAAGAATTAATTAAATTGAATTTCTATAGAAACATGTGCTTTATAAAAAAATCGATTACATTATTATCTAAAATTATCAGTTAGTTTTGTCTGCTTTTTATCACTCTTTATTAACTTTTACAATCTTGTGTATAAGATAATTTTTTTTTCTAAAATCTTTATCTTTCTAACGGTTTATATTATGTTCTTATGTTCAAAAAAACAAAATTACATTAAAAATATTTTTTCATTTTTCTCCTTTAAATGGATATCGAATTCGTTCATCTTATATATTGACCTGTTGGTATCAATGGTAAAAAGATGATATGATATGGTTATTTTTAATGTACAAAATTAAAGGTACTTTAAAGAGAACAAAGTTTAAAGGTCTTCAGCTTTCCGACGGTATATTATGCATGTATATTACTGTTATCAAGTTCAAAAAAAAAAAAAAAAATTCTGTAGTTTTCTCCTTTAGCTGGATATCGAATCTGTTCAACTTATATATTAATCTGTTTTTTATCAATGATAACAAGATTATATGGTTATTTTTATAGAATATACAAAATTAAAGATACTTTAAAGGGAAACAGATTAAAATATCGACATTTAAGCCCTTTCAAACTATTTCAATCAGAATGACACCTGAATGAATTTTACATCGATAAAACGAGTTTAATCAAAATCGTTATAGGCGTTTTTGAGAAAATCGTAAAAAGGTGACAAATAAATGGGATAGAGTGGCTCTTCTGGTTAGCTAATTTTGCTGAAAAAGTTGCTGTAACATCTCGGGCGTATAGTTGTGTTAAATATGAAATTTCAGTTTCATAGGACTTTTCTTTTACTCGCGGGAGTTACGACACACACACAGACCTTTTTGCGGGACTTGGTCATTTGGACTCAGGAGACCCTAAAACGTGTATTTCCTTTGAAAACTGGAATTCGAAAATTTTCACGATCGCACTACTTTCCCTTACTATAAATTTCATATATAGTATATATATGTATATATATAGTATATATATAGATTTTTATTCAAAATCCTAATGGATTTTATATCATAAAATGTCAATAATACCTTTTATCAATAGTTATTAAATAAATTGGCATATCAATTTCATGTAGCAAAGTTTAGATCATATTTAATAATATCAGCATTAATTTGAATTATTATTTTCAATTATGAAACTTTGATATCGAACAAAAAAAATACCTTACCCTCTCTCAAAATTTGATGTCTTACGTTTCAAGATAAGTACAATAAGGAATAAAAAAATATCAAATAAAAAAATTTCGCTGTGACCAGTAGTAGCTCAAATGCCAGCAAGGCTGTTATGCATTCAGAAAAAGCCTGCCAAATCATAGCAAACGGGCTGAAAATGTTAAAAATTAATGTGAATGCAGATAAAACGAAAGGAATAGTGTACTCATTTCAAAAGGGAAAGAAAAAATTAACAACTTTGAAATTAAACTATCCAAACATATATGATATCTCGGAGTCACCTTTGATAGACATTTAAAGTTTTCGGTCCACTTTGGTAAAAAAATTAAGACAGTGAGGCAAAAATTAAGGCAGCTTAATCACTTAATTAATTCTTCAAGTATTTCTCTTCGACTGAAGATATCAATAAATAAGGCCATTATACGTCCAACTCTTTTATATGGTGCTCCACTCTTTTCGCATATTGCTAAGTCGACCAAAAAACCTTTACAATCGTTCCAAAATGGCGTACTGCGGAAAATTGTGAAAGGAACGTCATTACAAAGATTCAAAACCTCGAGAATTCACGAGGAATTAAAAATTGACAAACTTTCGGAATTCGTTACTGAGAGGAATAAAAAGTTCTTTGAAACCGTCAAACTTATTAACAATCCGGAGAGAAATGCTTTATTTTATCAAAATTACAATAAAACAAAACCATGCTGCCCAACTGTATTGGGTTGCTATCATACACAGCGTACTTATCAATCTTGATGACATGTGATATTGACCTGAAAAGTTATAAATTTACAATACAATTGCTTTCTTTAATAGTAAGCTAACACCTTCTGGATTACCTCAAAGATGGCAGAATATTGAGATTTAGGTTTTAGGATTAGGTTAAGGTTATACTTAAACCAAAAGGTGAGCCCCATCACCTCATTATAGATTCATACAATATAATTATATATTACAGATATTATAGAGATATCTGACATCCTTAAAATGCATAAATGCAGAAAAAGGAGAAAATTCAAAAACAAAGGTTTTAAGAAGAGCTAACAAAAGGGGCTACGAAAAAAAAAATCACCTGACACACACTTATCTTTTTTATTTTATATACTGTCTTTATAAGGTAGAGGGAGTGGGTTACGCACGAAAAGAACTAATTTTACTTTTTTCGAAGGATATGCCCGACTATCAGATTTAAAGGACGGTTTAAATTTTTTTATTCTAAGTTAAAGTCACCATTTTCGTTGAAAGGATTCTTAACAATTGACATATCTTGTAACTAGGATACGATTCAAAATAGAAGAGAACCACCATTTTTGACTCGATTCTCCTTTTAAAAGGATACGAATCGAAATATTTCTGTGGTAACTGTGATTACCGCACTAAAAAGGACACTTTTTAATATAGGATCTCTCTTCCCGATGCAAGTTGATACTGATGTCTGGAATAGCATAAGTCTGTCTATATAAAGGAGGAAGGGATTTCCATACACGAAAAGGACTAATTTTACTATTTCGAAGGATATGCCCGATTTTAAGAGCACGTTAAGCCATCGGGCAAATGAAGGGCCTATTATCATGTTTTATGTATGGACATATTTTTTGCATGTTTTGTTTGAAAAATAGATGGAGGTTGAGAAAAAAATATCTGTCTGTCCACCGTTCTCCAAAACTACTGAACCGATTTTTTCGAAATTGGCACAAAAGCAGCATTTGATGATGATCCTAACCCATCGACGATGATATAAGCGAGTTAAATTTAAAATGGCTGCCGATTAAAAATTTAATAAGTACAATAAATTTGTTTTCATTGAATAAAACTGTTATTTAATAAGATGGAAATGTTTGTTTACAAAACATTCCGAAAAGCAACCGGCCAACGAACAAAACAAAAATTTTCGAAGATGGAGAAAAAAAAAATTTTAGAATTAGTTTTAGAATTAGTACACCGAGATTAATTATTAAACAGTAAAAAAAATCGTTAATTCATTGAAAAAAATTAAATTGTAAAAACTCATTAGTTAATGTTTTCTTAACTTAATAAAAAATTAAATTCCCTAAAAAAAAAAATAAATAAATAATTAAACTGGTTAAAAATTGCGGATAAATTAGCATTTTTAAATTAGCAGTAGTGATTGTATATTTTCCTTTGATTAACTTATTACTTTTCATATTACTTAATTCCCTGTAAACAGCTATATAAACTGTTATACCTAATATAGTCATTTAAAAATAATAAACCGTTGTTTAATAATTTGCAGCCGTTTTATTAAAGGAATTACAGTTATATGAATAATTTAAATCAAGAGCATTTCACAGAAGTTATATTTACGTCAAATTAAAGATATGTTTATAATTTCATAAAACACTATCGTTTTTAAGTTTTATTGCCGAATTTTGGTCCTTATAGATTAGTCCAAATTAAATAATAAAATCACATCTCAATAATCGCAAGTCAAAGTAGACTTATATAAATTTCATTATTTTCAAGATAAATTGAATTAATAAAATATATGTTATTAAAATCGATAAAAGAATTATCAAACACAGTTAAAGATGAAAATGAGCGAAACTAGTAAAAAATTAATTAAATTGAATTTCTCTAGAAACATGTGTTTTATTAAAAAATCTATTACATTATTATCTAAAACTATCAGTTAGCTTTTTCGACTTTTCATCACTCTTTATTAACTTTTAAAAGCTTGTGTATAATATAATATTTTTTCTTAAATCTTTAGCTTCCCAACGTTATGCCATACATGTGCATTACTTTTTTTAACTTTACAAAAAAAAAAAAAAAAAAAGTCTTCTAACGGTTTATTATACACTTATGTTGCTGTTCTTATGTTCAAAAAAAAAAAAAAAAAAAATACATTAAAAACATAATATAAAATTTTTTTCATTTTTCTCCTTTAAATGGATATCGAATTCGTTCATCTTATATATTGACCTGTTGGTATCAATGGTAAAAAGATGATATGGTTATTTTTATAGAATGTACAAAATTAAAGGTACTTTAGAGAGAACAAATTTTAAAGGTGTTAAAGCTTTCCAACGGTACATTATGCATGTATATTACTGTTATCAAGTTAAAAAAAAATATTGAATTAAAAAATATTTCTGAAGTTTTATTCTTTAGTTGGATATCGAATTCGTTCAACTTAGATATGTATCTGTTCTTTATCAATAATAACAAGATGATATGGCTATTTTTATAGAATCTACAAATTAAAATATCGGTATTAAAGTCCCGTCAGACTATTTCAATCAGAATAAAACCTACATGATATTTAAGGTCATTACATTTTACATCGAAATAACTAGTTTAATCAAAATCATTAGAGCCGTTTTAGAGAAAATGCATGAAAAAGGTGAAAAATGCATGGTATAAAGTGGTTATCTGATTTTAATGAAATAGTTGCTTTAAGATTTCGGTGACTTGGTTATTGGACGCAGAGGATCCTAAAACGTGCATTTCCGATGTAAACTGAAATTCGAAAATTTTCATGATCCCAATACTTTCTCTTTCTATATATTTCAAATAAAGGTTAGTGAACATTCACGATGAATCGAAAATATCACGTCACTAAAACAAGGTCAATAAAATTTTTATAGGTAGAATTTTTTTTTTTCCTTTTTACGAATATTTATATATTTCTGTTGCAATATTCTTGTAGAGTAGTTGTATGAATATTTGTTTTTCATATTTTACTGTTTATCTGTTTAATCAGTCTGAATCTACTCCTGACAAATAGTTTGTTGATTTTTTTATAAAAACTTTTTCTTTTAATTTTATATAATATTAAAATCTACAAGGGACAAAAATAATTTTAAAAAATTGATTAAATCATTGTGATAAATATTTATTCGCAAAAAAAAGATAAGAAAATAAAATTAGAATAAATATTGTTTTAAGTATTGTGAATATATAGATCATTTCTTTTTCTTTCTTCATCACTCTTTAGTGATTCTAAAATTCTCTACATATTTTTCTATATCTTAAAAAAAACAAAAAACTTAGTTATGGGAATATAGATTGGCATATATATATATATATATATATATATATATATATATATATATATATATATATATAATTTTTTCAGATTTATAATTAATCGCGGTGTACTATTCTAAAACTCCATAGAATGATTTCCATATCTTCCGAAATAATTGAATTATCTGCGAATTTATATAAAACTTTATTTTTTAATTAATTAAGGTTTCTTAATTAGAAAGCTATGTACAAAAATTGCTCTTTCAAAAATAAATAAATTATTGAATCAAATCCTTTTCAATCGGCCGCCATTTTAAAACTAATCAGCTGATGTCAACGTCCAGGTGCTAGAATGATGCCCTGATGAACGATGATAGAATGATGAACGTCGGATGCCCTTATATTTTAATGCGGCGTACGGCGTATGGCGGGCATTGGATAAACGGAAGAGGACAAAAGAAAAGAAATTTCAAAGGGAGGGGGTGATTTTTTATGTATTTTTTTTAGATTACTAAGAAGATTAATTATTGAAAATTATAAGCCAAAATTTATTTCATTTAGCAGTGGTTCCCAATTAGTGGTTCTTGGAGCCTTAGGGTTCCTCAGACGATGTCATTGGAAAATTATTTTAAATTACTTTACTATAAAATATTGGTGAAGCCTTGGCTTATAGTCAAACAAGCTCAACACAGACAAATTTAACATTCTAAGTTATATAATTGCTAGTAATCATTGACGAGTGGCTGCCTCTGCACTACCACAATCTTAAACTTGGTCATTTCCTAAAATTTGCTTAAAGGGCAGATGTAATTTCGCATAAGATAGTGACCAAGATATGATTCCCTTATGAGTAACAAATTTGATTAAATATTTTCTTGTATTAGTTTACAAATTTATTGTAACTCATGGAAAAGGTTTCCATTAGCCATCAATACGCCCTGATAATGAACCACAATGAGGGTCGAAACGTTGACAGAAAAAATGGTTGAAACTACTTATTTGTTTTATTCACTGACCGCCACCCGGTCTAATTCCTTCTAGTAGATTTCCCCTACTTTGTCATTTCTAGTACATAAAGTTTCGGTAGCGGTGGTATTTCCCATTAAATGCAGTCTAGTTATAGGGTGTAGCCCGCTAAAAATTTAAACACATCATCTAATTTTTTTAAGAATTTGTGGGTTCTTATCATTGATTATATAAAGGGGTTCGCGATTTTTTTTTAGGAACCACTGTCATACAGTGTCATAATGTAGGTTCGAAAATTTCAACTTGACTCTGGAAAACTATATAGGAATATGATCGGATAGTTCGTTTTCGCGTTCAGTTTTGAAGCTATCCTCAACACTAATCGAGGTTCTTTGGTAGAGTATGGATCAGAACAACGATCGAACAGTTTTTATGAATCATAATCCTTTTTGGAAACATGGTTTCCTAAATTATCCCAAACCTCCTTATAATTACGGATATTCGGTTTAAAGTCTACAAAAGTTTTTATTTTGTAAAATGTGTACCTTCTGCCTTAAAAATTTAAATATATCATCTAATCTTTAGGTATTAAATTTCTAGAATTTGTGGCACCACTAAAACAATTATATAAAGGGGTACGCTAGTTGTTTTTGGGGAACCACTGTCATATAGTAGGTAATGCAGGTTCGAAGATTTCAGCTTACCGATACCTATTGTTATTTATCCAATACATAGGACTCAATCTTGTCAAACGTTTTACTTGGAATCCTCACACAAGACTGAAACGACAAGAGACTTCCCGACGTTTTCGACTACTTCAACACTTACTGGTCAAACGCTCAAACTTTCCGCTAAACTACAAAAGACTAGGCCGATATGGACTCATGTATTAGAGCTTTGAGGCTCTACTAAACCATCTAATTCTCTCCGTTTCAATCCTCAGAATCCAAAATCCTTCGAAAAATCCTCAACGCTCCTTACTTTGCCACGAATCAAATCAATCCTTCCATGACACTCTCCACTCCCACTCTAACCCACTAGTTTCAATACTAGCTTCCTTTTCCATTCGGGACGATTCTCAGAGGCGTCTGAAAAAAATATGGCCTCGAGACCTTCTTGTTTCGATTATGTATCGGAGCCAATGGGCAGTTTCTCGTCATGTCTTTTTCATGTGTTTTATTTAACAGCTAATTTGCTAGATGTATTAATCAATACAGTTGTAAATATCGATAAATAAGTAAAAACATGTTCCCTACTTGGTCATTTCTTGTAAACGGAGTTACGGTAGCGGTGGTATTTCGCATGAGATTTACCCTGATTATAGTGTGTACCCCATATAAAAATTTAAATACATCATCTAATGTTTAGGCTCATTAAATTTTTAGATTTTGGGGATCCTTAGTATTGAAATGATTATATGAAGGGGTCCACGAATTTTTTCAAGAACCACTGTCTTATAGTAAATTTCAGCTTAACCCTTGAAAACTAGGTAGGAATATGATCGGATAATTCGTTTTCGCATTCAGATATGACGCTATCCCAAAATTAACATAGTTATCGCTAGTAGTAGAAAAAGGTCTTTTGATAGAGTAGAGACCATAACAACTATTGGACAATTTTTACGAATCATTATCGTTTTTGAAACTTGGTCTCCTAAATTATCCCATACCTCTTTATAATTACGGATAGATGGTTTAAAGTCCATAAAAGTGTTTATTTTGTAAAATGAGTACCTTCTGCCTCTTGCTTGTGAGGTTTCTTGATGAGGGCAGTGAAGGGTTGCTTTCCATCCTTGCTGGGCCACATGTTCACTTCCTCAATGCTCACCACTAACTGCTATATCCAACCTGAGCGGCCATTGTTCGGCTTACGCTCTCATCATTAACATAAGAAGGGGGAAATAAATGTTATCATTTAATGTGATTAGTACTTTCTATTTATTTATTAGGTGCAAGCAACGCTTAAACAATCTACATAACTCTTTATGGGTATGGAAAACAATATGTAGACACAGTTGACGACATTTTTTTCCTTTTTTTTTTTTCGTTAGTTCATAGGAAGATCATGGCCTTATATTATTTGCATATAATGAAATACATATTCAATCTTAGAGAATAGAAGACCTCGTTCCTTGAATATATTTTGAGACTTTTATAAATATAAAAAAATCTGGTACGGGCAACACATGACTTTCCCTTACTACGATTGTTAAAATCGATTTAAGAACTATTGAATAAAGATAGAGTTATAATAAAGTGAAAACGAAAAAAATTAAATAATTATATTGTTTCATTGGAAAAATGGGTTTTAGATTAAATATTATAACAGCATAAAATTATTATCTCTATATATATAAAAGTATTTTATATATATAGAGATAATGATTTTGGTTTTCGCGAACTCCTTCTAAACCACAAGATGGACTTAGATACGGTTTTCCCCATCATTTAAAGGATCCTTTTCTGAAGGCGTGTAAGTAAAACAAACAGCGATTTAGCTTTTTTTTAAACGGGAAAAATAAATTTTCTGTAACCAAGTCGTCAAAAAACTATTCCTGAAATTTAAGTAGTAAATTAGGCGAATGATATGCCGTTGGAACGTTTAAGAATTTAGAAAATCTTATATGACATAAAAGAAATCGTACGAGTTAATATAAAGTCGTAAGACCGTTAACTAATGAACTCTCTATCTCTTCTGGGATCACTTGTAGCTGGGTGACTAGCGTAACAGCCTCCCATTCTAAAGGTCACGGGTTCAAACCCGCAGGTGGTCCTAGGATTTTTTAATGGGAGTAAAAAATCCTTAGTTACGCCGTCCTTCGGAGGGGACGTTAAAAGGAGGTTCCGAGCCTGTGCGTTTTCAGGTACTCGTTAAAGATCCCTATCCTAATAAAACCTGGAAAGGCAAAATTTAGGACTCCCACTGTAGCATCGTCCGATTAGCCATAGTAGCATAAAGTGACGTTAAATAAATAAACAAACATTTATCTCTTCTCTCCTCTCTCTATATAAAAGTATAACGCTCTTCTAGTTTCCGCAAATTCCTTCTAAACCACAAGACGAATTTTGATATGGTTTTCTCCATCATTTAAAGCATCTTTTCTAAAAGGTTTACAAGTAAAATACATTGCAATTTTTCTTAAACGGGAAAAATAAATTTTTTGTAACGAAGTCGTTAAAAAATTATTCCTGAAATTTAAGTAGTCAATTAGGCGAATAATATGCCGTTGGAACGCACAAGAATTTACCAAAGTTAATATACAATAAAAGAAACCGTACGTGTTAATGTAAAGTTGTAAGTCCATCAATCGGTTTGACACAGATTTTTTTTAAGCATAAATGACACCTCATCCTAATTTCAAGCAGGAGTGGGTCCACTAGTGTACAATAATTACAGAAGTTTATGAATTGTTTTATTAGATTTATTTTCGGAGCCCGTAGACGTGACCATATTTCTGGCTATTATACTATCTTAAAATGGCTCTATCCTTCTGTTCGATGACAATATTTCCTTGGTTCTTACCTATTCCAAACTTTAAAAGATAGAAAAACGTCCTACATAATAGAGCTCCTCACCCTCCGATCTGATATCTATTCGTTAAATACTAGAACCCAATCAATCAATTTTTATACCCCATTACATAAAACTGCATCCTTTCACAAATCGTTTCCCGTTCGTTCCTCATCCTTCTGGAATTCGCTGCCCATCTCCATTCGTCAAACATCAATTTTTTTTCATTTAATTTTAGAATACCTTCCATAACTTTGTATATAATATATATTTTTTTAAATCTTTCGGTTTTTAACAGTATATTATACTGATATAAGAAAACCTTCAGAAATAAGGTTATATTGAACTCAATTACAATAACTTAACAATACGATAAATTGAACGTATAAAATATGGGAATTTATGATATTAATAAAATGATGAATATGACATTCAGCCTTGCCTCTCTCCACCCCTACAAAGTGTTCACTGATGAAACTGCCAATACTTTATGTGTCGATCAAAGCATGGATCTTTCTACCATCAACTGTCACAAGTATGATTACTTTAGACAAATTGATTGAGAAAGGCAGAAGAAGTGATTGAAGTAGCTCTTAGAGGTAGAGGACGTGCAAACATTTATAAAATGACTCTTTTTCCTGCAACCCTTACAGATGAAATCTCTAGCAAAGCATTGGAATCTCGAGTGTCTTTTGTTACCGCAAAATGAACATTTAGGTTTTTTGAGAAGTTTTTGTTGAATAGGGCGCGATTTTTGTTGAAGCTATTTATAAGAAAATAGTATGGTATAAAGTGGTTCATCTAGTTCACCGATGTTGATAAAAAAGTTGCTGAAAAAACTCAGGCATATGTTCTCTTAAAATATGATATTTCAGTTTCATACAAGTTATCTTTTTTGATCTAGACTTACCACACACTGACACTAACACAGACTTTTTCGCAGAACTTTGTCATTTGGACTCATTAGACCATAAAAAGTGCATTTCTGCTGAAAACTCGAAACCGAAAAAATCCATGATCGCAGCGGCCACTGAAAGAAAAACAATTAAATAGTTTTAAATGTTTATTTTTGTATACGCTTGGCTATCCGTGAAAGAACAGTACTTCCAAGTGACAACTCAAAATTGAAGGTGGTTCTATTGAAATAAATTAGTGGACTGTATAGGTTTAAAAATAAAAAAGTAATGAAAGCAAACGAATCACAATACATTTAATAGACTAAAATACATATAAACAAGATAAGAAGCAAATTAACCTAATTACATGATTAAACAGCTGTAAGAAAATGTAGGAAACAAAATAAACCTAATTAAAATATTTAAGAAAATAGGAGAAACAAACTTAACTTAATTTAATGCTTAAAGATGTAAAAAATAGTTATCAAAATTAAACAGTTTCTTGAATAAGAATTAAGGAATTAAATGTTCCTTTAACAGATAGGCTATATTCACGTGAAAAAGTCCAGTTGAGTATTGTAGAAAATCACCGCAGGGCGGCTTGGACGAAGTTCTCAGGTATATTTAAAATGACCGCAGGGCGGCTTTTCCAAGTTCCAAGGGGAACGATGAGAAAATGAAGAAATACGTTTGCAAACGTACAGAGCATGAGAGCAGACTCGGGTCTATAAGCCCATCTACCCTTTAGACCCTAGCTTAAGACCCCCGCTATTAGGCATTAATAAAAACAATTGAAGTACGATCGTCTTCTTTTTCTTTCTCTTCTATTCAAAACTTGTAATTATATTTAAAATAACTATTTTTAAAACAGATAAAAAATAAAGATCAATACAAAATGATCTATTGATAAATATCACAAAAATTATACAGTTTTTTTTTTCCATGAAACAGTCATGAAACCTCATCAGGCCATAACATTTGGCGTGAACAATTTTCTTGCCACATTATGGGTCATCATCAAAGGAAAATAAGTTGGGGAGTTTTGCTTACTTGTATAACACAGCTCCTTCATTTACTTAAAATATACTTATTTTGTGATCATCTTTGTACTTCGATATACAGTGTCTGCGTAAAATTTTTAAAAATGCATAGTATAAAGAACTCTTGTGGTTGGCAGATTTTGATGAAATTTAATTTTTCCACAGCTTATCGTTTTTGAGCACTTCGTCATTTGGTTTTAATTTTTTTTTTTTTTTTTGGACAAAACATCTTGGTCATCAGTGCCAATTGGTTATTCAAAACTCAAAATCCCGGTGAAAACTCGAATTCATAGATTTTCAACATCGCAATACTTTTCCTTACTATATATATATCATACACGTGTAAGTGAAAGATAAAATAGGAAATTTTTAGAACGGATTTATAGAGTCAGATGCACATTTGCATTGCTATATTTCCTTATAGTCAACAAATATATATAAATAAAAGCAATTATACAATACATATTATATAATGTGATTACATTAAACAAAATTTATAACCTTTTAAGCTTGGCTATTTATTCTGTCTTAATTGTCTGTGGTTTGCGTATTATTGATTTATTTGTGTTTTGTTACGTGAGAAATAATCATTTTTATATTATAAAAAGTTATACAAATTTTAATATTAAATTAGCATATAATGTATGATTACATAATATTATGTTGTATTTTTATATTATAGTAAACATTCATGGCTTGAAATATATACAAATAACAGGAAACATCGTAGTAGAAACTGTGATGATCTCGGTCATATGAATTTATAATAGGTGTGAAAATGTTGATAACTAGCTGTTGCCAGCGACTTCGTCAGCGCGAATTTCTGTTATTATGATCGGGATATAGCAGTTTTTAAAAGAATATATTTTAAAGAGCTTCTTCGTTAATGATATTTTTAGTTTTATTCTCTTGTGGCAGATGAACGCACTGATTTTCTTCAGTATTTCCGATCTTGACAATGCGACATGAGTTTTGAGAGTATTCGGAATTCACTATCAGTGTGTAGTTTACTTGCTTTTGACTTATTATTTCTGTTTTTAAAGAGACGTTACTCAATTTATAATGTTAAGAGGAAGGTATACATTAGACGAACCCAAAAATCACGACAATAGTCATTTTATATTTTACAGTTACAACGTTAATTTACGAAAAATATAAAAATAGGAGTGTCAAAAGTATTCGGAATAAAGTGGTTTCCGATTTGGAATTTAGTAAGAATTTGAACATTAGAAACCATTAAACAATAGGATTTCCGATTTAAAACACCAAAACGATTTCCGAATACTTTTGACACTGAATGAACTAGTAATTTTACAAAATTAATTGTTTAATCTTAAAATAAACAAAAACATTTCGGTTATCTGGTTCGTGATTTTGCTTTATGGAAGTCTCTTTTAAAGATTTATGAATTAAAAAGGATTATATAAATTAATAGTTGTGAAATATACTTATTAAATGAAAAGAAATAGGAATTCCTAATAATTTTAACACTCACTGTAGTTGGCAGTGTGAAAAGCATTCTTGACGTAAATCGATTCCTATTTCTTGTGATTTATTATTTGTTACGACAAAATATAATTCAACGGGAAATTATATTATTTTAAAATTTAAAGGTAAATCATTTTGAATCATTGGGATTCCATAAGGTAAGTTTCCTCCGTTTTTCCCACTGATTCTTCACTCCTATTGGTCGCAGGGTGATGTTATATGGCCTATAGCCTTCCTCGATAAATGGAATATCCAACACAAAAAGAATTTTTCAATTCGAACCAGCAGTTTTTGAGATTACCACGTTCAAACAAACAAACAAGCTCTTCAGCTTTATAATATTAGTATAGTTTTCAAGTATTTAGTTTCTATTATAATGAAAATTCAGGAGGCAATAAGATATCGATTTCGGCAGGAATTATTTAGTTGAAAAATCACTCAGCTCGTGACTTCTGTTACTATTATTCATCCGATGTTTCTATGAAACATGGTCACTAACTTGAAAGGAGAACACAGGCCGACATTGTAAAACATTTCTCATTGAAAACACCAAATTTCTAGATGTTTAGTGCGCTAAATCAAACTATCATACTATAGCTGTATCACCCACCATTTTTCAAATTTTATGAATGGGTCAATCCATTTGAAATTGACCAATTTTTATTAATTTTGCCGCTCAACATTTTTGATTTTTTCTATATGTTCGCCACATTTACTTGATGTATTTTTATACAGTTGTAAATATCAATAAATATGTTTATATAAAAAAAAAGATTATTTTTTATCCAAAAATTTTCTCCCGGCTTGAGTATTTCTTGTTACGACACTGGCTGATTGGGTTTGTATGAGACGAAGAACCTCAATATTTCGGCCTTGGATATTTAATGGAAATCTGGAAAAAGATAATTATTATTTCACAATTCATAATAATTTATGCGTTTCCCAGGCTTAAAAATAAAAAAAAATTAATAATTTATAACTAATGCTAATGTATTAATTGTCGTATTTTTCACTCATAATAGTTATTTACATCATCCTTAATACTGACTTGTGATATAACCAACATCGTATATTCAAAACTCCTGAAAAGTAGGAACGCAACATCATGAAGAAGAAAATGCATACGTTGGTCCAAAGGAAGAATAATTGATTTGAATTAACATATGCTTAAAGTAATGTTTTTGAAAAAAAATAAGTGTTTTTTCACGGTCAACCTTACTAATGTATATATAAAACGATTACAACCGTGAAAAACGTGAGTGTGCAATCCTTATTTGTTTTTTATAAAGGAAAAAAATATGTCAATACACTTGAGTTACTTTTAAATGAGTTAGGGAAGCTTCATTATCTATTCTCTAATAATTCTCTAAAATTCTTAATGTTCTAAAATTAAATCATTTTTAAAAGATTATTATGTATTTTAATTATTATGTATCTCCGCGAATTATATCTGGAGCATAGATATCAAGACAGCATTAAAAGGTCCAAGCTATACGAAGCGCTGTATGGTCTTGGGATCCCTTTCCAACTGGTGCCTGATAAGACACTGGATGAGGTGAAATGCTCAGTTCGGATTCAGGTAGATCTCTCACCGGAATTTGAGTCCAGGAAGGGTGTGAGGCAGGGAGATGGCCTTGAATGGCTGTTATTTAATCCTGGCCTCGAAAAGGTAATTAGGGGTTATGGAATACAAAATTCTGGAACAATCATTGACAGCCTTGTACAAGGTGCTAGGAATTTGGCGATGACATGGACCTGGTTGCGAGATCCTTTCAGGCCCTGATGATGGCATATCTGAGACTAGCTAAAACAGCAGAAGCAATGGGCATGACGGTGAGCCAAAAGAAAACTATTGGGTTGTTTCACATGAAATGTCCGTTCTATAGTTTCTGAAATACATACAGGATTTTGCAGGTCTCTGTTGTTTTCTTCCAAATGTTTACATATTTAAAGTAAACAGTTACTAATCCTCTACCTTTTGTATTATAAACATTACTTCCCAATCAATTACCCACTTTTTAGTATACCTCCAAATATAAACATAGGAAACACGCGATTTTCGAGTAATATTTTGTACGAGTTTAAACTCGGCCTTTCAGCAGCTGAAGCCGCTAGAAATATTTGCAAGGCGTTTGGGGAAGGAAGTGTTAATGAACGGACCATTCGCCGTTGCTTTGCTAAGTTTTAAGCTGGGGATACCGACTTGGAAAACTTGCCCCGAGGAAGACCTCCGTCCGTAATAGAAAACGATGTCCTCAAACATACGGTAAAAGGAAACCCCTATCAACAGTTAAAGGACTCTCAGCACAACTAAATGCAAGTGCATCTACCGTTTCCAGACATTTAAAGTGTATTGGGAAAGTAAAAAAGCTCGATACATGGGTACCTCATGATCTCACTGAGCGGCAGCAAGATCTCATGTTTCAAAACATACCGTTCAAAAATTGAAAGAACTGGGCTACGAAGTTCTTCCGCACCCACCTTATTCTCCCGACTAGTCTCCAACAGATTACCACCTGTTCAAGAATTTAGACAACTTCGTCAGTTCGGATAAAAAAGTTGATGTCACGTTGGGTAAAATGTGTAGAAAAAGAAGTAAATACTTCGAATAAAATTATCTTGTTTTCATATCGTATTTTTAATAAAAATCCATTACTCTTGAAAACGGACATTTCATGTGACACAACTCAATAAATATATGTGAGCTGGATCTTGTATAGTGGCTACTGTTGGAGGAGAGGTGATGGGTCCATTTTCGTTTGATGTGTAGACCTAATTATAAATAAGTTTAATTTATTAAAATCTAGTTTCTACATTAAAAAACATGTTTTCATGATGTGTATATTACACTTGTTTGTTTTGATATAACTTTATCATTCAGTTTCAGTATTTTTAAAAAAATAATATTTACTGATATTGTAGGATATTTCTATAGTAATATTTTATGTCATTATCCAAATTTAAAAAAAAAAAATAAACCTTCCCTCTCTCCTACTTTTTCGTGAACACATAAATACTCTTTCACCTCACCTACACATACCCTAATTCTCACCGTGTATCGCCGCCTTAACAATTAGTTTTATAAGCTTCTCACCACTTTCCATTAACTTTTACAATTCCGTGTATCAGATAATATTTTTTCTAATCTCTTTAGCTATCCAACGGTATATTATACATCTGTATTACTAATCTGGTGTTCGAAAACACAAAAATTGCATAAAAAATATATTTGCACTTTTCTCCTTTAGTTGTTCACTAAATTCGCTCAACTTGAATATTTAATTGTTATATATCAATCCTAATAAGATGATGTGCCTGATTTTTTTTTTTTTTTAATCTATAAAATTAAAGGTACATTAGAGGAAGAAAATTTAAATGATCGCCATTTAAAACCTGCCAGACTATTTAAATCAGAATGAAACCTTCATCATATTAAATCCCATTAAATTTTACATCTATATAGGGATTTTACTCAAAATGGTTTGAGCCGTTTTTGATAAAATCGTAAAAAGGTGCAAAATACATAGTATAAAGTGAAAGGTTAGCCGTTAATATGAAATTTCATTTTCCTACGAATTTTCGTTTTTGCGATAGACTTACCACACACACATTTTTTGGAGTTGGTTATGTATGGACCCAGGGGACTATAAAACGTGTATTTCCATCTAGCATTCGAAAATTTTCACGATCGTAATACTTTGTCTCACTATATATTTCATGAACAGATAAGTGAATGTAATAAGGAAAGGGTCTAAGGAGAAAAAAATTACCTCATCTTTTATGCCATTAAATATATTTAAAAAAATATGTTTGCCATCTTGAAAAGCAGTTGGTGAAAGTTTTAAGAACTCCTTAGAAGGGTTTTTATTCACGCCTTAATCGATCATTCTGGCACTTAGCTCCCACTTGATCTTAACCTTTTTTCCAGGTAGCCAATTAAAGAAGGGTTTTGTGCTCATGGAGAGCACTCGAATTTTTTTATATTAAAAACCCTTTGACGCTCACGCTAAAATCAATCTATATTTACAAAAATCTATCTATATTTTTCATTGGAAGTACCTTTTCATCAATTTTTACTTTCACTTACTATATATAGTAAGGGGAAGTATTGCGATCGTGAAAATTTTCGGATTCCAGTTTTCAACGGAAATACACGTTTTAGGATCCTCTGAGTCCTAATAACCAAGTCCCGCAAAAAGGTGTGTGTGTGTGTGTGTGTGTGTGTGTGTGTGTGTGTGGTAACTCCCGGGCGGAAACGGTAAGTCCTATGATACTGAAATTTCATATTGAAGACAACTATATGCCCGAGACGTGACAAAACTATTTTCATCAAAATCATCTTACCACAAGAGCCACTTTAACCATGTATTTTGCACCTTTTTTCGATTTTTACAAAAACAGTTCCGACAATTTTGATTAAACTCGCTATATTAATTTAAAATTTGTAATGTATGATATAACGTTGGAAAGCTAAAGATTTAAAAAAAAATATTACCTCATACACAAGCTTTTAAAAGGTAATAGAGAGTGATGAAATGAACATGAAACCTACTGATTCTTTTAGATAATAATATAATAGATTTTTTAATAAAACACATGTTTTTATAGAAATTCAATTTAATTAATTCCTTAATAGTTTCACGTATTTTTTTTTTTATCTCTAACTGTTTTTAAAATTCTTTCATTGATTTTAAAAATGGAGGTAAGTGAAAGTCGTGTGTTGCCCGCACCAGATTTTTCTGGTCATTGCACTAACTCAAAATCACTGTAGTTGTGAAGCTGAAATTTTTAGAATAGAGTAGAATAGAAAGTGATTTTTATTCTGGGAATGGGTCCCTTGAGAATAACATATTATTATCGTTTATAATATACAACATGTCTGGCCAACAGATAAAATGAACATAATTAACTTGTATATAAAATTATGGATCAATATATACACAAAATAAAAATAATATAATAACAATTAAAATAAAAAAAAAAAACAATCCCCAGAAAATAATTGTGTTGAACAAACTGAAAAATACATGAGTTTTAATATATAATAAAAAGAAGAAAAATAAATATTTACATTATTTTGATTCTTAGTCTTTTGAGAATAACATAAACTTTGAAATAAACAAATTAATCATAAATAAAAATAATATACTACAATAATAAGAAACGAATTCTTCTAATGAAAACATAAAAAAATTAAAAATACTGTAACAATTGAACCAAAATAAGTCTTCAAGATAAAAAGGTTGGAAAATCATAAATAAATACTTGTGGAAAAAAAATATATATTGAATACAATTTTACTAAAATTATTACGTTGTCGGGCAGCATCATTTCGGGATGTTAGAAGGTACTGGAAGAGAAGGTATTTGAATTTGAAGAGGGCGGGAGCATGACGGATGTTTGTTGGGAGGGAATTCAAAAAATTTGTCGAACAGGCCAGAAAGGAGCATTCATATTTTAATGGGAATCCCCCAACAGTCCATATGTGCAATGAGTCTGGGTCTGGGAAAATATGTTCTCTAAGATGGTTAAGACAAAATTATTTCTAAAACCTTCCAACTTTTGTTTAGATTAATATAAAACTTTATGTCTCCTAAAACGTTGTTAGCACTCATTTGAAAAATAATCGAAGTTTTCAAATCATGAAAGCAAACACATCAATTGAACGGTATTGAACAAATATATTTAGGCATATTGGGCTTCGTATCTTTGTTTCGTGTGCAGGTTCCCATGGAAATAGTTTCGATTGTCATTGGTTTAGAAATAAAATGATTTCAAGAGGCGAAAAAACTTTCCCGTATCAGAACACAGGAAGCTTAATTCGAAAAAAAAGGGATTTTTTTTAACGTGGAAAACTTTTCCAGAAATGGGAATTTTCGGTATGCAACCATGAAGTTACATAAAAAGCTAAAACTTATTGATTAATTAATGCATGGTGTTATTGGAGGTTGTAATGGAAACATGTTCAATCGTTCAATTCGTTGTTTAGAATGATTTAATGCGATATTTAAACATTTATTTTCTAGAATATATAAGAACTAATTTATATAATCTAAAAAACTACTTTTAGTTGGAAACCTATGAATGTGATTAATTCATATTTACGTAGCAAACGAGTTGTGATGATAAAGAAACCTGTTAAAACGTGTTGAGTTATAGTGAGTAAGCTTACTTCTTTTAGCCTCACTTTGGTGTTGTTGTAAGTTTGACTGATTAAAAATAGGACCGGTACTAAATAATAACTAACAGTCTAATTGATTGACCGATTACGAAGTTAGATGTAATTTTGGTTTATAAAAAAACAATGACCCTTTTTTAACCAAATATTTGTATTAATATTTAGTAGACATAAAATACAATTAATACTCAAAGTTTAGTCCATTGCCACCTACTGTCATTAGCTATTTGCAAGCCTATTTCTCGGTCTTTGGGATGACTGACGAAGAACTCTTGGACAGCAATTTCGACTTCCATTAATTGTCGAATTTATTCTCCTGGAGAAAATGGGCTATGTATCGAAAGACGTATTACTCCGATAGTGTGAGGTCTGTACTATATGGTGGATTAGGAAGCAATGAAGTTCTTTAAACTTTTCTTTGGTTTCATAATAACTGTGAGGACGAGCATTATCATATTGAAATAAAACTGCTCTCCGGTTGATCAAAGCAGGATAACGCTCTGACAACTTCGTGTAAAATCTTATAAGTTGTTCGCAGTAGAGTTCAGAATTCATGCATCAGAAAGAAATTAGTGATGAATAACACCCCTAAAATTCCAAAAAATGCAAGGATGGATTTTTTAATTTCAAATTTCCCTCTTGTAGCAGCCTGAATAGGAGTTTCGGTATTCGGATTTCACAAGTAAACCCACTCAATTTCATATCAGAAGTTTTTTTCAATAAATTTTCATATATTTCTAATTTTTTAGCTGACTAAGTTTGTGAGGGTCAAGTCTACTACTCTTTTTCAGCTTTCTCATAGATAGTAGATGGCAACTAACAGCATCTTTCGACACACCACACTCACTGGCAAGTTGATGAGTGAGTACTTATGGAATAATTTGAGTCAATAGCTTCCTGCAGAACCTTATCAATTTCCATTAATAGTCGCCAGAAGAATAATTGAATTATTTTTCCTTCAAACGCCGTATCTCCACTGCTAAATTTGACAAAGAAACGCCTCACAGTGCGCTGGTCAAGGACACCTTTCCTTTCGTTATTGATGATTTCGCAAGTTGCTTCATCGGCTGTTGCTTTTTTCCTTTAATGACTTTAATACAAGAATTTCGTAAGACACTGTTATATTTCTATTTTGAAAAAAAATAACGAAGGTGAGACTTTTTTGAAGAAACCAAGTTGGATTAACCATACTCAGAGAATGCTCTAAAGGAATATTAAAAAAGTATTGATCAGTTTTAGATAGCATTAAAATATTTTCAATTATTTAGAACTGATTATTATACTTTCTCTTTTTATAATCGCTCATATATATTTATAACGACAAAAAGTAAAATGTTCGCTATGTAAAATCAGCTGTCATAGCCAGTAGTTTTATAATTTTTTAGTGGTATTTCGAAGAATTTCTATTGATAATATTAGACTCATATAGTTGTCATTTGTTCTTTACAACTTCCATTCTTCTGAAAGGATGACATCCATTTTTTTTATTTGATTGGTTTTTTACAGACCTCGAGGATGTTCAGTTATCTCTACCAACTTTGCTCCTGTCTCATCAGGAGCGATTACTTTTTTTTTTTTTTTTTTTTTCATTACGTCGTTTGTCACTGCGTCCAACTTTAGTACTAATACTGATGCATTTTTATCTACAATAATATCTGAGATTGTCTGTCGCCTGTTCTCTAATTATATCCTATCTCCTTTCATTATGAGCACGGCTCATTGCTACTTATTGGAGATTATTTCCCTCCCAAGTCTTTCTTTTCCTGCATTAAGTTAGATAAATAGAATTGATGCATACGGTTGATCTCCAAAAAGTTTTACTTAAAACATGCATTAGTTTTCAGGAGGTACGTTGGCAGGCAGTGATGGATCAGGGCTTTGCAGTACAATAACGGTGCTCTCCTTGGTTCGGAGAGTATTGTAAGGGCACTGGTAAAGATGGGGGTTCTATAGAATACATCCAAAGTGGAGGAAAGGTTCAGGGGTCCTCTCCTGAAATCGGAGGAGAAATGGTAGCGTTTTATGCCTCTTTAGCACTCAATAAAAATCATATTCGGTTACAAAACCCATAAAAAATCTATATGTAAGCTTCCATCGAACATTAACATGGAATAAATATATTTTCTGAATAACGAGGAAATCCATCTCTATCCACAAACAGCTCTTATTTCAGTGACACATCTCCTAGTGTCCACTGTCTTACTCAACCACTTTAACTATGGATTCCTCGTATATGGAGCCCCGAAATGTGATCTGGCGAGAATGTGATGGGACTTAAAGAATTAATAAAAGCTTTGTATGATTTTTTTTATGACCTCCACAGATAATCACGCAGTTTTCACTGGTATTCTGGTCACAGGTGATTATTTTATTCTGGTTTGAGAAGAGAATGGATACTTGATATCATCTTATTCTAATCCTTGTGGGCAAGAAAACCTTTCTATACCATTGATCTCCTTCACAGAATAACACTTATTTTGATTATAATAATAAATTTACTCTTAATATTTTGTATGTTCAAACGCAAATTCGCATAGGTCATGTTTCTGCACAATCCCAATGTTAAATTTATTTATTTATTAAAAAACCTATTATTTTCAATAATGAACCTTTGCAATCGATCAAACAAATACAAAAAATTACCCCCACTCAAACGGGCTAAAGTTTCAGGATACTTAGCACCCGAATAAAGAATTAAAAAAAAAAATCTGTTTGTCGGCATTTCGCCGAAACTACTTGACCAGTTTTTTTGAAATTCGCCAAAAAATACTAGTGCATGCAACGATGATCCTTATACGTGGAAGTTGATATCAACTGGTAATTTCGAAAATGGCGGTCGACTAAAATGGATTTTATTTAATTACTTAGTTATTTTTGAAGATGGGAGAAAAATGCATTAGTGTTTTTAAACCAAAAAACTGTGAATAATTAATTATATATAAAAAAAAAAAAAAAAAGAAAGAAAGAAAAAGAGATTTAAATTACATCTCCAGAACTCAGTTAGTTATAAAGATCGAGAAAAATATGTATAGAGTTTTAGAATCAGTGAAGTACGATAAAAAAATGATAAAATTATTTTAATCACATATTATAATGGATGTAAATATAATAGATATTCCACCAAATTCGGTTTATATTAATGATAGAAAAAAATCATAAAGATTTTCGAGATCAAGACGATGAACTAAGAGAGAGCGAGAGAAAAAAAAAAAATCTTAAATGGTCAAGCAGCAACCCTAAGAGATGTGAGTCCCTGATAACTCGGTTTTTATTGCTGAGAGAGAGAAAATGTTAGTTGTTCTGGAATGGGGGAATTTTATTTGAATTATTTGAATGAAAATCGTAAGAAAAGAAAAGGAAATAGTAACGAAGTCTATTATAAATGCTTTTGGTTTATTATTTTAAATAACTAACCTTGGTAATTGACAAAAAAAATAAAAATTGTTAGGCCAGACTGCAATGCCATAGAGAATTAAATTTCTTCCAAAAAAAAAAAAAAAAGAATCATTGAAATTAGTTCAAAACTAGTAGAGAGATAGGGTTTTGAAATTAGCAATAGTGAAATACCATTTTTCTTAGGATTATTCATTGATTTTAAATAGTTATTTGGAAATGATAAACCATGGTGTAATAATTTGCAGCGCTTTTTTATTTATTATCTCTGCAACCCTGTACATCAGAAATTTACTGCATACCTGCCTGGTTCTCTAAGTTAAAAACACAGAAGTACACAGAACATCTAATCTTCATAAGAATCCAGTGTTGTCTTTCAACAATACCAGAGATCAAGTGAAGCCATCTATTTCACTTGGACTCAAAATCACAATAGGGATTATCGGAAACTAACTCGCGGATTGGACTGCGAAAGAGGCGTAAAAGCTCCCTTTATCTGAGGAAATGGAATTATCCGTTAGATGGCAGGCTAAGTGGGACAAATGAGAATGACACACTCGCTTCACGAACTCACATTTTATAACATATAAACACATCCACCACTAATATGCACTTATTGCAACTGCATCCTCTCGGTGAAACTATTTTCGAGGAATGTACCATTTTATAGCTATTATCATTAGAAAAGGACTTGCTTCAAATTTATTCAGTATTCTTGATGATGGTGCATCCATTGGATTGGTTTTAATGTTGTTGAAAGTAAATAACCTCATATTTACTTTCACCTATTTACGTAATATTTGTACTAAAAATTAATAAATATAACAAATGTGTATTAGTGTGGTGCGAGCAAGACAGTACTTTCACTCCGTGTTTTAAATAAATTTAAAATTGTTTAACTACAGTTAGAGATTAACCAAAGGTAGGGTATTAATTACATTACATTCATCACTCTCCGTTAACTTTTACAATTAATTGTATAAGATATTTTTCATATAATCTTTAGCTTTCCAAAGGTATATTATAAATCTATAATACTGTTTCTGTGTTCAAAAACACAAAAATTGCATAACGAAAAAAAAATATATATTTTTGCTTTTTTCTTCTTTAGTTACATATCGATTTCGGTCAACTTATGTATTTATTCGATTTTTATCAATGCTAACAAGATGAGATGGTCATTTTTTTTTTAAATCTAAAATTAAAAAGATACTTTAGAGGAAGAACATTCAAAATATCGTAATTTATAAGCCCTTTCAGACTATTCCAATCAGAATGAAACCTACATCATAGTAAGCCCATTAAATTTTACATCGATATAGCGAGTTTAATCAAAATTGTTTTTGATAACATCGTAAAAAGGCACAAAATGCAAGGTATAAAGTGGTTAGTCTGGTTCGCCGATTTTGATAAAAAAAGTTTCTGTGACATCTCGAGCGTATAGTTGTCTTAAATATGAAATTTCAGTTTCCAAAGACTTTTCGTTTTCGTACTAGACTTAACACACACGGACACAACACACACACACACTTTTTGAGGGACTTGGTTATTTGTACTGAGGAGACCCTAAAACGTGTAATTCCGTTGAGAACTGGAATTCGAAAATTTCAAGATCGTAATACTTTCCCTTAATATATATTTCATATACAGGTAAGGGAAATTAACACAACTGCCTACCTAGCTCGTTATCCGCACTAGTCATAACATAAATATTCTTATTATTTCTGATAGATCAATTTGTACGATTATTATTTAGAAATATAGAGCGATATTGATAAAAAAAAAAAAAAAGTGAACGCCAGAACCTCTTAGTGGTTCAGCTGATACTCTTCATGGCTATTAAATTATTTTCACTGACCCTTAACCCTACTCTTACAATCACCGGAACAGAATCTGCAAGTCTAATTAATACGCTTGTGTCTTAAATGAAACAGCGTGGTTCTTAACTTGTCTTAGTTAATTTATATTTTCTGAACAATATTATTTCATTTCAGCTATTTTGATGTTGACTTAGTCCGCACCTTGTATAATCACTGTTTATGACCCAGTTGTACTGGTTTATAACATTATTAATAATATTTTTACATAGAATTTAATGTAAACGGTATATGTTTATGGTACAAAAATTACCTAAGTTAATACTTTTTATTTATTGTCTGTTACCTTCGACGTATTTGTATGTTAGGTAATATTTTTTTTACAATTTTTTTTTATACCTGCATTATACATCTCTCCACATACAAAATTATAACGCGGTTTTGGTTTCTGCTAGCCCCTTCCACCATAAGGATTTTGATCTCGTTTTCACCATCATTTTGGGTATTCTTTCCTGAAGTTTTATGAGTAAAATACAAGGCGATAATATACAAAAATATATAATAAATTTTTTGTAACCAAGTAGTCAAAAATCATTCCTAAAATATAAATAGTAACATATAATGTTGGAAAGTACAACATTTAAGAACATTTAATATGCAATAAAATAATTCTTATAAATTAATATTTTTTTTATTATTTATTTATATTTTATTGAATTTTACAACTGTTTATACAGCTTGTGAAGAAACTACAGTGGTAGAACTTCGACGTCTATTTAAGTAAGTAAGTCCCAATGCCATCTTCTTTTCTATTGCCTCGGAGGGCTATCAGGAATATGTGAGGTTGATAGATTGCAAACAAGAGGGTTTATGTGGGTTGGGAGTTTAGAATTTAAAGTGGTATGTCTGGTACGAGAAAGGTCTGCAACAAATGAGATATTAAGGTCGTTATGGATGATTTTATTTGTGACGAAGTAAGGAGCATTTAAGATTTTGTTAAGGATTTAGGATTGTAAGTATTGAATGCGGGATGAATTAGATAGTTTAGTAGAGCCCCAAAGCTCGATCCCATATGTCCATATGGGCCTGATAATGGTAACATATATGAGATTTTTGTAATCGAGTGGAAGTTTTGAATGTTTGCCAAGTAAGTGTTGTAGTAATCGGTATCTACGAGCAGTTTCTTGTCGTTTAATTCTTGTATGAGGATTCCACAAGTAAGACGTTTGAAAAGATTGAGTCCTAGGTATCGGGTTTTTTATACAGGAGTGAGTGGGGTGTTATTAAAGGAAACGGTTGGTCAGGAGATCATCGGTTTGCGACGAAGGGTAAAGGTAATTTGGTGGGATTTATTTTGATTCTCCAGTTTTGACACCATTCCTCGATGGCTGTGAGGTAGAACTAAAGGATTTGGAATGCTGTGCGTTCATTATGCACTGATAACACACTTGTGTCATCCGCGTAGGTATTGAGTACAGTGTTAGGATGGAGTGGAATAACAGCTGTATAAAGGATTGGACCTAAGATACACTTGGACTTGAAGTACACCGGCCGACTGAGCAAATATGAAGGAGTAGAAAAAATTATGGTTTGCTTTAAAGGTTCTATTATTGATGTAGAATTGGATTAAAAGGAAATATGTAGAAGGAAGAAATTGACGAAGTTTAGAAAAGAGCCCTGGGTGCCAGACTCGGTCAAAAGCTCAAAAGTTAATATAAAGTTTTTTTAATCCCATAAACTTATGAACATACGTTATTGGTAAAGTGGAAGGATATAGATAGTTAAATTTAAAGGATCGTGCAAGTTATATTCTTCCAATTAGAATGCGAGATTATAGAAAGGATATTACGTACCAAATGTTAACATAAATGGTAAGTTGTTACAAGTCAATAAACTAGCATTCTTATTAATTATTTAAAATTTAATAATATTTCATGAAAAATGATGTTTCACTGTAAAACTATTTGGGATTCACATGGAAACTTAATTTAACTTCAAAAATATAATATAAATGGTTCATTTGAAATGTAAAATAGTAATAAACCGAATAAAATAGGAGGCAATTTTCATATTTAAGACAAATATATGCCCGAGATGTTACTAAAACTTTTTCATCAAAACCGGCTGACCAGAAGAGGCACTTTATACCATGCATTTTGCAACTTTATACGATTTTCTTAGAAACGGCTCTAACAATTTTGATTAAACTCCTTACGTCGATGTAAAATTGAACGGGCTTTAATATCATGTAGGTTTCATTCTAATTGAAATAGTCTGATAGAGCTTATATGCCGATATTTCAAAATTTCTTCTTCTAACGTATCTTTAATTTTGCAGATTCGAAAAAAATAACAATATCGTCTGATTAGCATTGATTTTTTAGCCTGTTTTTTACAGATAAATATATAAATTAAATGAATCCAATATCCAACTATAAGAGAAAACTGCAAACATATTTTTTAACGCAATTTTTTGTTTTTGAACTTAAGAACAGTAATATATACGTATAATATACCGTTGGAATGCTAAAGATTTAAGAAAAAATATTATCTTATACTACTTTATATATTACTTTACTATTGTAAAATTTAACGGAGAGTAATGAAAAGCCGATAAAACAAACTGATTGTCGCTGATAATAATATAATATACTAGCTGTTGCTCACGACTTCGTCCGCATCAATTTCTATTAAAATCGGGATTTAATTTTTTAAAATTTTTTTCTTAGATTCTGCAACTGCGTCACATTCCGAAACTAAGTATCTCTGAACGCCAGTGCTCCCTATCCCTGCAGTCCTCCCTCACACTCTCTATCCATGTTTTGTGGAGTATTCCTCGTCTTCGAATCTTCTGCGGGGAGTACTTCATCATTTCCTGTGACTACCGCGTCTCGTCCATCCTCATGATATGGCAGTACCACAAGAGTTTCTTCTTTGATATTTAATTCAAGATGTTAAGCTCACCCCTACTTTTTTCTTATTTCCACATTTGGGATTCTTCGCAGCTTGAATATGCTGCAGGCTCTTCTCCAAAAGTTCGTCTAAAGAGCCAACAATCTCCTTTCAGACAATTTCAGCACTGTCCATGTTTCTGCCCCCTATAAAGTGGTCCCTAAGAGGAAGGAATGGTAATTTTATTTTTTTTTTTTTTTCATAAGAAGCGACGCCTGTTTGTTTGCTCCTTTATCCTTCTACCATTTCCGATTTTATTTTCGATATCTTTTGCTATCATTCCGAAATGATCCATAGCTACGCCAAGGTATTTAAAGATGTCGCTTTGTGGGGTTATTAAAATAATACATTTTTAAGTACGTAAATGATATTTTTAGTTGCTTTTTTTTTGGCAGAACATACTGATTTTCTCCGCAAGCCGATCCCGATAACGCGACATTAGTTGACCGTGTGAAAAGCAGTCTTGACGTAAATCGATTTCTACGTGTTTAAACGTTTGCCTCTGTGATTAATTAATTGTTGCAAAAGATAACAACGGATAACAACAGAATTTTTCAATTCGCACTAGTAGTTCCTGAGATTAGCGTGTTCAAACAAACAAACTCTTTGCTTTATAATATTAGTATAGATTATTTAATAAAACACATGTTTCTAATTTAAATCCAATTTAAATAATGCTTTAACAATTTATATGTTTTTGTTTATTTATTTAACGTCCCTTTATGTTGCTGTGGCTTATCGGACGATACTACAGTGGGGGTCCTAAATTTTGCCTGTCCAGGTTTTATTAGGATAGGGATCTTTAACGAGTACCTGACATCGTACAGACTCGGAACCACCTTTTAACGTCCCCTCCGAAGTACAGCATAAATACGGATTTTTTATTCTCATTAAAAATTCCTAGGACTAACAATTTATTTTGGTTTAGAAATTTGTTTAAAAATTCTTGAATTTGATATAAATAATGGAGGTAACTGGAATTCGTGTGTTGCGCGCACCAGATTTTTTATACATGTATGCATATATAGATAGAAAATATATATAAATATAAAATATAGTTTCAGTACATGGCGATGATGCGTATTGTTTTAAGGCCTCCCAGCTGTATATGAATTTATTTTGCTGGGATCACGCTCATCCAATAGGTTTTATCTAAATTTTCTGATACCTACTTTATAGAAGCTGAGGGAGCCCAGGTTGTAAGTTTTTGATCTATCGTAACTTGCGGTTCACGTATGCAAGTCACCTCGGTTATTTTTTGTAATAGAAATGCTATAGATGAGGAAGATGGTTGGGGGTGCGGTCATAAATTAAAAACACACATTTAAAATAAGTGTTATTTTAAATGTGTGTTTTTAATTTATGACCGCACCCCCAACCATCTTCCTCATCTAATTTCTCAACGGTCAACAAAACTCCATCATTAGAAATGCTATAGTTATACTGTTTTGATTAATAAAAGATTCTACTTCAATCGAACATAATTCAAAATATTGTTATTAGTGCAATAACATAACTTGAAAAGTTCGTAATTAAGTCTATCTAATAATTCTTGTGAAACAATATTAATAGCTATGTTTTGTTTTGTTTTTTGCTTTTTTTTTCTATCTTTTTTTCTTATGTTAAATTAATTTATTAATTTTTTTTCTTGTTGAAGTAGTTCACCTCGTTATGATTGATGTGTCAATGAAGGGAAAAACTCGTGAAAAAAACAAGGAAATATTAATTGATTCAATAGAATATATGAATAATAAAACATGCCATCATAAGAAATTATATATAAATACTTAACTTAGTATTAGCATTTAACATAGTTTTTTTAGTACATAAAAAATTAATTTATTTGAAATGCATTATGTATTGTAAAAAATACACAATCTGGTATTACAAATACTTTTACATCAATAGAAATATATCTTATATAGATTTTAAATTTTATATATGTTTTATTGTACTGATGTATTTACAGTGAAAACGCGATGTTTTTTTCGTATGTCGATTTTTTCATAATTATTCCTCATGCTTACACTTCTTAGTCTTATTTTAAGTTTGAATATATTCTATACATAATAAAACAGCTCAGTAATCCGTCATTTAAAATACAGAATGTTTATAAGTTTGTATTGTAATATTTTCGAATTCTTGGTGAACAGATTTCGAAAGAGTTTATATATTTTATTTAATATAAATAATCATTGATCATAATACATCGTATAGGTATAATTTTTTTATATTTCTTGGAGCATTAAATAAAAAACAATTATTACTTTCATTTACTTATATATGAAATATATAGTAAGGGGAAGTATTGCGATCATGAAAATTTTCGATTTCAAGTTTTCGAAGGAAAATCTACGTTTTAAGGGCACCTGAATTCAAATAACCAAGTCCTAAAAAAGATCTGTGTGTGTGTGAAAGTCTAGTGCTAAAACAAAAACAAAAAGTTTCATTTTTAAAAAACGCTCGAGATGTTACAGCAACTTTTTCACTAATATCGGCTTACCGGAAGTGCTACTTCAAACCATGCTTTTTGTACTTTTTTACGATTTTCTCAAAAACGTCTAACGATTTTGATTAAACTCGCTATATCGATGTAAAATTTAATGGGCTTTAACATGGTGTAGGCTTCATTCTGATTGAAATAGTCTGACGGGGCGATATTTTGTTTTCTTCCTTTAAAGTATCTTTAATTTTGTAGATTCTATAAAAATGACCATATCATCTGCTTAGCATTGCTAAAAATGGCTGAATATACTAGTAAAACGAATTTGATAACTAAAGGAGAAAAGAACCAAAATATTTTTAATGCGATTTTTGGATTTTGAAAATAAGAACAGTAATATATATGTATAATATACCGTTGGAAAGCTAAAAATAAAAAAATAAATATATTATCTTATACACAAGCTTGTAAAAGTTAATAGAAAGTTATGAAAAGCCTATTCAACTAACTGCTTGTTTTGTAAAACAATATGGTAAAATATATTTTTTATGAAATTTTTATGTTTCTATAGAAATTCAATTTAATTGAATCTAACAAATTTTTCTTTTTCTTTTATGTATATATAACTGATTAACATAAAAGTCCCGTTCTACCAGATCCCGGCTTTCTGACCTCTACCCTCCTCCTCACCGTACTGCTGCGTTTGATAAGTCCTTTTTCCTCTTTGGAATTCTATCCCTCTTGAGATTCGTCATGTAAGAACGACTTCCTCCTTCTAATCGCTCCTTTTCAACCATCTTCTCCTTACCCAGTCAAACAGACAATAACTTCCAACTGCAGATGCTATAAATTCCAATTATTATTATTGTATTTTTTGTGTGTGTTTATATTACTTAAATTATCACTGATGAATTAGCTATTTCTGTTTTATTTTTATTTTTTATTTCATTCTGTAAGTCTGACTTGTAAAGATGTATATATATTACGACCTGTATTATTTTTTTAGTTTAGTAATTTGTCATTCTAAGCCATGACCACACTGTTCCGGTCATCAATTATGTATTTTATTTTATTCTTAAGGGACTTTAGTCCCAGAATAATAAAGATGTTTTTTTCATTTCATTTTCATTAACGAACTTTTAACATATCTATTCGTCCGCAATTTCGAAACCATATGACAGATGACGTTAAATTACGAGGATCTTTGTCTGGTAACATTTAACGTGGGTTTCAAATTTCAACACAATCGACTCAATAGAAAAGGAGAAAAGCCGTAAACATTTCTTTTCTTTTTTAATTTTTCAGGAAATTTTTCTTAATATTACACACTTAAATCTACATGGGCGTTCATTGGCTGACTGTTGTAGCATGTAGACGAATAGCTGTAAGCTATAGAGTGAAATAATTAATTATATATGAAAAGTGTATTAAAAAAATAAGTCTTGAGAATGGGGAAAGAACCCCGAAACGTTGATAAATGATGTAAACAATTATGAAATAAAATGAATAATTAACAAAAGGAAGTTAAGGTGTGCTTATTTAAGTGTGTAATAGCCGTAAGCATTTTTTTTGTTTTATCCATTCGATACTTGTATTCCAATTTCTTAGTCACATTTTGGTGTCAATACTAAACAAAATTGTGTTTCAAAGATAGAATAATAAGGTAGAATATTGTTCGACTTCAAGACTTGATGTCGGGCAAAAGTTTAGAAGGTCTATCTCTGATGACTAGAGCCGATTCTGAAGCTTGTTGGGTAGTAGATTCGTTATAGTCCGTGAGCCAGCAATCAAAAATGCTACCCATTTAACCAAAATTTTTAGTATGTTTTATGCAAAGCATCTGTCATGGTAAAGCAAAAAATACACGTCTGCCAACTCAATACGGGTGTATTTCTAAATGGCGGCCAATTAAAAAGGGAATATCACTCTTTTCTAACATAATTATGGCTCTTCTTATGAGGATAATCGGTATTATGCAAACTATCAAGTATTGAATAAGTTTCCATTTGAACGGTAAAAGACATTTATAATATTCAACAATATACAGGTATAACAAAACAAAAATTGTGGAAAACGTGAAATCACTCTTTTCTAACATAATTATGGTTACTATCATGAAAACCGTTCATCCTATGAGGATAATTGTTATAAAGTAAATTATCAAGTATTTAACAAGCTTTCATTTTAGTGGTAAAAGACATTTGTATGTTTAAGATTTTTTTTTAAATGTAAACCTATATATATATCGTTGAATATTAGACATATGAATGTATTTTACCACTAAAATGAAAGCTTATTAAATACTTGATGATTTACCTAGTAACGATTATCTTAATAGGATGAGCCGTTTCCATGATAGTAACCATAATTATGTTAGAAAAAAGTGATATTCCCTATTTGAATGTCTGCCATTTTGTAATCCACCCGTTTTAAATAGGCATATATGTATTTTTTGCTTTACCAGGATAGATGCGTTGCATAAAACATACTAAAAATTTTGTTAAAATGGGTTGCATATTTCGTTGTTGGCTCACGATCTATTAAGGATACGATATGTGGTCAGACATTGTTGGTAGTTCCAACAAAATGCTTGAAACTATTCAGTTTTTTTTTTTTTTTTTTTTTTTATCAATGAAGTCGAACGAATCATCCTTCGGAACATCGAAGGCTTAGTTACGCGCCAGTGTAGGATGTAATATGGCTTTACAGACAAAGAGTTTTAGTCTTAGTGATAGAGCTGGGGACGTTAGGAGGTGATAAAGTCGGTATGATTTGTTCTCACTGTTCTTGTTCTGTTATAGATTCGAGCAGATAGCTTCACATGCTGTTCCATCTTGATTCCGAGATTTACAATGGAGTGGAAAAATCACTGAACTGGGCCGACGAATTGGAAAACTTCTGGTAGCCGAGATTGTTTCTTTTTTTGGAAAGAGAACATTACGCAGTCCGTTTTTGACGGATTCACTGACGTTTTTCTCGGATGTTTAACTGTTTTACTTTCGAGATCTTATCGTTTACAAAAATTGTTGAATTCTAATAATTATTAGAACGAACCTTATGGCGACAATAAATAAATTCATTACTTGGACTAGACCTAATGAAAGAGCTTGGAAGCTGCTATTATGTAGATGCGTTTGATTACAATTACAAGGCGAAAGCTATGAAATCATCATTACGCGGCTTTATAGGTTGTAGCAGGGGAGAGAGGAGTTGATATTAATTAGAGGTAAGAGCAGCTGATGAGGGCATTAGCTTCATCTAGAGCTGATGAGCCTTGTAGTACTTTCCATCTCGGCTTAATGCAGGAAGGCGTTGTTCAAGGTTGTATACTGAGTCCTTACCAAACCATTAGCAGCAGACAGCAAAAGAAATGTCTTTGCAAGGATATTGCAATATGAATTCTTTCATTCGTATTTCAATCCCACATGCTCATAGAACTGAGGCAAGTGAAAGCTTTAGGTAAACCATCGAACATACATTTGGAAATATTTCAAAATAATATTTAGTTGTTGCATAAACATAGACCGCGCATCTTCCTGAGTGATCTTTTTCTTAATCTCAATTTTAAAACATTTAACAGAACTGCACAAACACACATTCGCTCGCCGCTATCCGTGAACGAGTGTGAGAACGCTTTGCTACATCTAGTATTTACTATAATGTCACCGGCCAGACCTAAGAAGACATTCTACTTAATTATATAGGTAATTTGCAATTTACTAATATTTATTGTAAATATCTTAATATATGTTGCTGTTTTATGATAATAAATATACCTTACAAATTATATTAGAAATACAATTAGTGCAAGAAGACAAGTCTGGTACAGAAGCTCTCTATATCCCATTACTATATACATACTATATTCCCAGTAATTAGCCGGACAAATAGTATTAATATCCTGGATCTATCAGATGGAATTGCCCAGGGCTAGGAATGTTTGCCTTTGTAATGGTCAATTTTGTTTTTTAACAATCCTTGCCAGCTCTATTCCCTCCCTAGTTCGTGACTACCATAGCACTCTACCCTTGCACACCTATTGATTGTTCTATCCGCATCTGAGGTCTTCTACCTCTCAGGGCATACCATTCTTATGCATGTCCCTTCTGCGCGTAGTTGGTGCGGGTTCGCCCCCTCCCTAATAGAGTTTTCTCCTTAAGCGATATCGACTCTGAAACCCTGGTAATCTCACCACGTGTACCGTCGGGCTTGGTCGGCAACTCCTCCTACGTGATTACAAGTCTGGACCTTATGTGATCTCTAAGTAATAATAATCTCGGCAATTATATAATTTATATAATGGGTTGCAAAAAAAGTTCACAGCTTTTTTTTCTGTTATTTCAATGAAAACTCCATTTTCTTGTAAATATCCTTTACATATCCTTTCTGCGATATCCTCTGTCATAGAGTGAGGGTTTTTTGTGACCAAAGCATGAATTTGGTCATTATCAACATGAAAGGATGGCGCTCTTTACGTCTTTTAAGTCAACATTTTCAGTTCTGAAGCTAGTACGGACGGTGCTTTCTCCTAAAGGCTCGTCGCCATACACACTGCAAATTTTGTTAACCGAATCAAAATACAAAAATGAAATTTTTTTCCTTTCATTTCGAGCAAGCAAAATACCACTTAAAGATAAGGAATCTCAGTTGAAACTGATGCACAAAAGCACCTTAACTAATCCTTTTATTGACCAAGTAAGCATGGTTTTATAAACAGGGAGAGTTAAGTTGAAATATTGAAAAACGCCATGAAATAATTTTGCAACCCAATGTTTAAATAATTTATTACTATGTTTCATGATTATGCACCAATACGAGTAGCGAATTTATTTATCTTAATTACCTATTATTCATATCCTTCTTAAGATTACGATTTAAATGGCTAAAATTAGCTTTGTAGTTCGGTGAATTACGTAAAGCAGCCCGAAGTGAGTGTATTAAAAAAAGTTGATGGGGAATGGCAGTGCTGACAAAGTATTTTGAGAGTTACATGATGTTACTAATAATTTTCTATACAATATCTATAACATCTTTTCATTCTGTCTGTCTTGATCTTTGTTGATTCAGGATCAAACATATCATCTTGCAGATTCTTTCTTGCCAGAGCTGGATATACCATACGTATTCATAGTTAAGACAGGATATCGTCTGTCGGGTTAGCTAAAAGTTTTCAGGTAAGTGCTAAAATGTTTTCGAATTTTATCTGTGAAACTGTATCCCGACATATTTGAAAGATGTTTCTGTTTTTCAGTCACTTTATGTTTATGTTATTAGATCTGTTACTCCTAAAGGTAGTAGGGTTCACCTCTATATTGAGATTATTTTTACATCGCTCAAAAGCTGGTGGAAATTTTATTTTCTTGAAAAAAATTGTTTGAAAATATTCCTAAGTAATCATAAAAGTTTTTTTCTTCTTATTCGAATGAACTTTTCGACTTTTAGAACATTAAATAATGTATGAAGCATTTCAGCCTTTCCTCATTCGAAAGAAGTTCTGGCAATTTATTTAAAATGCCTAACTTTGCTAACGTAACTTGTAAATAATAATGTATTACTATGTTTCACGATTATGCACCAATACGAGTAGCGAATTTATTTATCTTAATCACCTATTGTTCATATTCTTCTTAAGATGTGTTTTTTGAAAGATGGAAGGATAGAGAAATCTTTCTCTATAAACACGCCATCTCATAATTCATAAAATTATATGTAGGAAGTGAACATAAGGCAGATTTTTTTTAGTAAGTGTTTAAGTTATAGATTTTTTTAAAAAAAAATTGGTGCGAGATGCCTAAGTTCTAAAAACTATAAGGAATACATATACATATATACAAGATATAAAATTAAGGCATGTAAATACAAAATTAAATTATATAATACCTAATTAATACAAAAAACATATCATAATACACAGTAAGAAACAGAAATCGACAAAACCAAAAAGCAATGAAGAATACTTATAATTGTGTACAGGATAAATATCAGAATGAGTGACGCAGGCTGGCATTGTGGACATGTCTATAGCGATAAGCGAATTCAATAATTCAGCAATTATTTCTTCACTGAGGAATTTCGCCCGTATTTTAACATTGTAGTAATAATTCGAATACTTTGGAGGATTTGTGTGATGATATAGAATATTTCGAGGAATATTATTGTAAACAGTAGCAATGAAACAACAAGTTTGGTGTGTTGGCACAACTAAGCTATAGTAATTTTTCGCTCTTGTAGAAAAACGAAGAGTTTATCTCGTCATTTATCCCCCGCCCTCTTCCCTTGGCCCGAGAAACCCCGTATAATGCGAGTTAGGGGTGAACAAAAAAAAAAAAAAAAAAGAAAAAAACAGTAATAAATAATTATAAGGCAATTAAGGACATTTTTTTTTTTTTTTACAAAATTGATTTTTTGACTATTTTGCATTTCTTATCTTTCAGTTTTATCAAAATTCGCCATCTGATTAATTTAAAGAACAGTAAAGTCCTTTAACATTGATATTCAGAAATGAAATAATTTTCAAAAGGTATTAATTAATCATTTAATTTCGTTCCAAATCACACTATAATTATTTCTTCGATAACGTAAAAATTATCATATAAATATAGTAAAAAAAATTAAATACATCAAATAAATTGTTTTAGTATATAATTAATTACATATTTGAATTTTAGGGAGCGGCGTGGTCTAGTGGATAGAGCGCTAGTCTGCTGTCCTGGGTTCGAATCCCGGCTGTTGCGGAATATTATTTATTCTGTTAATTCAGTCGGGGGGCGACCCTAGGGTATGGAGACCCTCCTGGGGCAGACCCAGCCACTATAAAGTGGGTACCCAAATTAATTGGGGAAAAACCTGGCGACTGAGCGCGATTAAGGCCTAATCACCTCATTGCCCTGCCGTTGGCCTTGAAACAGTACGAATCTCTATATGTGCTGAGCCCAAGACCCTCCATGGGTTGTAGTGGTACAGGTTTTTTTTTTTTTTTTTTTTTACATATTTGAATACAATGCCTCAATTTATGAAATTTCCTACAAAAATATTATACCCATTACTGGAACCTACCTGCCTGTTCGGATTTGCAATACCTTCATTTGCTTTTTACTTGTTAGAAATAACTTGTTTAAAGTTACACGTGATTAAACAATTTAGTCCTCTTAGAAGTTCATTAAGAAAACAGAAGCATACTTACAGGAATAGCTTCTGACTTCGGAAATAGCTCATTAAATACCTCTTCAAGGGCATAACGTTACAATCTAAAGTAATATAGATTAAAATTTAATATTTCTCTAATTTTACCTACAAGGAGAGACACACTTTATTTATAAATAGACAAAATGATGCTGCCCAACTTGATTGGGTTGCTATAACACAGCATACCGATTATTTCCTTTAGGAATATTCTTAATATTATAAATTATAATTTTAAATCCTTAATTATAAGCGCAATATAGTTTTTTTTTCTATTTTCTATTCTTTTTAATTTTTTTTTACTTTATTTTTATCCTTTTTTTTTTTCTTTCAAATTCAAAAAGGTTCAAAATTCTCTAAATTTAAATTATTTTTATTGTTGATCGTTAAAACAATGAATTAGAATCTATAACAGATTTTCTTTAGATATCTTGTTCAGAGGCTTATTAAGATAAAGAGAGAGAGAGCGAGGGAGAGAAGTTTTGTGTACTTAAAAACTTTGATTAAGCCTCATGGACTTATTTTATTACCATATTGGTACTAGTAGGATTTTTTAAAATTAGTATTTATATATTTTTACTTTCATCTACCTGAACATTAAATATATAGGAAGAGAAAGTATTGCAATCATGACAATTCTCGAATTTCAGTTTTCATCGGAAACACATGGGTCCCCTGGGTCCAAATAACCAAGTCCCCAAAAAACGTGTTTGTGTGTGTGTGTGTGTGTGTGTGTGTGTGTGTGTGTGTTTGTGTGTGTGCAGTAAGCCTGGCTTGAAAACGAAAAGTCATACGACAGTAAAATTTCATATTAAAGAAATTATACGTCCGAGATGTAAAGTCAACTTGTTCACTAAAATCGGCTTACCGAAAGTGTTACTTTATTCGATGCATTTGGCACCTTTTGACGATTTTATCAAAAACGGTTCTAACAATTTTGAATAAACTCGCTACTTACCTATTAATGAAATATATAGCAATTAATTTCACTTACCTATATATGAAATGAATAGGAGGGAGAAGTATTGCAATCGTAAAAATCTGGTGAGCGCATCACACGACTTTCACTTACCTCCGTTGTTAAAATAAATTTAAGAATTTTTAAATACATTTGAAGAATAGATAAATTGTTAAAGAATTAATTATTTTGAATTTCAATAGAAACATGTAATTTATTAAATAATCTATTATATTTTTATCTACAACAATCAGTTAGTTATATCGGCTTTTCATCACTCTCCATTATTCTTTAAAATTCCGTGAATTAGATAATATTTTTCATAAAATCTTTAGCTATCCAACGATATGCTATACTACTATTATAGTAGAATATTACTATTCTTGTGTTCAAAAACACAAAAATTGCATAAAAAAATATGTTCGCACTTATCTCCTTTAGTTGTTTATCAAATTTGCTCAAATTTCATATTTACATGTTATTTATCAATGCTAATAAGGTAATGTACCTAATTTTTTGTAATCTACAAAATTAAAGGTACTTTAGGGGAAGAAAATTTAAAATATCGGCATTTAAGCCCTGTCAGACTATTTCAATCAGAAATAAAATTACATGATATTAAATCCCATCAAATTTTACATCGATATAGCGAGTTTAATCAAAATCGTTTGAGCCGTTTTTGAGAAAATCGTAAAAAGGTGAAAAATGCATAGTATAAAGTCGCTCTTCTGGTTAGTTGGTTTTGATGAAAAAGTTGTTGTAACATCTCGAGTGTATAGTTGTCTTAAATATGAAATTTCAGTTTCGTACTACTCTTCGCTTTAGCGCTAGACTTATCAAACACACACACAAATGTGTATCCGTTGAAAACTTGAGTTCGAAACTTTTCGATCGCAATATTTTCTCTTTCTACATATGTAGAATATATGTATTACTATATAGTAAGTGAAAGTAAAAATATGTACAGATAGCACAGGTAGTTAGAGATCCCTATCCAAATAAAACCTAAATAGGCAAAAGTTGGAATTCCCACTACAGTAGCTACAGCAGTTCGATTAGCCTCAGCAGCATAAAAGTGATATTAAATGAATAAACAAAAGAAATTATATTTATAAAGAAACCGGCATCAAACCTCTAGATTTACCATTTTTTTTTACAAACATAAGGGGTACTCACTACGTTTGCTATAGCATGCTAAACCCATTTTGCTATTGTGCTAAACCCATCAATTTTATACTGGAAATAACTGTAGAAACTCGACGGGTTTAGCAAAATAACACAAATAGCATGCTATAGCAAACGTAGTGAGTACCCCTATTGATATAAATTTAAATGCTATATGAACAATTATTGTTCAATGTTAATGTTAGTTTGATTTGGATATTTCTGGAAGAAGTCAGCGAACTTTACGAATAAACATGAACATATAATATTGTGTAATGATGTCATGACGTCACCCTTTCCGAAATTCAAATATAGTTTCTAATCACATGAATGAATTGCAACGATTTCCCTCGTATTGCGCATTTCATATAAGCATGAACTTTAGCCGTATCACGTATAGGATTTGGAATGGGTGTAACTCCTGATATAAATGCAGATCAGTTTACAGCACTTGATCAAACTATTGGCACAGATACCGTCCCATTCATCATATCAAGTGGGTGTGAATTACTTGTCTTAAGCAAATATTTATCTATGTTCTTACTTTTACATAAAATCATGAAATAAACTACGTTTTTCTAACTTATAAGTCTTAATGGAATATTTTATATTATCTTCATCATACGGAAAAAAAAGAAAAGAAAATGTATATATTTATATGTATAATATATATGTATAATGGCAGACTTTATTGTTGTATTGATAAAATCGATTTTCCTTTCATCTATAGATGGATTCATACACGACTGATTTTTTAAATAATATGATGTATTGTAGCAATAAAAATATAATTTATTAAAATTACAACAACAAAAAAGTCGTCAAAAAGTTTTAAAATCCAAAGTTTGTTAACAAGATTTATTGTGAAAAGGTCACGGGAGTTAATACTTTCAGCCTAAAATATATTTCAAAAATTTTAACTTTAATTTTAAAAAGTTAATGTTTACTACTAGGGTGAGCTGTCCAAAAACATCTGAAAAGAAATAAAACAAAACATTATTTTTGGCACTGTGACTGGTGGTTTCTTTTTATTTAAATGTCTAACTGGGGATCACCTGTGTTGTAGTAGCTAACATAACAGCCTTACATGCCAAACTCGGCAGATAGTTCTAAAAAGGAACTAAAAAAATCCTTGTTATACGGTCGTTTGGTGGGGACGTTAAATGGTAGTCCTAAGCCTGTGCGATGCTTTTTGTTTTAGACCGCTATATTAATTTAACCTGCTTAAACAAAATTTAGGACTCCCACTTAGGAATCCCGGCTTTTATCACAGCATTTATCCCCCACCCTCATCCCCTGGCCCGAGAAACCCCGTATAGCCTTCAAAGGCGAGGTAGAGTTGGAGAGAAAAAAAAAAAAGGAATTAAAGGTTGTTATGCTAGGTTAGTAGTTAATCCCATATATGACTTCAAATATCTTAAAAGGTAATACAAATTTTCTGCCACATGTAAATATTAGCAGTTATATATTGTAATTAATAAGAGAAATATAATTTTTCAAAAATTGAATCAGCTGATGCGCTCGATGATAACAGTCATACGTTACTTCGTCTCTCAGATTTTTGCTTTTTTCAGTAGGAATTCGCTTGAGTTCAGTCTGGAAAACATCACTAGACCTCAGGAATACTACAGAAAGCAGTGAATATTGGAGAAATTTCGGTAAGCAAAGTTATAATTTACTTTGTACAATCACGAAAAAGTGAAAGGAGGGTCACTGATCAGCTGATTGCCGCTAGCTCGGCAAGCTCGGGCTTGCTTTTCTTTTCCTTATCTTTCTTTTATTTATTTTTTTTCCTTCTTATTCTTATTCCATTATATATTTATTTCTATTTATTTTTTTTTAATCAATGCGATATTTTCATCAAGTGATGTCCTCGAAAGTTACAAGTAAAAGATCTAGATCTGCAGGTTCAAACTCGTCTCCCACAAAACAGAGACCTCGCCGTGATAATAATAAAAAAATGATTCCACCAGCGACTGCTTCAGCTACCTCTTTAGAATCTGAACCACAGCCTAGCACATCATCACAAGGATTAACTGAAGAATCGCCGTTTTTTACACCGAATCCATTTCAGATCCTTCAAATTGAAAAAGAAACAATGGAATCTTCTCCTATACCAAAAGAACCACAACCTCCACCAATATTTGTTAAAAATATTAAAAACTTTCAACTTCTGTGTGCGCATCTAAACAAATTAACCGATCCTAACAGTTATTATTGTATATGTAGAACCAGTGATACTAAAATATCCCCGACTACCGCCGAAACCTACAGAAAAATAGTGAAATATCTGACGGAGACCAAAGCTGATTTTCATACATATCAGTTACGCCAGGAGAGAGCTTTAAGGGTTGTAATTAGAAACCTACACCCTTCGACACCAGCAGCAGCTATCCAAGAAGAACTGACGGAGATAGGCTATAAAGTGCGACAAGTCACCAACGTCCTAAAAGATAAAATTCCTCTGCCTCTATTCTTTGTGGACTTGGAACCATCAGCAGGAGTTGAAAAAATTTATGACCTGAATAGATTATACTATACTAGCGTAAGAGTTGAAATTAGTGAAAACCTTACACTAAGAAAGAAATAGTTCAGTGCCACAATTGTCAGACATATGGTCATACCAGAAGTTATTGTCACCACATACCACGCTGTGTGAAATGCGGTGAACAACATAAGTCAGAAGAATGTACAAGACCAAGATCAACACCCGCTGTTTGTGCTCTGTGCCTCAAGGACCACCCGGCTAGCTACAAGGGATGTCAAGTCTACAAGAACCTCAAAAGCAGATACCAAAAACCTCAGAATCTGGATGAAACAGCTGAACCGATCAGAAGCAAAAGACATCCTTCAAAAACAATTGATTCCAATGTAACATTTGCCCATCTACTTGGAGGTGGGAACCAGAACAAAGAGGCCGAGGCCCTGCCGGAACAACGCACACTTCAAAATCCTCAAACCGTTCCACAACCAACTATTCCTCAAAATTTACCCAACCCTCAAAAACCTCATCCAGATCAAATTTCTCATATTCCTCCTCCATCAAATGTCTCAGACCTTACAAGTTTGATGACATCCTTCATCACTGAAATCAAATCCCTCGTTATGCCGCTAATATCACTACTTACTAATCTTGTAACAAAAACTTAATCCCTTCCTTAAAAAATCCTTAAATGACTTCACCTAACTCCTTATCCATTCTCCTATGGAATGCGAATGGTGTTAGAAATCATACTGACGAACTTACAGCTTTATTGCAAGACAAAACCGTTGACGTAGCACTTATTATTGAAACTAGACTAACCACTAAACAGTACTTTAAAATACCTCAATACGTAACATACCGTACGGACCACCCAGACGGCAAAGCCCATGCCGGTACTACTGTCATTGTGCACCAGTCCCTCTCTCATCACTTACTCCCACTTCCTACCTATGATTTCCTACAAACCACAGCCATAGTAATCAAAACTTTTTCCTTTCCGGTAACCCTTACATCAGCATATTGCCCTCCCAAACATTCCATTTCCAACACCGAATTTGTATCCTTTCTAAATTCCTTAGGAAATCATTTCATTCTGGGTGCTGACTTAAATGCCAAGCATCAACAGTGGGGTTCGAGAACCACGAATTCTCGTAGACGAAATTTGCTGTCTGCACTCAACTCCCGTCATTTCAATCTCCTGCCTCCTGATTCCCCTACCTACTGGCCAACCGATCCCAACCGTAATCCTGACATCCTTGACTTCTTCATTCACAGCGGATTAGGCTCCCTCAACTATTCCGTAACTCGCCTTGATGAACTATCCTCTGACCACAGTCCACTGATCCTTAAAGTATCCCTAACTCCTATTCCGAAACCCATTCCACCTTCATTTATCCGAGGCCCTATCAACTGGAACCTCTTCCGCCAAATCCTTAATATTGACCTCAGTGTGACCCTCAAAACACCGGATGACCTTGATGATTCCGTCTACTCCTTTTCTACCGCCATTCAGCAAGCTGTCTGGACTGCCTCCTCTCCTAAGCACTCCAATAGAACTCCTCAGCAAAACCATTTACCTCAACACCTAGCTGACCTCATCCATGCAAAACGCCGAGCCAGATCATTATGGCAAAGAACCCGACACCCAACAGATCGCCGCTCCTATAACTTTTATTGTAGGCAATTAAAGCGGGAGTTGGCGACCTTCCGTTCTCAGTCCTTTAATTCCTACCTCTCCTCTCTATCAGCTCGAGATAATTCCCTGTGGAATGTGATCAAAAAGATCCTAAAATACCACAAAGTTTCCCATTCTCTCCGGCGTGGTGATGACTCCTGGGCTGCGTCTGATGAAGATAAAGCCAAGGAATTCGCCACACACCTCTCCAAAGTATTCACTCCTCACCCGGAATCCAACAGAAATCATACCACAACAGTTGAAGAATTCCTTTTCTCACCAATACCTCTTTCCCTACCTCCTAAAGCTATTAATCCATCTGAGGTGAAATATCTTCTTCAAAAACTGACCCTTCGTAAATCTCCTGGACACGATCTCCTTACCCCCCAGATCCTGCGACAACTTCCCCAGAAAGCCATTATTTTTCTTACATACATCTACAACTGCATCCTTCGCACCACCTATTTTCCTCTCTTATGGAAACATTCCACAATCTTTCTATTCCTAAAACCAGGTAAACCTTCCAGTAACACTTCATCCTACAGACCTATTAGTCTACTCCCCATCCTCTCAAAAGTCTTTGAAAAACTCCTTCTAAAACGAATCCTGCCTATATTTGAATCACAAAATCTTCCTTCCCATCAGTTTGGTTTCCGTGCTCATCATTCTACTGTTCAACAAGGACTCCGAGTTGTAGACCATATTTCCTCAGCCCTTGAATGCAAAGAGTATTGTTCTGGTGCGTTTCTGGACATAGCGCAAGCTTTTGACCGGGTATGGCACACCGGATTACTATTCAAGCTTTTACTATAAACGCATTTACCCCAGTCCCTATACCTCATTCTACGATCCTATCTCTCAAACCGCTCCTTCCGAGTTCGCTGTGGTGTAGAATTTTCTAACTTTTATCCCATTGAGGCCGGTGTTCCTCAAGGCAGCGTCTTGGGATCCGTCCTCTACATCCTTTACACTGCTGATATTCCTAATCATCCTGACACCTTTCTGGCAAAATTTGCAGATGACACCGCCATCCTATCATCCAATTCCGATCCTGAAATAGCATCCTTAATCCTGCAAAGACACCTTTGTCTTATCGAGGACTGGTGTAATGCTTGGCGTATTAAGGTTAATGAAAGCAAATGCACCCACTTCACCTTCACCCTTCGACGCAAATCCTGTCCAATGGTTCATTTCAATTCCATACCGCTTCCTTCCTCAGACACAGTCCGGTATATTGGCTTACTACTAGACAAAAGATTGACGTGGAACCCACATAAAAGACTTAAACGAAAAGAACTCAACAGACGATTCGGACAGTTATACAGACTACTAAACAGAAAATCTAAGCTTACTGTTGACAACAAATTATTACTTTACAAGACAATACTGAAGCCAATGTGGACCGACGGACTTGAACTGTGGGGGACAGCCAAACGTTCTAACATCAAACGCATTCAATCTTTTCAATCCAAAGTCCTCCGAACAATAGTAAATGCTCCTTATTATGTCTCCAACTATACCTTACACCACGACCTTAATGTTCCATTTATTTCAGACCTGATTCCATCTAAATTTTTCAAATTCCACCAGAACCTCATTCATCATCCTAATCCTCTAGCACAATCCCTATCCAGCTCCACTCATCCATACAACCCTCCTAGAAGGTTGAAACGGCAGTGGCCCCGAGACATATTGTAAACATCTATTCTGGAGTTCTGACACTGGTCAGATTCTCCTCTCATGTGCGGTGTGATTGTGGCTGTGGCGCCCTCACTTAGCTTCCGCTGGCTCTCACCAGTGATGCGGCTGAGAGGGAGGCGCTGGGATCCTTTTGACTCTGCTTGTCCTTCCACAAGTGGGGGGACAAGCCCCGTCTGGGGTTCTCGAGCTGATTGTAAATATTGTACATAGGTATGAATGTGACATGTTTTGTTTATTTATTTGTTAACTTCATTTATTTGTATTTATTTTGTCTATAAATTTTGTTATTGTATACGTTTATTTATTTTGATTTTATTTTATGTAATTTGACTTTCCTTTTGTTTATATTGTAAATATTGTATGAATGAGATCCTGTAGCACTATTATTATTGTCTATTATGACAAATTGTAATATATACGAATAAAAAAAAAAAAAAAAAAAAAAAAATCAAATAATTAATGTTAATTTTATTTTTTCGAATCTCGAAGGTTCGGTTTGAGTTTTAGACTATTTCTTAGCTCTAGGAAGGAGTAAAACGGTAAATGTCAAACAATGTTGTGTGCCTGGACGTGACGCTGGACAGGCGTCTAACCTTTTCTAGTCATGTCCGGTAGAGACTTATACGGGACCGATCGAATCGCATAGGCTCCATCATCTGCTGACTTCGCCGCAGCTCCCGCATCGCCGAAATTACAGATTTACAAGGCCATCATCAGAACAAATCTTCTCTATGGTGCATTGGTGCTCAACCACCTCTATATATCTGCCCTCCAGAGACTGCAGAGCTTCCAGAACGCCGTCTTTCGGCGGATAGTCAAAAGAACCTCGCTCCAAGCAGCAAGGAACGCCACAATGTATGAGGAGCTCCAGTTACCCCAGGTGTCTGAGTTCATAGGTCGGAAGCACAGTAAGTTCTTTGATGGGCTGAAGAAGATCTGTGGTAACCCACTTTTCAGAGATATAACACCGTCACCCAGGCTCAGAAGGTTTTTCCCCTGAGTTGACGTTATCACCGATGGAAGGGGTCTGAGAGCCGTTGGAGCCGTTTTTGAGACAATTATAAGGTGCAAAATGCAAGGTATAAAGTGCTCTTCTGGTTATTTGATTTTTATGAAAAAGTTGCTGTAACATCTGGGTTTTGCGGTCTGAACCCACTTAACTTTTTTAGCCAGTAGAATGGTTCCTCCCCATCCACAGATGTAAAAGGCCATTTTTAATGTTTTGTTCACCTTAAAATGCCCTCGGGCATAAGAAGGAAATATTTTACGTATGGCATATATTATTTTGTGTTTTTTTTTTTTTTTATAAGTAAATGGTGGATGAGAAAAAAAAATTGATCATTAGTAAAATGATTTGTCATATCACTAATAATCATTAAGTAAACAGATAAGTTTTCTCCATTTATTTCCAGCTTATACGACCTGTTGTGCAAGAGACCATTTCAATAACAAACTGATAAAAAAAGTGATGAAAAGCATTAGAGGATTGGGGGCAGTTGCGAAGGTACTTTGGAAGGCTAAGCCCGAATATATTAATGTCTATCCAAAGTTATCTCATCCGAAGTTATTCTCGAGGGAGGTTGAGTGTGTGCTGACATCCCTCCCTGTTCCCTTGGGTATCGCACATCATAATGTTCTTCATAGTCGGTCGGGGAATTATTTGTTCTCATCAAATGAACAAATAGAGTCTATAATAATTTACCCTTAATTATTTATTTAATTATCATTTTTATAGGTACATTCAGCAGCAAATATTCTTTGAAAAGATTATTTTTATCTTGTATTTTTTATTATATATTATTCTCTACTCTCATTTAAACATAGTATTTTTTTTTCTTGTTCGTACATTTTTATTAGAAGTCGTCTTTTGATTTATTTTATTTGTTCATGTTATTAGTTTAATTCAGTTGTTTTCAATTACTTTACTCTAAGACTCCAGTCTTAAATCCATTTTTCATTTTCTGTAATATTATTCTGAAGTTCCGGAGTAAATAAAGAATTATTTTCATTAGTACATACTATTATATCTGCTCAATGCTATTAAATAATTATACACTTAAAAACCATTCTCAATCACTCTTTATAATTCTCAAAATTAGAACAGCTATTTATTTAAGCATTTTATTTAAGAATCTGTTGAATGTTAATATATAACACATACAATTTTTAAAAAAGTTTATAAATATAAAATTAACGGAAGCTCTTTTTGAAATATGAAAAAATCGTATGATGGCATTATTATCATGGGAACGATTGATTGGTCGCCTCATAGTAAGATAACTCGCCTACCGGATCTTTGTACAAACATCCTTTTATTAGCGATATTAATTTTCATTTTCAGGGAAATAAGGAACATTCTGCTTTGATCCTGAAGTTAATGGATCATACGATTTTACATATTATTTCTACTACAAAAGATTATAAACAAAATTAATTTCGTTATTACCTAAAAAAGATCTGGTGCAGGCAACATACGACTTTCACTTATCTCGGTTGTTAAAATTAATTTAATAACTATTAAATAAACTTAAAAATGAAAAAAAAAAATTTAAGTAATCTATATATATATATATATATATATATATATATATATATATATATATATATATATAATAAATAATAAATAAATTCTTTATTATTCTGGGACATGTCCCTTTAGAATAAATTATACAGAATGTACAAAAGGGCTTAAGAGTCTTAGAGTAAATTAATTGAATAAAAACAAGTTAATAATTGCTGGTATAAAATAGACATTTTTCAATGAGAAAAAAACAAAAAAAAAAAAAATAATATATAAAAAAGCTTATTTACAATTTTATTGAGCCTGGGTATTCATTAAATTATTAAATATGCGGGATTTAAAGGTTAAAAGAGTGTTGGAGTGACGGATGGTAGGAGGGATAGAATTCCATAGGATTGAGGATCGGATAAGAAAGTATCTGTCGAAATGTGCCGTTCGGTGGGCCGTACTGTATAAATCTGAAGGCCTGGAGCGTGTATAACGGGAATGGACGGAGGATTTGAATTATAGGAGGTCAAAAATGTATGATGGACGGCGGGATCGGATTACTTGGTAAAGGAATGACGCAAGGAAATACTTGCGACGATTGGAAGGGTAAAGCCACTTCAACTCGCCATAAAATTGGGATACAGAGGTGTATCTAGAGACTCCGAAGATTTATTTATTTAACATTTATATATATAGCGAACCTTGCTTCGGGCGAGTGCTATTTAAATGTGGGGCCTCTTATTTTTTAAAAACTTCAGTTTGATGTATAAAGAATTCATCTCTTTAGGATTATGATTTCATTGTAACGAAAAGAACATTTAGTAAAAAAGAATATGTTAATTATAATAAAACAATATTATATTATAACGTCTATTCATTATTATAGTTAATCATCGACAGAAATTAGAAACATAAATTTGTCAAAAATGAATTGGTTTAGTTTATTTGTTTGTTATATTCAACGGTCCCTGTTTTATTCAGTTTATTAATATTTTATATTCCAAATGAACTTTTCATAAATACATTTTAAAAGTTAATTTCGTTTCCATGGGAGTCCCATTTAGTTTACAATGAAATATATGTTTTTATTAAATGATCTAAAAGTAGAAATAATTATTAGCAATATTAGTTTTTAACAACTTTCCATTCAATTTTACTACTTACGTGCGATTTGCTACTTAAATTGTTTTCTAAAATGACGAGTACTAAATGAAAGAATATAACTAAAAGGAATTAGTCCTGGTGGCGGTCAGTGAATGAAACGATTGAGTAGTTTCAACAATTTATTTTTTGCCAATGTTTCGACCCCCATTGTTGGTCATCATCATTGTTATACTCTGAGAGTTTCCCTTCGCCCACAATACGCCCTGATGATGAACCACAATGGAGATCGAAACGTTGGGAAAAATAAATTGTCGAAACTACTTAATTGTTTCATTCACTGACTGCCACCTGGACTAATTCCTTTTAGTTATTCTCAACGGTCAACTAATTGTATCCACTATGATGGAAAGAATATAACCTTTACGTTCACTATAAACTCCCTCATCACAACATTTCAAATAATATAAGTTCATAAGTTTACGGGCTAATAGTCTTAGCTACTTAATATTAACTTGTACGATTTATTTTTATTGCATAATAACTTTTCTAACATCTTGCGCTTTCCAACGGTTTTATTATACTATTGGGTTGTGTCACCTGAAATGTCCATTTTCAAGGTAAAGGAATTTTATTAAAAATACGATACGAAAACAAGATAATTTTATTCGAAGTATTTACCTTCTTTTTCTACACATTTTTCCCAACGTGACACCAACTTTTTTATCCCCAAACTGAAAAACTCCGAGCTTTGAAGTGAAACAAAATCTGAAAACTCACTTTTCACTTGATCATAATTTTCAAAAAGTTTTGAAACATGGGGTCTTGCTGCCGCTCAGTGAGATCATGAGGTATCCATGTATCGAGCTTTTTTACTTTACTTTAATACACTTTAAATATCTGGAAACGGTAGATGCACTTACATTTAATTGTGCTGAGAGTCCTTTAACTGTTTGGTAGGGGTTTCCTTCTACAGTATGTTTGAGGACATCGTTGTATATTACGGACGGAGGTCTTACTCAGGGCAAGTTTTCCAAGTCGGTATCCCCAGCTGAAACTTAGCAAACCAACGGCGAATGGTCCGTTCATTAACACTCCCTTCCCAAAAGCCTTGCAAATATTTCTAGCGGCCTTAGCTGCTGAATGGCCGAGTTTGAACTCGTACAAAAATATTACTCGAAAATCGCGTGTTTCCATGTTCATATTTGAAGGCATAATAAAAAGTGGGTAAATGATTGGGAAGCTAATGTTTATAATACAAAGGTAGATAATTAATTAGTAACTGTTTACTTTAAATATGTAATCATTCGGAAGAAAACAACAGAGACCTGCAAAATCCTTTATGTATTTTAGAAACTATAAAAAATGACATTTCATGTGAAACAACCCAATACTCATATTTCAGGAATAATTTTTTTTTATGATTTGACCAGAGAAAATTTATTTTTCCCCTTTAAAGAAAAGCTAAATTGCAATGGATTTTACTTATAATCCTTCAGGAAAAAAATGCCCAAAATGATGGCGACAACCGTGTCCAAATCCATCCAGTGGTTTAGAAGGAGTTAGCGGGCCCTACATGAACTGACCATTGTTAAATGATGTCAACTAACATAGCTTTATTATATTATTTTTAGTTTTGACATATTAAAAATTATTGTAGATAGGAAAGGTACTTAATAAAGCAGTTTACTATAGCTCTGTAGGTTTTACGAGGGCAATATTAATAAAACTGTATTTTTGAGAGCATGTGGGGAGGAAAGTAATCTTCTAATGCAGCGTTATACTTCTCACAGATCTTAATATTTCCAAGAGTGTGTTCACTTACGTCTTCTGATGTATGCCTCTTAAAATTATTACTCTTCTTTCTCTCTGTGTGACAATTTTAACAGAATATTAAAAAAAGTAAAACTTGATAATAATAAACTAACTTCATATCTTTATTAACTTTTATTTGTATGCTAAATTTATGGGGTAATGTCCCAATTTAGTCGATGTCGTAGAAATATGTAATAATGTAAATATGAAAGGAGATTTTCTCTATAGTCGTCAATATATTGGGTTATAAAATAAATTTCCAACGTTTTTTTACTGGTGATTTCAATAAAAACTTCAGATTCTTGTAAATACTTATAATCAATTATATATGACCTATTTTGATCTATTAAATGTTCTCATCTTTCAGGTAATTTTTGGAATTTGGTTATCATCAACGGTTGAAGGACGACCCGAGCGCTTTGCATCTTCCAAGTCAAAATTTCCAGTTCTGAACCAAGCAAACCTTTTACGGACGGAGCTTTCTCCTCAGGGATCATATACATACACATTGCAATGTTTTTCAACCGTCTGTGCTGCGTATGTTCCATTTCCAAAATTAAAAATCATTGAATGTTATATATTTTCGACTTTAAGGAAGCAAAATAAAACTTAGAGATAAGGAATCTCGGTTAAAAATGATGTATAAATGCACCTTAGCTATTTTTTTTTTTTTTTAATATGTAAACATTATTCACCTAGTAAACATTATTTTATAAACGCAGAAAGGATTAAATTAAAATACGAAAAAACCCTGCTTAACTTGTTTCACAACCCAGTTCTTACCTTAGATCGCATCGATGATATAATTGATAACTTAATTTTTCACCCGATAACGATATTCAATTCTAAACATGGTTTATATAACATCAAAGTCTAAAATAATCGTTGAAAATGTTGAGTTAATATCCTACAGAAAAATTAATTTGCTGAAAAGTATTGCATAATTGCATGGAATCTCTGTCGAAGTTTGTTTATTGTTTATTTTCTTAACACTATGTTCATGACGCTAATCGGACGATGCTACAGTAGGAATCCTAAATTTTGCCTTTATAGGTTTGATTAGGATAGGGATCTTTAACGAGTACCTGACATCGCTTAGGGTGACATGATAGGAGAAATATCTTCTTGCGTTTTAAAGTTAAGGAAATGATGCAGAGATTCGCAAAATGAAATACAGCGTGAAAACCCTAAAAACCACTTGAAAAGATGCTCGAATGGTTCAAAGTTTAATCAGTGCTAGTTATAAATAGTATATATATATATATATATATATATATATATATATATATATATATAATGTTATTGTATTATATATCATTTTACTGTTAATCAGTAAATAAACAATCGTATTTAGGCTACGTTTCGAGCCGAAAATTTATGATGGACGACAGGTTTGAATAACTTGGTAAAGAAATGTTCCAAGGAAATACTTGCGAAAAAAACCATTTCATCTCGCCGTAAAATTGGGATACAGAGGTGTACCTAGGGACCCCGAAGGTGAAACGAACAAACCAATTAATTAAGCGTTTTATTTTTACTTCGAAATCTCCAGACACACCACCCTATACGGTATAGTAGTAGTCCAAATGGGGGAATATTTGAGAGGTAACGAGGAGCTTTTGGCTTTCATATGGGAATAAGTAACGAAATGGAATGCAGGCGCTTTAAGGTCGAAAAGGTACTGAAATAGGAGATTTTAGAAATACGGTTTTTGAAGGATAGATTAGATCAAAGATCACTCCTAGATTCCTGACGGTAGGAAAGAACTTTTGTAGGATTACCGTGTAGTAACCGAATCAGGATATGTAGAACAGTTTTCAAGAGATGATGGGGTCCCATAACAATTGTTTTTGTTATTTCAACATTTATTGGGTTCTTTCACATGAATTGTCCGTTTTATAGTTCCTGAAATACATAAAGGATTTTGCAGGTCTCTGTTTTCTTCCGAATGTTCACATATTTAAAGTAAACAGTTACTAATCCTCTACCTTTGTATTATAAACATTAGCTTCCCAATCAATTACTCCCTTTTTAGTATACCTTCAAATATGAAAATGGAAACACGTGATTTTCGAGTAATATTTTTGTACGAGTTTAAACTCGGCCATTCAGCAGCTGAGGCCGCTAGAAATATTTGCAAGGCGTTTTTGGAAGAGAGTATTAATGAACGGACCATTCGCCGTTTCAGCTGTTTTAAGTTTCAGTTTTCAGCTGGGAATAACAGGTATAATAAAGACCTCCTACTTAATAGACAACGATGTCCTCAAACATACAGTAGAAGGAAATCCCTACCTAACAGTTACAGGAATCTCAGCACAATTAAATGCATGTGCATCTATCGTTTCCAGACATTCAAAGTGTATTGGGAAAGTAAAAAAGCTCGATACTTGGGTACCTCATGATCTCATTGAGCGGCAGCAAGACCCCATGTTTCAAAGCATACCGTGCAAAAATTGAATGAACTGGGCTACGAAGTTCTTCCGCACCCACCATATTCTTCCGACTTTTAGATTACCACCTGTTCAGGAATTTAGAACAACTTCGTCAAAGGAAAACTTTTTGAAAATTAAGATCAAGTGAAAAGTGAGTTTTCAGATTTTGTTTTACTTCAAAGCTCAGTTTTTCAGTTCGGGGATAAAAAAGTTCGTGTCACGTTGGGAGAAATGTTTAGAAAAAGAAGGTAAATACTTAGGTAAAATTATCTGGTTTTCATATCGTATTTTTAATAAAAATCCTTTACCTTGAAAACGGACATTTCATGTGAACAACCCAATAATTTATTGACATTCAACAATTGCCTAGATCTCTGCGTCTTATTCAATTTAAGTCCCGTTGTAGTTTTTTTATGATTGGTAATAGTTTGGAAGGTGGGAAGGAAAGGTATATTTGAAAATCATCAGAATAGATGTGGTATTTAGAGTGGTGGATAAGGAGAGGGAGGTAATTAATGTGGATAGCGAATAGAGTGGGGGATAGAAACGATCCCTGAGGAACACCACAGGAAAGTATCTAGGATGAAGGATGGAGTCTGGTCTGACACTAATACATACTGAGAAAGATTGGAGAGGAATGATTGAAACCAGCGCGATGCACTATTGGATACTAGAAGATTTTGGAATTTGGTACGAAGGATACTCTGGTCAACAGTATCAAACGCATATACAAAATCCAGGAGGGTAAGTAATGTTACTTATCCTTGTTATATTTCTGTTGAAATCGGGAATTCAAAATTTTTTATGATTGCAATACCTTCTTTTATATGTATTTTGCAAGTGACAAAGTTAAAGAAAAAAACGACGAGGAAGTGATTTGTTGCGATCTTTTTCATTGGCCAAGACTGAGCTGGAGGTTCATTGTTCTAGGTTGGCTAAACAATGATGACGTCACCACCAGGCTCACTTTCTTGATTAATGGTACTTCACCTTTCCTCCAGAACTTCTTTCACATGTCTCTGGAAATTAATCCTGACAATGGCACTATGGCTTAACTTACTCCAAAACCATGAATCGCTTTTATGAAATAATAACCTTAGGCCGAGATAATAGGCCTTCAAATTTAATGCGTTATAGTCCTACTTAACTTTCTTTCACTTTGGGGCAGATCTATAAATCATCTGTTGGATGTCGGAATTTATATGCTCGTTAAGAATGTTCTCGCTCAATATTTAGATTGTGTGGAAATATTAAATAATAGGTTTGTTCTAACAAGTGTCTTTGACTGCCAAAAACCTGTCAAAGCAAGGACAATATTGTTTTTTTGTTGAAAACACTAGAAGAGGAATGCGTGTCTGCCAGCCCTCACCGATGAAACTCAAAACTTATGGTGGAATAATATATTTAATATAAGTATATGCATGACAAATGTTAATTTAAAGCATACAGTAAAAAATTCGACTCTGAGAGAGGCCTCTTTGGTAAGAGATGCTGTTGGATGTATAAAGAAGCTAAAATGGGAATGGGCTGGACATTTGATGCGAATAAAGGACCCAGGTGGAGCATAGCAGTTACCGAATGGACACCTCTCGGAAAGAATGCTTGCATTAAAAAGTATTTTTTTTTAGTTTTTCGGGTTCTAAGCATCTTGAAACGTAAGCCCTCAAATTTTGAGGAGGGTTAATTGTTTTTGGTCTATTACAAAGTTTCATTATTGAAAATAAATAACTAAAATGACATTACCTCTCATCCTATCACTCACCTAATATGTGTCAGTCTGTCTGTCTGGCTGTTCTAGTTAGGTTTTAAACTTGAAAATGTGATTTTCTTCTAGGAGGCGCGTGGAATGTCATTAAATGATAAGGGTGATGATTCAGTTTTTCATCAGTAAACTCCTTCTTCATAAATATAGCCACTTCTGCATTTTACGACACATCATCAGAACGTAGTAAAGGGCTCCTGTACAGGAAATTTTGTTATTTGTAGTTCTTTTTTTTTTTTTCTGTTGGATCATGTTGATGCCATCTTCACTACAAAAAACTGGGTCTCTACTATCCAGCGACCTTAGATTTATTTTAGGTCAAGGTGGAAATTCTGAGATACACGTCAGTTATGGTTGCAAAAAATAAAATAAAAATAAAATCAGAAAGTTTTTTATTGACGCAAGAACCGTTGACGTTGTGCAGATGTTGAGAAGTTAATTCCAGGTGCAGTCATCAAAAGACTTAATTAAGGCACAATAACTTACGTTTTTGCACAATAAATTAAGTTTAAGAGCACAATAAATTAAGTTTCTACTATTTAATTACATTTACAATATGCTTGTGATTTTCTGTAGTTAACGATACCCCTATGCATATTATTGAATTTTTTTATTTTGTTTTTTCAATGCTTCAATGAGAAAATCATACTTGATTGATCATAAAATTGTTTGATTGTTTATTCATTTAACGACGCTTTATGATACTGTGGCAAATTGGACGTTACTGCAGTAGGAGTTCTAAATAAATTATATTAGAAGTATTTTGATAGTTGCATTGCATGCAGAACAAACTAACCCAGCCTTCTCGCTGAGCTTAGTGGAAAAGCAATACCTTTTTTATGACAGGGTATGTACCAAATTTTATTTTTCCTTATTTTGCACTAAAAGTGGATAAGCTACCTGTATCTGGCCTAACCAGCCTGGCGCCTTCTAATTACTTGAAGTGGAATATCCTGGTCATAATATATATATATACGTTGTAAGTACTTCCTGGCTTCCTTTCTCTTCCAAGTTCTCCAATCCGCCGTCCGTCTTACATATCAGATATGTTTCTTTTCAAATCCTAGTCACTCTCGCCACACTCGCTCACGGCCTTCGGACATGTATATGACGCCCATCGAACTGCAGCTTTCGACAGATCTTCCTAATTCGAATCTTCATCCTTATGGAAAAATCTATTCCTTCTTATATCGTGACTCAATACTCTTCGACTTTAAAATCTCGCCTGTTCAATCATCTCCGTCCCTCCAATTTCCGATTAATCCCAATTAGTTTATAATTTCAATTAAAAATAATAACAAACAAGAGAAACGTTTATTATATTTGGTTTTGCACTTATTATATATTAGTATATTGTTAAAAAACCACATTGTAATGATTTTTTAATGAAAATTGTATATAAGTACATATTTCTTATTATGTTTATTATCTAGTTTAATTTTCAATATTATTATTTAAGGTGCTTTTTAATCATTGTTTGTAATTTCTATTGTTTCTTTGTATTCTTTTGTATACTCTAAGACCTTAAAGTTTTTATTTTAATTTCTTGTCAATTATTGTAAAGGGACTAGTCCCAGAATACATAAAGATTTATTATTATATATATATATATATATATATAATATATATATATATATATAGATATATATATATATTAGGGGAACCCGTGGCTGAGTGGCTAGCGCGCTAGTCTCTCAGCTACAGGTTCTGAGTTCGAATCCCGTCCCGAGGACTTTTATAAGGATGTAAGAAATTGAAATTCACTCACAGCCTCTCCCCGGTATGTGAGACCCGTCAGCCAAAGGTGGCAACTCACAAAATTAGTCGTAGGAGTGATGACCCTACACTAAAATTGCATCGTGAAACGTGAGTGTAACTCGCAGGAGTTTACGCCACGAGGCCCAGGCTACACGGCCTGTCGCGCCACTGGAAGAAGAGATATGTATATATATATATATATATATATATTATATATATTATAAATATATTAATATAATTACGAATACTTCTTGTTTGACTTGTGTTTCTACAATTTAAACATTGAGTTACAATTAAACATTGAGATCACAGCGTTACATTGTAATAATACCTCTCCTGAAAAAACATAATGACTTTCACCGTTTGCATATTTGAGATGTTTTTATGGCGCGGGTTATCTTAAGTTTCATTAAACTTACGTATTGCTAACCTTTTCAACAAAGTTTCTTGAATTTCACTTCTGAAAAATATTACGTAAGGTGTTTAATAATTGCTACAATTAAACGAATTAAAACTTTTTCGCAACAAATTTTTACTTACATATATAGGATAAGTAAGGTAAAGTATTTGATCATGCAAATTTCGAATATAAGTTTTCACCAGAATACGCGTTGTAGCTCCTTGTGTCCAAAGAAAGTCTATATGTATATATATTGTGTGTGTGTGAGAGAGTGGAAAGTCCAGCTCGAAAAAAAAAAATCGATCGTATCTGGAATTTCATATTTACTACCGATCTACATCGTTTTAAGTTGATTTTGTCAAATCGTTATGTTACTACTAACATAACGATTTTACAAAATCAACTTACAGAAGAGCCACTATATACCATACGCTTGGAGCTTTTTATTTTATTCCAGGTTAATTTGTTTTTCTGCAAATAAGAATAGTAATATATATCGTTAGAAAGTGCATGATTTAGCAACATGTATGTTATGAGTGTTATCTCCAGTTCTATTTTCTATATTACACAGCAGAAACTGTTTGGAGCGAAATACAAAAAGCTACTGTAGCGGCCTATGCCGATGACATAGCGATCTACAGTAGCTCGATAACGCAGATACAGCTTACAACAGCGGATTGGCATGCAATAAAATAACAACAAAACTGGAAAGACTAATATTACAGTTAATCCAAGAAGCCGACTGTATTTTTTTTCTTTCCAAAAGAACAAGCGCCCACTACCGAAGACCTACAAGGTAGCAGGAGTCGAAATCGGCCAGCCAATAGGATAGTGTACCTGGGCATCACCTCGACAGCACCTAACACTAGCAAATCACTGCCTGGAGAAGATTAAATCGGTTTAGGACAAAGTCCTATCGATTGAATCACTTACTGAGTCTCCAAACCTATCACTTCGCCTGAAAATATTAATTTACAAAGCCGTTCTCAGACCGGCCCTCCTTTACGGAGCACCGTTTTCTAAACAACGTTACAGCACCGACGGCAAAGAGCCTCCAGCATTTCAAAACGGAGTATTGCGACGAATGTAAGGCATACCTCACTACAGAGGATAAAGACAGATCAGTTACATGACACCCTAGACCTCCCGACAGTGACGGAGTTCATCTCCCGCAGGCATATCAAATTCTTTGATAGCCTCCGGTACTGCACGAACCCACTGTTTAATACACTAACTCCAACAGGACGCCCACAGCGCTGGCAGGACCACGTACAAACACTCATACTAGACTGAGGAAACATAACTTACTTTCACTGACTTAAAAGACTAGTGAGCCCCATCACTAGAACTGACTTAAAACTGCTTCCCGACTCCGAAAACCTTCCTATCCTCAGACCCCTCTTAGAATGCATCTGATGCAGTACAAGAGATCCATGATTCATCCCCTATTCTTTCCTGATTTCAACCGCAAATCCCATGGGGCTTAGAAAAAAAAAAAAAAAAAAAAAAAAAAGATGTAATGAAAAAAAAATCAGTGTAGATAATAATTTGTATTATTATATTATTCAATCGAAAACAAATGTTCCTATCAAAACCTTATGATAATTTTACCTAGTTTGTGTTTACTTAAAATTTTATTTCAAGAAGGGAGGTCAATGAAGGTTTTATATAACGCGCACCTGATTTTTTTTCTTTTAATAAAGGAAGGAAGGCGAAAAAAACATTTTATTTAGTTGGTATCATAATTATTTATTAGGTATACGCAGTTCGTTGAAACCTTTAAATTGGAATGTTAGAAGTGGTGTAAGATACACCACAAGCACATGAACGGAGTTCGATGAATCTGACAATTTATAAAGTAAACAAATAACTATTATAGCCTTGTTATCATCTGCTTAGGCAATTAGGGGGTTACTATCAGTTCGAGATTCGCTAGTCAAACACAGTCCCTTCCAACAATCTACTAACTTGTCCAGCGCTACCATGGAATCCGTTAATGCTAATAAGGCTGAGGTCTCCAAACTACGGTCCACAAACCAAATAAGGTCCTGGAACAACTCCGTTCTCACATAACGATGATCATTATTTTTACTTTCACTTACTATGTATAGCAAGGGAAAGTATTGCGATCGTAAAAATTTTCGAATTCCAGTTTTCAACGGAAATACACGTTTTAGGGTCCCCTGAGTCCAAATAACCAAGTCCCGCAAAAAGGTCTGTGTGTGTGTGTGTGTGTGTGTGTGTGTGTGTGTGTGTGTGTGTGTGTGTGTGTGTGGTAGCTCCCGGGCGGAAACAAAAAGTTGTGTATCAGATCATATTTTTTCTAAAATCTTTAGCTTTCCAACGGTATATCATGCATGTATATTATTGTTCTTATGTTCAAATCTACATGATATTAAAGCCTATCAAATTTCATATCGATATAGCGAGTTTAATCAAAATCGTCGAAACCGTTTTCGAGAAAATCGAATGAAGGTGCAAAATGCATAGTATAAAGTGGCTCTTCTGGTAAGCTTATTTTGATGAAAAAGGTTTTGTAACGTCACGGGCGTATATTTGTCTTAAGAACTGCCAAAGCATACCTTACGATATAATAATAATAATAATTTATTCATTTGTCTTAAGGGTAATCCCTATTCAAATGGAGATGGCTGGCACAGCAAAAATAAAAAATCTATCTCCAGCATAAATTAATTATTACGATGTAAGAAAAACAAAAAACAATATAAGTACACGCAAAACTAATCAACAATTAGCATAACAGGTTGTTCAAGACCTACTAGGCTTAAATTTATTTATTGCAATATTCATTGGTAATTAATTTCAATTTTGAAAATTAAATGTAAGATTACCTGCAACCAATACCAAAAACGTAGCTACAGTGAGTGTCAAAAGTATTCGGAATTAACTATCATTCAGTGATTTACTTACTTTTAACTTATTTATTCTCTTTTTAAAGAGTTTTTACCGAATTTATAATGTTAAGAGGAAGGTATACAAGAGTTTAACCCAAAAATCACAACAAAAATCATTTTATTTTTAACGTTTTCAAGTGTCAAAAGTATTCGGAATTACGTGGTTTCCGATTTATATTAATGCATAAATAAACATCCATTAGGCAAAACGTTTTGCAAAATTATCCATTTATGTCTATAAGATTTGTTCTTAATAATTAATTAAATGTTTGTTGTGAAATCTTGTCCTACTGAAGCACTTCTTGTTCTTTAAATGATGAAAAGTAATTTTATTCTGGGACGAGTAGATCCCTAAGAATAACAAGAAAAGTAACAGTATACATGATAGTTGTTTGGTCGTTTAAGACTTCAGTTTAACAATAAAGGACAGATTTTGTGACAATGAATAGTTATCATCTATAGATTAGTTCTTCGAGGTCATTTTTATTTTGAAAATCGTATTTCCTGATTTTTCTTTTTAGTGGGATCAACAAATATTTAATTTAAGTAAAAAGATATAATGGAAGCGATTAAGATAACTTTAAGAAATGGTGCCACAACTAAATCTGGATAAATAACGTGTACATGCCCCGAGACATAAGCGCAAATATGTTGAAAATTTAATTTCAACGTCATTTTTCTTTTACTTTTAAATCTGGTTTTTTATACTGAAAAATTAAACTAATCTATTCATGATTCGGTCCAAGAATCCAAGCTTATCAACCTTTTTCAAAGAAAAACAGCCCTAACCATCACTGACTGCTTAAGGTGTTTAACTGTGACATACTAAATTCTTTATTTGGTTTTTCTTTCCATAAGAACCATATATTTCTGTATAGGGCTCATCTGTGAACATTTAAATTCACCAACCTTTTTTTAATTAAAAGTCGTCAACGTTCACCCTGTTCTCTTATTTCCTTGTCTACTGAAAGTCCTTTTCCGGACCTCTTGTATCATGTTTTTCTTTTCGTTAATTTTTTTTTTTTTTTTTAACGCGGCGAGTAATTAAAACACTTATTGTCCATCCAGAAGCTCTGAAAAATTCAGAAATAAGCTAAGATTTACTCATTTGAGAAATTATTTTCTTATTTGTTGAATAATCAGTCTTTCATATTTAACAATTAATATTTTTTGGACGATCACTTTTGTTTTGCTTTTATATCTTATTATCACATGTTCTACACTATACTTCACCATCCACATATTCTCTTTTTACTTTCACTTACTATATATAGTAAGGGAGAGTATTGCGATCGTGAAAATTTTCGAATTCCAGTTTTCAACGGAAATACAAGTTTTATTGTCCCCTGAGTCCAAATAACCAAGTCCCGCAAAAAGGTCTGTGTGTGTGGGTGTGTGCGTGTGTGTGTGGGTGTGGGTGTGTGTGGGTGTGGGTGTGTGTGTGTGTGTGTGTGCGTGTGCGTGCGCGCGCATGTCTGTGTGTGTGGTAACTCCCGGGCGGAAACGAAAAGTCCTATGAAACTGAAATTTCATATTTAAGATAAATATACGCCCGTGACGTTACAAAACCTTTTTCATCAAAATGAGCTTACCAGAAGAGCCACTTTATACAATGCATTTTGCACCTTTTTTCGATTTTCTTAAAAACTGTTACGACGATTTTGATTAAACTCGCTATATCGATATACAATTTTATAGGCTTTAATACCATGTAGGTTTCATTCTGATTAAAATGGTCTGACAGGGATTAAATGCCGATATTTTAAATTTTCTTCCTCTAAAGTACCTTAAATTATGTTGATTCTATAAAAATAACTATATCATCTATTTACTACTGATGAAAAACAGGTAAATATATAAACTGAATGAATTTGATACCAAACTAAAGGAGAAAACCGAAAAAACATTTTTTTAACGCAATTTTTCGTTTTTGAACATAAGAGCAGTAATATACATGTATGATATACCGTTTGAAAGCTTAAGATTTTAGAAAAAATATTATCTGATACACAAGCTTTTAAAAGTTAAAAGAGAGTGATGAAAAGCTGATTAAACTAACTGATTATTTTAGATAATAATATAATCGATTTTTTTAATAAAACACATGTTTCTATAGAAATTAAATTTAATTAATTCTTTAATGGTTTCACTCATTTTTATCGCTTACTATATTTGAAAATTCTTTAATCGATTCTAAAATCGGAGGTAAGTGAAAGTCGTGTGTTACCCGCACCAGATTTTGTTTTATTTTTTTTTAACATTCTCTATGAAAACATATTCAAAGCAGTTGTTCGATCGTTACGTTTTTACATTAGAGACTTATTTAAAAAACATTTGTTTCCAAGGTTTGGTATCAATACATGAGAGCGAAGTATTGTTTAGAACATAAAATTATGTCGAGGATTAGTGAGAACATGGACATTTAAAACCATTAAACAACAGAATACTTTTGACACTGAATGATCTTGAAATTTTACATTATTAATCGGATATTTTTAAAAACAATAAACTTTTCGATTATCTAATTAGCAATTTGTCTTTATAGGAGTCTCTTTTAAAGATTTATGAATTAAAAAGAATTATAAAAATTGATAGTTGTAAATACTTATTAAATTAAAAAAAATACGAATACCGAATACTTTTGACACTCACTGTACATTGCAATACAAGTTAGAATTTCATTTATTATAATTTTATTTTAACGCAACCGTTTCGATTCTAGAAACTGGCCTATATTATCTTATTTTGAATTTTCTAGAAAATTATTTATTCGGATCTGATTCATCACAACTTTTTTTGGAAATGAATTATATATGTATTCTCATATTGAAATGTTCTAAGAATCACGAGAATCCTGGAAATATATTTTTAAGTAATAATTTTCTCAAGAGAGAGCTGAAGGTTATGAGAAACCTTCTTCTTTGTGTCGAGGCATTTTAATGAAGAAAAGAAAATTTCAAATTCTTTCGGGAATATTTTTATGAAGTAATGATTATTAAAACAGGATGGAAGTGACATTATTGCGAAATACCAAACGAACAATGTAGATGTTAAATGATAATAATATTATAACAAACCCGAGGGCTCGATGTTGAAACCACAAACATTTTTACCCAGATTCGCCCAATTATCTTTGCTAAAGCCTAATCCTCCCATTGACGCTTCGGCCTACCTAACTGCCTAACAATTGGTTTATCGCATACCAACTTTTTCGGAATTCGTTCTTCACAGAGCTCACCAACTTTACGTGCCTATTTCACAATCCGCGATGCCATCAACTCAATTATACAGACGGGGTACATGCTCCGCAATTCCGCCTTGTGTAACCTTATGAATTCCCTGGAGGTCATTCCTCCTAAGACCTAATATTTAATCCCACTTTACTTGCTTTTTTTCGAAAGCCTTTAAAGTAAGCGACCATTCTTGACATCCGTATAGAACCGTCGCACACAGGGCAAAATCACCAATTTTGGTGGAAAAAAGTCAAGTCAAAAGTTTGGAATTTTCAAGTGCTTCACCTTTTTATTATTAGTTGGTAAGAATAGAAAAAATAGAACCTCCTCGGTAGTATAGTGGTAAGTATCCCCGCCTATCACGTCGGGGTCACCACTTTTGAGGAGGTGAGGGCGAAATGACTACAGCCTGGCACTATTGGTACAAATGGTTCTTTTATTGTTCTTAACGTTAAAAACAGTTAAATAAAGCAAGGAATAACAGAATACAAAAAGAAGAAAACAATATGAGGAGCACACACAAATCGAGATAGAGCCAACCCACAGCTGGTGAGAGGTTGCAATGTATTTGCCAACGTAAAATAAAATGATCATTCTACTATCATAAAACACAGAAAATAAAATAATAAATAAAAATGACCTTCAATTAAATATAAAAAAAACTAAAATATAAACATGTTTGAGGCAGTGACAAATCCATTTCACATAACCTCTTTGCTCCCACCAGCTGTGTGTTATAACCTCACTCCCTCACACACATCAGGCCCATCACACTCTTATTACTTATATTTCTCGCCATACCGTGTTTACAAATAAATAGTAAATAAGTGAATCATTCCTCTTCGCACAAGTACCTAATAACCGGTAGTGGGATTATCTTTATTTAATGACTATTTATTGTGTTTAGATCAAAGTCTTTTTGCTTTTATTTAACAATAGACAGATAAGACATTATCCACACTCGTTATTGAATATACATTGCAGTCTCCCTGTAGAGTTAATGTAGCAATTTATAAATGTAAGCTCCTTTTCAAAAACGAAAAACTGTATAACCCTCAAGTTACTTCAAGGATTTGTTATATCAATCCTTCTAGTCTTTAAATATTACCAAGAATTGTCGTGATTTTTGGCGTTTTGGGTGATACATAATTTTTTTTTAGACAGGACACTCCGAATCAAAAGTTTTACAATATATAATTTGAAGAGTTTACTAAATGACATAAAATACATCTATTAGCAAGTTTCAGCAACTCCTAGTCATAATTAGATTTTTTTTATTATTGTTCCCTTATTATGGGACCTCAAACGTAAAATGTAGGGAAGTTTTAGATTTGATAAAATAAATTTGATGTTTGACCTCTCTGAGCTCGAAAATCGTGTCAAAAATTAATAAGTTTTTATAATTGTTTTCGTAATCTGGGACCCCAAAAGTTAAATATGGACAAGTTTCAGAATTCGTCTTCCTAAATCGGTCATATTTATCACTGTGTTATAAATTTTACCTATTTGGTTTCTTCATTCATAAAGATGTCTGGTTTCATGAAAATATCATGTAAATTCCTACTAATTAAATTAAAAGCTGTAGAAGGAAAATTCATTTTTGTTAAAAGTGTTAATACCTTTGTATTGCTACATAAGTATTTCTACAAGAGTGAAAAATTGCTAATAAATTAGTTGTGCCAAGAAAAAAACATACCTGGTCGACACACCAGACTTGTTATTCTATTGCTACTGTTTACAATAATATTCTTCCAAATTTTCAATATTGTCACATAAATCCTCCGAAGTATTCAAATTATTACTACAATGTTAAAATATGGGCGAAATCCCTCATTGAAGACAAAATTTCTGAATTATTGGCTGCAAATTACTTATAGCTATAGACATGTCCACAATGCCAGCCTGCGTCACTCATTCTGATATTTATCCTGTACACAAGTATATGTATTCTTTATTGCTTTTAGGTTTTGTCAATTACTGTTTCTTACTGTGTACCATTTCTTTAGAATTGTTTATTATGTAATTAATTAGATATTCTAGTAACATTAAGTATTATTATCTTTAAGTGTAATTATATAATTGTTTTTAAGTAGCCAGTATTTGTATATATATATATATATATGAATTTGTATGGGATATGGGGGAGCGGCGTAATATATATGGGGGAGCGGCGTGGTCTAGTGGATAGAGCGCTAGTCTGCTGTGCTCCGGGTCCTGGGTTCGAATCCCGGCTATGGCAGAATATTATTTATTCTGTTAATTCAGTCGGGGGGCGACCCTAGGGTATGGAAACTCTCATGGGGCAGACCCAGCCTCTATAAAGTGGGTCCCCAAATTATTTGGGGAAACACCTGGCGGCTGAGCGCGATTAAGGCCTAATCACCTCATTGCATTGCCGTTGGCCCAGAAACAGTACGAATCTCTATATTTACTGAGCCCAAGACCCTTCATGGGTTGTAGTGGTACAGGTTTTTTTTTTTTTTTTTTTTTTTTTTTTTTTTTTTTTTTATATGAGTTTGTATTCTTTATTGCTTTGGTTTGGTCAATTATTGTTTCTTACTGTGTACTGTTTTTCTTTTTTTTTCTTCTGGCGCGACAGGCCGTGTAGGCCTTGGCCTCGTGGTATAATCTCCTGGGAGAATATACTCACGATTCACGATGAGATTTTACTGGGTAAGGTCATCACTTCTTACGCCTATTTTTGTGAGTGGCCACCATTTGGCTGACGGGTCTCACATATCCGGGGGAGAGGCTGTGAGTGAATCCCCATTTAATTATAACATTATAAATGCCCCGCCGGGACTGGGATTCGAACTCAAACCTCTAGCATGAGAGACTAGCGCGCTACCCACTCTGCCACGGGCTTCCCCCACTGTGTACTGTTTTAATGTTTCTTATAATTGTTTTTTGTATTAACTAGGTATCATATAATTCAATTTTGTATTTGCATGCCTTAATTTTATATTTTGTATATATGTATAGGTATTCCTTATAGCTTTTTAGCTTAGTCAATTACTGCTTCTTACTGTGTACCGTGTTACTGTTTCTTTATGATTGTATTTTTATATTCTTTAAGTATTATATTGTTTCTTACTGTGTAGTGTGTTACTGTATCTTTATAAAATATTGTGTTATTTTGTAATATTATTTAAGTATTGTATTGTATCGTATTTAATTAAAATAAATAAGTTATTAAAACAAATATATATATATATATATATATATATATATATATATATATAAAACGAAATTCTGTAATATAAACATAACAGAAGCTCTTTTCAAAATGTCACCATTATATGAAATCTCTAAAATCGAATGATGGCATTATTATCATGGGAATGATTGATTGGTCGCATCATAGTAAGATAACTCGCCTACCGGATCCTTCAACAAACATCCTTTTACTACCGATATTAATTTTCATTTTCTAGGAAATAAGGAAAATGCTGTTAAATCAAACATTGCACTCAAGATTTAAGAATCGTATGATGTGATATTCAGAGTAATTAAGTAACTGTGGCGGTAACATAGTATACCAGTTTTATTGTATAATACGCGATAAACTGGCCATCACCTACATCACCAAATTATTCATACAATTTACCCATCCTACCCACAGATACATCTTTAAACCTAAATACTCCACAAAATTTCAACTAAAGGCTAAACCAACCTTACCACTAGCAGAAAGAATATTATCCGCCGTTACCCAGTTAAAATTAATCAATATAAATTCAATAGAAAACAGGACCCCACCATGGACATTTCAAAAACCCCATCTATATCTTCAATTGTCAATTTAAGTGAAGTGTCGCTGAATTATAAATAATAATGATGGCTAAGAAGTTCTTGCAAACAGTCGGTCAATAATTCCTTATGAGTAATAAATCGTATTCTCCCTATAAGGGTCATTCCCATGAGACAACGAATTATAAAAGTGCAACAGACATCCCTAAAAAATTTGTATTGATACAGTAACGATTTAGGAGATAAAATTCCTGAATTATGGTCATGAAAAAATAAATACTAAATTGTATTGTCTTCACATGTGATAATGCATTTTTTCGCTCAGTTCGTATTCTTCGATATAAACAACATAGTTAGCAAATCTAATAGATGCTTGGCAGGTGTTCGTAAGCTTCTAAAAAGCTCTTTTTGAACTAGTTTTTCTATATTGAAAGCCGATGATTTCACAAGAAATGCAAATTCGCAAAATAGGTTTGACCCTGTATATACTTATATACATTAAAATAAATTATCACGAGTTAATGTCATTGTTTTTTATATTTCAATTGCTTTAATCCTCGTGAGACTAAAATTATGGGCTTTGATATTATTTAAATATAATCGGGATTTATAATAATTAAATGAAGTAATAATATAATATTTTTTATGTAAGGGATATAATCTTATGGCGTGTCGGAATCGGCCGTTGCGAATCTCTCATGGTTCATTCTCCCGTGTTTCAAAATTATCAAACTATACTGTCATACACTAAGGTCAATGAATCAATATATCGGAAAATTGACAATATATACTCTGAAGCTGATATGTGTCAGATTGTTCAAAGAATATCCTAGCTCTCTGAAAAATAAGTAAATTCCTAATGGAAATTGTAAAAAAAAAAACTTTAGGACAGAATGTAAGCAACTAACCTTTATGGAATGTTTGTTGGGGTTGAAGTATCAGGAATAATTATATTACTTTCACTTACCTATATATGAAATATATATTAAGGGAATATATTACGATCGTGACAATTTTCGAATTTCAGTTTTCAACGGAAATGCAAGTTTTAGGGTCCCATGAGTCCAAGTCCCGCGAAAAGGTCTGTGTGTGTGTGTTTTTCTGTGTGTGCGTATTAGTGTGTCTGTGGTTGGTGAGTCTAACGAAAAAGAAATATCCTACGAACCGGAAATTTTATATTAAATACAACTACACGTCCGGGATGATATAGCACCTCTTTCATCAAAATCTACAAAAATCTAAAAATAAAAATAAAAACTATCAAAAAACCTACAGTTAAAGAAACTTAAAATCATGAAGTTTTACGTCTTATCAAAAACACTTTTAACGATTTTGATTGAACTTGCTACACTATGAAAAATGTAGCAGACTTTAATGTTTGCAGATTTCATTCTGTGTGGAATAATCAGAAAGGGCATAAATGCTGATATTTTAATTTTTTTTCCTCTCGAGTACCTTTAATTTAGTAGATTTGAAAAAAATTAACTGTACTATATTTTTTTCTATTAAAAAAAAAAATAAAATATATATATCTATATATAAATATATATATATTTAAGAATCAGAAAAGTTTAGGTCAAAGAATTTAATAAATAACCGAAGGAGAAAAGATATAAAATAGTTTGTGTTTTTTTTTTTATTAAATGGGTGGAAATAATCGGGAGTCCTGAACGTTTATGCTTGGGCCTGGCTCGATAATGCCCTGATGATGGCTTACAAGCTTGAGCCAAAACATCGGAAAAATTTAAATATAAAAAAAGACTGACTCCTTGATAGTTTTTACAATCGACTATACTCGTACATCCTCAATGAAGCTTTTTAAGCCCTTTTTTACGATCAAAGGCTTATAATTGTTATTTTGTTCATAACTGTTATTACTAAGGAACATTGTCTCAGTATAAAGTTTCTGATTCTATTATATTCTATAATATACCATTTGAAAGCTAAAAATTTAAAAATAAATATTATTTTATATATACAGTTGTACAAAGTTAACTGTTAAGTTCAGATTTAACTTCATTTTTAGGAGTGAGGAACATAGTTTGTAAGAGTCCTTATTAAAAGTACTGTTTTGACGAGATTGTATATATTTTTAGAATTATTATCAAGTATAAAACTTGAATAATTTAATTGCTCAATTTTTAAAAATTATTTCAATTTAAAAAGTGAATTTTTAGCACCAAACTTATTTTTCAACCTTCATAGGAACCAGATATATAGATATATTTCTCTATCTTCAAAAATAACTGAGCTATTAAATTAAATAAGTTTTAATCGATCGCCATTTTTAAAATAATCAATAGTAATTAAGTAATAAGCTGCTATCAACATCTAGGAGTTAAGATCATCGTTTCATGCTATAGCATTTGTTTGGCGAATTCAAAAACGATTATTCCAGTAGTTTTTGAGAAAGGCCGCGGACGGCGGACAAACGATTTTCTTTTTTTTTAATTCGTTACTCGGATTCATATAAAAATTAATATAATAAAACAAAATTCTATAGCCAACTATGCGTTACGCTTTGCTAAAAGCGCCTAAATAAATTTTTGAAATTTTGACAGTTTAAACTAAAGAAAAAATAAAAATTTTCAAAGCAATTTTTACTCCACTATGTTATGGGTATATATTAAAATATCTCCATAGATACTTAAATAAATTATAATTCTCCTGACATTTGTTGAAAATTAATAAAAAATCATTAAGTTGTTATATGAAACTCAAAGATCTCTTAAACTCATCTATCTGATAACCATTTTATAAAAAGAAAATACAAATATGTAAGAGAATATTTAGTCTCTTGCAGTCCTGCTCTTCAGTCCATTTTAATTCTATTCCTCTTTCCTTTTCTGACACAGTTAAGTACCTTGGCTTCCTCCTAGACAAACGACTGACATGGAACCCCCATACTAGACTTAAACGACAGGAACTCAATCGACGGTACGGCCAGCTATATAGACTACTAAATAATAAATCACATCTATCAACGGACAAACAAACTACTTATTTATAAGACTATTCGTAAACCCATTTGGACTTACGGACTTGAACTGTGGGGAACAGCAAAATGTTCGAATATCAAACGTATCCAATCCTTTCAGTCTAAAGTCCTCCGAAAAATAGTCGATGCCCCATATTATGTCACAAAAAAAACCTTACACCATAACCTGAATATCCCATTTGTCCTTGATCTCATTCCATCCAAATTCTCAATCTTCCATCAGAAGCTTACTCACCTTCCTAATCCCTTGGCACACTCCCTATCTAGTTCCAAACATCCATATAATCCTCCTCGTAGGTTGAAGCGGCAGTGGCCCAGAGATCTCTTGTAAATATGTCATTGGAGTGCTGGCAATGGCTGGCTTCTCCACTCATGCCCTGAGTGTATGTGACTCTAGCGCCCTCGCTCAGCTTCCACTGGCTCTCAAGACCAGTGACGCGGCTGAGTGAGAGGCGCTGGGATCTCCTGGCATTGTGCCTCGGGATCCACACTAAATTAAGATTTTCTAATAACGTTTGCCTAATGCTCACTGATGGAAGTCCGTTAAAAAATGCATAGCTAATTTACTTATTTTGGTAGAAATCGGTTTTTTCGATCTCGAAAATAACAGTAATGCCTTGAGTGCGTAAGGCAAGAAGAAGTCTCTAGATTTAACTGATTTTAGAAATCGAATCAGTAACCTACGCCTAGGAAATTCCACTCTTTGGTTTTATGTAAAGAGAATCTAGAAGAGTAATTGTTTTCTGGTGTAATGAAGAATTTTTAATTTATTTAAAAAAAAAAAGTGTGACTTACGTGATTGTAGAAGAGGCTTAACTTTTCTTCGTCCTCTGCTTTTACTGAAGTGATGAACGCGTCAAATGTCTTCTTCCAATTCATCCATTACAAAGCACAGTCAGGAAAGGTAAATTATTTTTCAAATCTCTCCGGTTTTAAATTTTAATCCATTTTCTCAAACAGATAAAGAGCATTAATGTCGATTATGTTTTAGTGAAATGATGATAACGTTGATTTGTAAAGGCTTTAATCAGCACTATTACAAAAAAAATATATTTTAAAATTAAATGATAAATTAAACTATGTTGGTGAATTCCTTATCAGTTATAAATTCTTCACGTCAATCCTAACCAGCCGAATCACGGCATACACAAAGGAAATTATCGGAGACTACCTATGCGGATTTAGATTGAGTCATTCGACTGTTCGTGAAATATTTCTCTTAGGTCAAATTTTAGAGAAAAAGAGGAAATACAGTTGTGTAGTATATCAACTTTATATATTAATTATTTATTATATATATATATATATATATATATATATATTTTTTTTTTTTTTTTTTTTTTTTTAAGCATATGATTCCATAGTACGTCAGAAGCTGTATAACATCATTGTTGAACAGGGAATAACTAAAAAGCTAGTAAACCTTGTAGCTATGTGCTTGACAGAAACCTTAAAAAAAAGTTAGAATTGATTATAATTAACTCCTAGATGTTTGAGATTCGATCGGGTTAAAAACAAGGTAACCCGTTTCCGCCACTTTTATTGGTTTAGATTAGTATTAGAATATGTCATAGAAAAGGTGACGCGTACCGAAAAGTGTTTATATCATGGTAGTAACACTACGGTTCTAGGGTACGTTAATAATTTGGTACTGCTGGGCGAAGACGCAGAAACTATACAACAAAATACAAGTACTTTAACGAAAACTGAACTGAGGTAAGGAGAAATATATAATTAGTAGTAGAAACGGTGACGAACGTGGTGATATTAAGATATGGACCTACGTTTGAACAAAAAAAGGAACTTTAAGTATTTCGGTTCTATGATAACTTTAAAAAACGAAATCCAAAGGAAACATAGTCGCGGTTAAAGGAATGAAATACGTGTTATTATTTAGCCACGAAATTTCTTACCTTATCTATCTATAAACTTTTTTATTTTATTGAATTATACAACTGTATATTAACATAAATACAACAAGTAAAAGTGTTGAATTACAATAAAGGATGTAAAAAGGCTTGTGAAGAAACTACCCAGCGGCAGAACTTCGATCTATAAACTTAAAAGTTAGAATTTATGTAACTATTATTTCCCGACGGTTCTATATAAATGTGAAGCGTGGATTCTTACTTTGAAGGATGAGCTTGGTACAATTAATTCCGGCTACTCTAATGGGTGTTTAATGTTGTTCGGCTTGGGGAGCCCGTGGCTGAGTAGCTAGTCTCTCATGCTAAAGGTTCTGAGTTCGAACCCCAGTCCCGGCGGGGCTATTATAAGGATATAATTAAGTGGGAAGTCACTCACAGCCTCCCCCCAGGGTACGTGGGACCCGTCAGCCAAATGGTGGCCACTCACAAAAATAGACGTAAGGAGTGAAGACCCCACCCTGTAAAATCTTATCGTGAATCGTGAGTATATTCTCGCAGATCACACCACGAGGCCAAGGGCTACACGGTCTATCGCGCCAGAGGAAAAAAATGTTGTTCGACTCGGTAAAGAACGAATTCCGAAATATTTGGTATGCGCTGAACCGACGAGTAGGCGCCTGAAAGGTAGGCCAAGGCGTCGATGGGAGGATTATGTTAAGGCTGATCTAGGGAGCTTGGACTTGAACGTTGAAAAATCTATGTAGGCAGCATTTGGTTGTGTCGGCATCTTCGGGTTAAGTAAGCCTACTATTGTTATCATAAATAATTCATTTGATTTAATTTACTTACTATTTACCTTCTAATAGTACACCTTACTTTGTGTTCCTAGTTACTATTATTCTTTTTTTTAAATAGATTATAGTAATCAGTTTAATATCATGAATATAAAAATATTACTACTTGGCGTGCCAAGGATTTATCTTCACAGTCTGTTGCGCCAATCGAAAGATTATAAATGACAATGATATGGTAATATTATAAATTACCGTTTTACTATTAAGTCTGTTTAAAACGTTACCATTTATTCTTCTAAAATACGATCACTTGAAAAGGGATATATAAAAACATAACGTTTGTTTATCAATTATTTAAGGAATTCCCAAGTAATCGGCTTTATAATCACAAGATAATCATATTAAATCAGTTGACTGAATATTTTTTTTATTTGTATCAAGGCCGTAGGATTTAATATTAACTGTTCCTCTTGTTTATTCCCATTCTGAAAGAGATAAAAAAATAGAAGGACATTTTAAATATATTTTAAGAACAATAATGAAAGCTGTTTATTCGATTTACACTTTATCTTTCCAAACAGGCCATCATAGATTAATAAATAAAATAGTTATTAATAGTTAACATATAAATCTTATCAAGGCTTATCGTTCATATATATATTTTATGCAAAAACTATTTCGAAATTTTCATAACATAAAATATAATTATTATAAATGGAGCATTTTAAAGTCAATTGTAGTGCTTGAAAGTATAATATTAATAGTCACTTAACCGCTAGATTTTTTCTTTATTAACCTTCTATTTCATTAGCATGATAAATTATTAAATGCGACAGTCTGACTCGAAAGAAACAAAAAAACTTTAAAAAAATACTGTACCACTGTAATCTATAAAAGGCTCAGTACATATGGAGAATCGTACTGTTCCTAGATCAAGGGCTGTGAGGTGATTAGGCCTAACCTCAGCTGCCTGATTTTTTCCCCCATTTTTGGGTACCCACTTAATAGAGGATGCTGGGTGTGTCCCCGGAAGATCTCCATACCTCAGAATGGAATATTCTTTCTGTTACGGCTGAAATAACAGAATAAATATCCTGTCACAGCCGGAATTCGAACCCAGGACTCGGAGAATAGTAGACTAGTGCTCTATCCGAATGGCCAAAAAGCGGAAAAAATCTAATATCTCGAAAACGGATTAGCATAAAAACCTGGGATTGGTCTCATTCGACTCATAATACAAAAATACATCAAGTTCAACTGTCTTTATTGAAATTTTGAAGAAAACGAAATAACTAATGAGAAAATTAAAGCCTATTGGCAAGATAAAAATTTCGAAAATTTTCGGAATATGTTGCACTTATGAAAACTTGTTCAAACAAGTATTTTAAGTGTATATTAAAATTAAATAATACTCACGAATAAAAATTCAAAGAAGTTTAAAAGACTGGAGAATTTCGTAAATAATGAAACTAGAGATTTAAAGTGAAAAGAAACTTACGATTTCAAATTCAAGGAAATTATATTAATAGTTGCTTAGCTGTACGACTGATTTCCAGATTCTTTTTCTTATGGTTCGCGTATCATGTTCGTGATAAAAGGATCTGAAGTCTCCAGTAGCTGGATTCGTCGTCTGGTATGTGGAAAACATATTCATTTTCCATTCACTTGCTGAATATTTTCCTGAACCTCGCCCAGTTCCAATTTACCTTATTTTATTTTATTTTTTAAATGAGGCAAAAAATTCTTACATAGAGCTGTCACCATTGTAAACAAGTTTTCCTTGTCAAGTTCAGGGTGATTTCGTGTAAGAAATACGTCGAAGTTTGTACCACCCCATAAGAACTCACACAAATCGTGGTATTTAATTTTGATAGAGCTCAAGGCTAGACAACGTCAGCAACTAGACTGAACTGGAATTAAATGTTATTACGTGGGTACATGTATTCTCTGAGCCAATTAGGTTAACAAAATAGTGCAACAAACAAAGGGGTACTCAGTCCTTTCTTTTCTTTGCGGTGTTATGATCGGATTGGCAGATAAAGGCAGATGATTTTTGTTCTAATCTTTATTTTAACACGTCTATTTTAAGAAAATACCTTCCCCATTCCGGAGGAAGGTGGAGCTTTTTTTTTGCCCTATATTTTCAAAATGTTTACGGTAATTCCTTACTTTAGTCTGGTTACGTGATGAAAAATATTTTTTTGACCAATTCGTCTTATGTGTGGCATATTTAAAAATCCTAGAACAGGAATACAACATTAGAATTATTTCACTATTTGTGTTATATAGCAAACTCTGAAAGTTAGGTGTAATTTAAGCAAAACTTGACTTTTTTTCTTACCACTATCTTGACTTTAAGCCTCAATAAATGGGGAAAACATTAGTCTGGATGAAATTTGTGCTATATCTAAATGCAGTGGCTAATGTACAACAGAAAAACCAGCCAGATGATCAAAATCAAGAATTTCGAAAAATCGAATTTTTTCCGCACTTGCCCCGCTGTGCGCCGCTCTCGGACTTAATATATTTTAATTAGTTTATTTTTTATTAATGTATTTTGATTATGTTTTCTTTTTCTTTAAAGGGAAATATAGGCGTTTATGACCCCTGGGTTTGACGCCTCAAAACCGCAAACAACAACAATTGGATATTAGAAATATAATGTGCTTCTAAATTTTGATAAATTAAAGTAATGTCCATTCTTATTGACTGGATCTACTGTACGCAATTGTTTATTTCTGTTATAAATAACTGGATGATAAAAAATACAAAATGATCTATCTAATAATCTAAGATGACATCATGGCATGACAGGTCATTCAACTTTTTCAAGTTGCATCACCACATTGTATCTTCTCTAATCTTTATATCATGGACTAAGATTCTTCATCACAATACTTCGTGTTCCCCGACCTAGGGAATATATTTCACCTTGTGCTGAAGATAATGCAATTCTGATTTCTTCGAAATTAAAGGACGGCCTGACACAAATAGATACTGTTCGATAGAAATTCCGAGTCGCGGCGATCCGTAAAAAAGGTTAAAACTCGTATCTCGGTTCGTCAACAGCAGTCGTTGGGAGGACCACATCAGTATTAGATGCCCGCAGGCTAGGATCTCGGGGGAGGCAGGAGTTTTAGGAGTCTGTGAGTAGAATATTTTTAAATAAGGTTTAAAAATTTAATAAATTATCATGATGATACGTTAAATGTTGGTCTATTCGTAATGTACTGTATACTGTAATGAACTGTTAGAATCGAACTATGAAAAATATTAATATGTAATTTTTTTAAATAATTCAATCGATGAAAAAAATCATATATATATATATATATATATATATATATATATATATATATATATATATATATATATAATTACCTTTTAATAATTTTAGTAATTTTATTTATAATATCCTAAGCTATCACATACTTGTTTAATTTAAATTCTTAAAAAATAATATAAATTAACAAATTAAATTATTTTATTTTATTTTTTTATTTCTTTATCCGCCTTACCCTTAATGGTCATTGGCGTGGTCGAAATAATTATATTTTATGGTATAATCCTATTGGTTTCGTGAATTCCATTAATTTCTTCCCCATCTTTAAGTTTGTTTTTATATATAATTTAAATAATTTTATATATAGCGCGACGTTTGTGAACATCAATAATAAAAGTGGCTAAATCAAAAGTTCTTTGTCTGTTCGGATATTTTTACTACATCTTTTAATTTCCATGAGTAAAGCGTACTATTTTAAAATAATTAAACTTTTATTTGTCTCTATCTATATAATTCAGTATCATGAAATAATTTTAAAAATAGTTTTAATAACTTAATTTAAAGAGGCTTCCTTAGATATGAAAGGACGTTTAATTCAAGTCATTTACACTTATCTTTTACCTCTGAAAACTAACTCTAAGAGTTCAGAAATAATGAAAATTAAAATGATCATTGATTGTTGAGGTCACTGTTAATTGATGAGTGAAGTGGGAACTTTTCAAGGAAAATACATAAACAAAGGACTAAAAAAGGAAGATAATCCTAATTATTTAAGTATTAAACAATTGTTTTAAAAATAAACATAATTTATATTAATTGACCAAGATTCCACTTATTACAATACTGTTGACATTAATGTTACTATAATATGTAAAATAGTATAAAAAAAATAATTACATTCGAAACGTACTTATTAAAATATGAATTTAGTTTACAGTTAAAAGACTTTTAAAAAAAAAATCACTGTTTTAGGCCAATTTCTATGATTTTTTTTTTTTAATTCACTATTCATTAGTTGACACTTATAAATGATTGCTAAATCCAATGATTAAAAAATATGTCTGTTCCGATTTAAAACTGTGTTATTAAATTACAAGTAAGTGAGAATAAAAAAAAAAAAATTCAATGCGCCACAACAACTGGATATTTACTTACCTCGGTTGTTAGAACCTATATAGGCATGTGAAAGTAAAAAGGTTAAACAAATTAATTACATTGAGTTTCGATATGAACATGTGTGTTATTGAATAATCTATGATACTTCTATAATCTATGAAAATCCCGCAGGTGGTTCTAGGATTTTTTAATGGGAGTAAAAAATCCTTAGTTACGCCGTCCTTCGGAGGGGACGTTAAAAGGTGGTCCCAAGCCTGTGCGATGTCAGGTACTCGTTAAAGATCCCTATCCTAATAAAATCTGGATTGGCAAAATATAGGACTCCCACTGTAGCATCGTCCGATTAGCCATAGTAGCATAAAGTGACGTTAAATAAATAAATAATAATAAAATAATCTATGAAAATCAATTAGATTTATTCGCTTTGTGTATAAGATTATATTTTTGTTCTAAAATTGTTTGGTTTCTAACGGTATAATGTACACTATACATTAGTACATTATACATACTTATTATAATATATTAGGTTATAAAAAAAAATATACTAAAAAAAATTAATAAATAAAATAAAAAACGAAAAATTGCATACAAAAACTTATATATTTACCATTTTTAATCAGTGCTAATAAGATGATATGTTTAATTTTTTTCGAACAGTCCGGTATCTTGGCTTACTGTTCGACAAAAGATTGACTTGGAACCCACATACAAGACTTAAAAGACAAGAACTCAACCGACGATTCAGACAGTTATTCCGACTACTCAACAGAAAATCTGAACTTACAGTTGACAACAAATTATTAATCTACAAGACAATACTGAAGCCCATTTGGTCCTACGGACTTGAACTGTGGGGGACAGCTAAACGTACTAACATCAAACGCATTCAATCCTTTCAATCCAAAGTCCTCCGTACAATAGTAAATGCTCCTTATTACGTCTCCAACTATACCTTGCACCACGACCTTAATGTTCCATTTATTTCAGAACTAATTCCATCCAAATTTTCCAAATTCCACCAGAACCTATTTCATCATCCTAATCCTCTAGCTCAATCCCTATCCAGCTCCACTCATCCATACAACCCACCTAGAAGGTGGAAACGGCAGTGGCACCGCGACCTTTTGTAAATATATTGGAGTTCTAGCACTGGCTAGATTCTCTACTCAATGTGATGTATGTATGAGTGTGTGTATGTGTATATAGGTATAAGTGAATTCTTGACTATTGTATTGATTCATTATTGTGTATATATTTTATTGTAATTTTATGCTGTGTAAATATTGTATGAATGTAGTATGTATGATATCTTTCAGCACTACTATTAATGTCCAAATTGGGACAGATTGTAATTTCACTCAATAAAAATTGTTGTTGAAAAAAAAAAAAAATTTTCGAATCTACAAAATTAAAGGTACTTCAGTGAAAGCAAAAATACAATATCGGCATTTAAGCCCTGTCGGACCATTTCAAAATGAAGCATACATGATATTAAAACCAATTCAATATTACATCGGTATATTGAATTAAATCAAAATCGATAGAGATATTTTTAAGAAAATCGTAAAATAATGCAGAAAGCATAGTATGAAGTAGCTCTTCCGGTCAGTCGATTTTAGTGAAATAGTTACTGTAACATCTCGGGCGTATATTTGTCTTAAATATGAAATTTCAGTGTGGTACGACTTTTCGTTTTCCTGCTAGACTTATTACACACACATACTTACGGGGACACAGACCTTTCCGCGTGATTAAGAGCCGTTATTGAGAAAATACTGAAATTCTTAAATAAGATATATCAGTTTCGTACTTTTCGTTTTTGTGCAAGACTTAACACACACACACAGACAGACTCAAGGGACCCTAAAACGTGCATGTCCGTTGAAAAATATAATTGAGAAATATTAAGAAAATCGTAATACCCTTTTTAAATATTTTATATATAGGTAAGGGAAAGTAAAAAGCCAAACAAAATTCAATTTAATTTTAATTAGGTCAGGTATTACAAAATGTACCTAATTGGCTTACAGCATGGGGTTTAATTATCCTTTTCAGTCATTTCTGTATGTCATAGGAATAAATGTTTGTAATGGAAACGATATGAAATAATATTATTTCAGTTTGATGGAATTAATTAATTTGGGGAAAAAGAATGTGGAGCTACCATCTCCCTCTTTTAATTATTTATTCTCAATGATTTTTTTAAAAAAGAAATTCTTAATGACAAATCGCTATGTTTAAAAGGTTTTAACCTCTTTTTTTATTTATATTTTATTGAATTTTACAACTGTATACTCGTATTAACATAAATACAATAAGTAAAAGTGTTGAATCATAATAAAGGGCGTAAATGGCTTGTGAAGATACTACCCAGCGGTAGTACTTCGATGTTTATTTAAGTAAGTAGATCCCGAGGTCATCTTTTTTTCAATTGCCTCGGAAGGTTGTCAGGAATATGTGAGGTTGATAGGTTGCGGACAAGAGGGTTCATATGGGTTGGGAGTTTGGAATTAAAAGTGGTATATCTGGTAAGAGAAAGGTCCGCAACAAATGGGATATTAAGGTCGTTATGGATGATTTATTTGTGACTAAATAAGGAACATTTAGGATTTTTCGAAGGATTTTGAATTGTAAGGATTGGATACGGTAGGAATTAGATGGCTTAGTAGAGCCCCAAAGCTCGATACCATATGTCCAGATGGTCTGATGACAGTAACTAACATAAATGAGCTTTTTGTAGTGAATTGGAAGTTTTGAACGTTTGTCCACTAAGCGTTGTAGTAATCGGTATCTACGGGCAGTTTCTTGTCGTTTTAGTCTCGTGTGAGGTTCCATGTAAGACGTTTGTCAAGATGGAGTCTTAGGTATCGGATTTGTTCAACAGGTATGAGTGGCGTATTATTAAAGGATACAGTGGGACAGGAGTTCATCCGTTTGCGACGAAGGGTAAAGGTTATTCGATGGGATTTTTTAGGAATTATTTTAATCCTCCACTTCTGTCACCATTCCTCAATGGCTATCATCATTCCTCAACCTCTTATTAATGGTAAACCCAGAAGATGGCGAAATAAGAAGAACGTTGATATATAGGAAGTATAGATGAGAATAATTAAAAAATATCTTTTCATTACCTTAATGAATTTGAAGTACTCCAGGTATTTATAGATGTATGTAATTTCAAGAAAACATTTTTATTATACTACCGATAATCCGCTGTTTCGCTAGGCAGTATTTTATTTTGTGTTAATTAATAACAGTAAAACACATAAATTTCTTATCAGTCAATCAGTTTCTATTTATTCATTTTTTTTTTTTTTTAATACAAGAATAAAATGTACACATATTCGATCAAATTTACAAAAGGCACACTTATATTTACTTAATACTTTTTAGCTTTTAAGCATTACCTTTGTATAATATGCTAACTCTATTACAATATAAATGAGTACTTTAATCACACGTGGGTGAACTCTTCCATCTTAATAATTCGCGTTGTTTTTTTTTGTATTTAATTAAATTTTATTATTATTTTTTTTTTTTAGAATTGAGAAATAACTTCTTAAAAATTTTTTTCTTTTTTTTGTTTACCCCTACCTCGCCTTTGAAGGCTATACGGGGCTTCTTGGACCAGGGGTGAGGGCGATGATAAATGCCGAAATAAAATCCCCAAAAATCCGAGAACCGAACTCGTACTTATTTGGTTTCACAAGTTAAGCTCTTGAAAGTTTGTTTAGAAACTAATAACAATTAAACATGAGGGTCACTTATGGTGTTGTGGTTAGCATAACAGCCTTCTATGCCCAAAGTGTTCGAACCCTAGGTGTTTCGACCCTTATCCAAACTAAACTTGAATAAACATAATTTAGGACTCCCATTGTAGCATCATCCGATGAGTAGTAGTAGCATAAAACTGAGGTAAAATAAATTAATAACCAACCGTAGGGTTCCTGACTGTGAAAACAATTTCCCTCATGACTTCACTATAGTTCATTCATATAATAGTTTTTACTGACCTATAATTATGCTATAATACCTATTTTTTCTTAAAATTATAATGATGAATTTCAAAATCGGAATAATATACGTATCCCAGTAATATTATCACACTACACTAGACACTAAATCAATATCTAATCAATTCAATTCCAGGTAAATAACATATTGTTCCAGTTAATCGTGTTACAAGGTATGTGGTCTAGTTACAATATGTCTGACATACTGGCTTCACTCAATCGCTTTAGCTATTGTTCTAGAGATTCCAAATTATTGTTAATTATAGAGGAACTTTTTATTAAGTTAAACATTTATTGAACTCATTAAGGTTTATAATGGTATTTAAATAAAATAAGAGTAAAAAAACCTCAACTTGTCTTAAGCGCTGTTCTAAAATTTTATTGTTTTTCAATAATGATGCTGATTTAGAAATATTTTTTTCATAGCTATCTCCAAATATATATATATATATATATATATATATATATATATATATATTTTTTTTTTTTTTTTTTTTTTTTTTTTTTTTTTTTTTTTTTTATGCATTAAATAGTATTATACACACATTTAACGACTGGTGAAAATTATCGAAAATTTGACTTACTCAGGACAAATAAAAACATATTATGTTTACCCTACGAAGACATACTAGCCGTCCAGTCCTCATCGAAAAAAATCCTATTCTTCAGCGGACACTGTACTGTATCTAGGACTCAATGCGGGTGCGAACGCCACGTTACCCTAGGATTTTTCAAAGGGATTAAACATTCCATGGTAATGCCTTCTTTCATAATTCAAAGAGCTTTTATTCCTCTCCCGGAAGAAAGAACTGTCATAAAAAATTTTTATCCCTGAAGAAAAACTTTTACCTTAGGGTAAAACGTCAAGTTCAACTTTCCATTAGAATTTGCTCTGTTATTTCTCTCGTATTCAAGTGTTATTATTTAATTTAAAACATAATTATATAGTACCGTTTTCACATAAAAAGAAGTTATGTCATAGGTTTAATTAAGATACAGACCCAAAAAATTATATTCCACATTAAATAAAAAATATTCTAAAATTTCAGTTTAAATTAATATTTTTGAAAAAACGAAAACTTTGGTTTGACAAATGCTTTTGAGCTACGTAAAAATGACAACTAACCAAAAATGGTTCAAGTTAAATATACTGCTTAACTAAAAAAGTGGCGCTCTTTGAAAAATCAATTTTTTTTTTTTCCTGTGAAAATTAATGTGCATTACATCAACATTTTTATAAAATATTATTCTTTTGCGGTGATTAACAGGTGAAATTTGGATTAAGAAAACAAAAAAAGATTTTTTTTGAAAACAAATGGAAAAGAAATGCTGCCTGAAGTTTTGTAGGCATACTTCTAATAAGGTTTTCTCCAACGTCTTGCAAGATTACTTTCCATGCTTTTACTAAAGAAGTTCTTGGCTCCTGCAAGTTTTCAGGAGGCTTAATTTTTCTTCTCAAACATCTGCCAAGTTGATCCCAGAGATGTTCAATAGGATTTAAGTCAGGGTTACGAGCTGGCCATCATATAATATAATAGCTACAAAAATATAATAGCTACTTTATGTTTAAAGTAATTGCTCCTTGTTATGTCACTAACTACTATACCTTTATCACGACTTGAATGTACCATTTATTTAAACCTGATTCCATCAAAATTCTACATCAGAACTTCAAAATCCTAATCCTCCAACAAAATCCCTCCACTTCATGCATCCAGCTCTACTCATCCACCCAACTCTCTTCAAAGGTGGAAACGGCATTGGCTCCTAGACATTTTGTAAACACTTATGCTTGAGTTCTGACTCGTCACATTCTTTCCTTATGTGCGGTCTGTTTGTGGCTCACTCACCTTCCGCTGGGCTCTCACCAGTGACGCGGTTGAGAGAATGGCGCTGGGATCCTTCTGATTCAGCTTTCCCCTCTGTAAGTGAGGGGACAAGCCCCGTCCGGTGTACCTTTGCAGGTTGTAAAAATAAATAATGTATATTGGTATGAATTTGTTCATGTTTCGTTAATTTATTTGTTAATAATGTATATTTTTTATTTGTCCATTTTATCATTATATAAGTTGAGTTTACCATTGTTTATTTTTTAAATATTGTATGAATGTGATATGGGAATTATTATTGTTGTCAGTTTGAGACAAATTGTAATATAAGTTTAAAGCTACGAAATACACTCAATATTTACTAGCATCAACCAACACGGATTATTTCGATGAAATAAGACTGCCTGGCTTATTTTTTTTTGTAATATTAATCTTTTTATTCAGATATATTAAAATTTGTCAGAAATGGAAAATAATAATAATGCTATAAGATCATAAACATAAAATATTTACTGAAGGAACATTGGTTAAGTCAAATTACATTTTCAAAAATTAAATGTATATAATAAAAAAAAACATATGCATAAAATAAATACAAGGTTAGCAAAAAATGAACACAATATCATAATCTGTCTTAATTAAAGTTAATTTTTTGTTGGTGAGTAAGTATAACGTTCCACTCCAAAACTTAAATTCCTTTCAGGAAAACCTTAACCACCCTTTCGCCTAAAAAAGATGGCTTTGAATAACTCCTAACCACTGGCTTGAATTTGCTAATTTAAACACTTTTCGAAATGATCAAATGCTTTCGGTTTTACGATTCACCACCTCCAGCCTGGTTTCCATAATACACTTTATGTTCGGCCGCTATCATTATTAACGAATGACGAAAGCATATAGCGTGTTGATTATAGGTGGCAACCCAATGTGGGGTATCGAGAGGTCAGGACAGATATGTGGGCTCGCCTGTAGATATCTCCTCTTATACAATAATCTCCTGTTATCGTAAACATCTGGTCCCATCACTCGTTGGAATCGTGGGAGGGCGTATTGCCCAGATAATATCTATTATCGATAATTTTTTTTTTTTTCGAAAACTAAATCAAACAATGATATTATTTCAAAGTGGAAGAATTGCGAAATGAAACAAAACAATCTGGTGCGAGTAACACACGACATTCACTTACTTCTATTGTTGCAATCAATCAAATATTTTTAAATAGAGTTAGAGATAAAAATGGGCGAAACTAATAATGAATTAATTAAATTATATTTCTGTAAAAACGTGTGTTTTATTAGGAAATCAATTATATTATTATCTAAAACAATCAGTTAGTTTTGTAGGCTTTTCATAACTTTATATCAAATTCTACAAGATTGTGTATAAGATAATATTTTTAAAAATATTTAGGTTTTTAACGGTATATTATACATGTATATTACTGTGCTTATGTTTAAAAACTCAAATTTCCAAAAAAAAATATTTTTGCAGTTTTCTACTGTAGTTAGATATCGAATTCGTTCAACTTATATATTTACCTGTTTTTGATTAATAACATCAATGATAACCAGATGATATGGTTATTTTTATAGAATCTATTAAGGTACTTTAGAAGAAGAAAATTTAATATATCAGCATTTAAGCCCTGCCCGACCATTTCAATTAGAATGAAACTTACATGATATTAAAGCCCATTAAATTTTACAACAATAGTGAGTTTAATCAAAATCGTTAGAGCCGTTTTTGAGAAAATCGTAAAAGAGTTCAAAATGCATGGTATAATGTGGCACTTCGGGCTTTTGACGATATATTTGAATAAAAAAGTTTCTGTAACATCTCGGGCGTATTAATGTCTCAAAAATGAAATTTCAGTTTCATAGGAATTTTGGTTTTTGCGTTGGAGTTACAACAGACGATCACAAAGACCTTTTTGCGGGACTTGGTCATTAGGATTCTGGGGACTCTTCGTTGAAAACTCAAATACGAAAAATGTTCTCGATCACAATACTTTCCCTTACTATATATTTCATATACAGGTAAGTTAAAGTAAAATATTCAAGAGTAGGTTTATAATATGTATTTATATATATAATCTTATTTATAATAAACCTCTCCAGATAACCACACGTCTCTCATTGGTATTCCGGTCAAAGATGGCTCTATCCCGAATCGCGAAGAAAATAGCTACTTGGCATATTCATATTCCTATCTTTGCGAGGTAGAAAACCTTCCTATTCCTATGTCTTTGACCTCCTTACTTAAGCACACCCCTCTCATACAACTTACAGAATCCCATCTGTGAAAAGTCCTTTATCATCTGTGCTAACACATTTCGGAGCTCTTCACCCCTCCGTAAAGTGTCGTCTCTGACAACTTTTAAAAACTATTTATTTATCCACCTCCTCAAGTATCAATCGTCGGCACGTATACAATATATTTTGAGTTAATAATAAAAACTAAATTCATTCGGAATTTTTTTTTTGTATACTTTATTTATTTAGACTTTAATTTAATTTAATTTTCTAGTTGTCTAGATAATCATGTAATTCGTAAAGCAAGAACAGTGGAACTTACTTTGTTCATTTTACATTATTATTAGGAGACAAAATGTCTTAGAATAATAATTACTTTTCACTCATTCATTCATTCAATATTGTTTATTTGGGGTAGGAAAAAGTAGTAATTTTTGAATTATTTCTAAATTCATTCTTAAATTATTTTGGTCAAACTCATTATTTGTCTTCCGGTTAACCATCTTCAGGATCTTTTACAATCAATTTAAAACAAATTACTATTGGGTTGTCTGAACAATTTTTTTTGTTTATTCATAGAAGTTTTTTTGGCATTACAATTTGCCATCTGCTTTTTATGCAATTAACAAATATGCAAACAAAAGATGTAACAAACTACATGAGATAGATAAAAAAAAAACTAATAACTTTCAATATTTCAGGTCTCTTGGCCAGCGCCTCGAGAGTCTTCTGGGCGGATTATATGGGTTTGTGACTGTTGATAGGTTTTGAGTCAGCGGGTTTGAATTTAGGATCAGTCTGTCATGAAATTTATTGTAGCGATCAGTGGCAGTTTCAATGACGAATGGAATGTCTAGGTCAGTATGTAGTGTCTCGTTAGATACGTAATAAGGGGCATTTATAATTTTTTTAAGTAATTTTGATTGAAATGATTGAATAATTTTGATGTTTGGCTTTTTTGCTGTTCCCCCATAACTCAATGCCATAAGTCCAAATGGGTTTTATTAGTACTTTATAAATAGTTAATTTGTTCGTCAATGATAATTTAGAACGTTTGTCTAGTAACCTTGAAAGATTGTTGATTTAATTCTTTTCTTTTTCGTTTGAGATGGTATGCCCATATTAGTCGTTTGTCAAGGTAAAGTTAACAAACTGACAATTTTTACTGGATTATTCATTTGTATTGATGTCAAAATTTATTAACTCTCTTTCAAAGGATAATGATTGTTAACTTTTTAGCATTTCCCGGCTTGGAATCTTAATCCAGTCCTTATTAAGATGTTAACGCGTGATATTCGCATATATTGTTTTACGAGTTTAAACTCGTAGGCCAGAAGCATCAATCAAGTATGGGGCGAGGGCACTATTAATGAGTTCACTGTTATTTTTGCCTTGAAGACAAAGAAAATCATGAAAGAAAATTCTATCTTAATGGCAATATTCTGTAGGCTTTTGTGAAAGAACACCCCAGAACTGTTGGAGAACTTGCAGGGGAACTTTATCTCAGCGAATCATCCATCTTAAGGCGATTGTAAGGGTAAAATAGATCGAAAGTTTTGTTCAACATTAAATTACAGTAAAAAAAAAAAAAAATTAACAATGGGCAATACACGGCTTTCTCTTACATCGGCTGTGAAAATCAATTAAAGAATAATTTGAAAGTTTAAAGTTCATTGAAATAAAATTTGTTCAGTTTCACTGAGAACATCTAATTTAGATTAAATAATAATATAATATAAAACTGTGTTATGTATAGTAGTAAGTAACAACTTAATGCCCTTTTCGTCAGTTTTATATAAGAAAATATTTTTTCTAAAACCTTCATTTTTGTTCTTATGTTCAAAAAACCAAAAGTTACATTATTATTTTTATTTTTTTATTGAGATTTATTACAATTTGTTTCATAATGAACAGTAGTAATAGTGATGTGATACACATTCATACAATATATACAGAAAATAATGATAAGGCCAATTACATAAAATCGGAAAAGGTTACATTTAAAAATGGTTATCAAATTCTTTCAATTTTATGCTTAGCCCTTTTTTATCTATCCTAGTAAGATGATATGGTTAATTTTTTTTTTGAATCGACAAATTAAAGATATTTTAGAGGAAGAAAATTTCTAATATCGGCATTTACAGACTATTTCAATCAGAATGAAACCAATATTAGATTAAGCCCATTAACTTTTACATCATTTTTGATAAAATTGTAAAAAATGTGCAAAAGAATTTATATGTTAGAAAAACGTTTGCTTGTCTGCTAGTATTCAATACTTTTTAATTTTTTTATAGCATCTATAGTAGGTCTGGAAGCCACCGTCTTTTCAGGCGCCTCAGAGGATTATTGGGAATAGATGGAGATGACAGGATAAGGAAAATGGACTTGCGAATAAAGGAGGTATATTTATTTTGGGATGAGGTAGCGGCGTTGTCTAGTGGGTAGAGCACTAGTCTACTGTGCTCCGGGTCCTGGGTTCGAATCCCGGCTGTGGCGGAATCTGGGGTATGGAGACCCTCCTGGGGCACGCCCAGCGTCTATAAAGTGGGTACCCAAAATGGAGAAAAAACCTGGAGGCTGGTCGTGATCTCGGCCGAATTACCTCATTGCACGGCCGTCGGCCTAGAAACAATACGAATCTCTACATGTACTGAACCCGAAACTCTTCATGGGTTGGAGTAGTACAGGATTTTTTTTTTTTTATAGCATCTGCATAGTAGTAACTTATTGTTTTGCGTCAGTTTTAAAATTAATTGTATTATTTACGTAAATTCTGTAGACAAGCTAGAAAAAAAAACTACAATTAAGGACGCCTATAGATTAAATATCCCGATACCTGTATCATTGTATCACAATCCATGAAGGGTCTTTGGTTCAGTACATAAGTAAGGGTAAAATTAGTAAAATTAGGATAGAAAAGTGATTTTTCGGGTGCCCACTTTATATAGGATGAATGATCTACATACCTCATGGCCGATGAACAACATATCAAATAATTATTCTGCGACAGGGAGATTCGAACCCAGTTCACGTTTATCCTTAGTATACTGCCCTAGCACCAAGCCAACCCTGTGCTGTGTAACGGATCAAGTGTTTTTCACAAGTCCTTGACTTTCTTATAAGATTTGTTTTTTCCAAGAATTCTTTTTTCATTTTGTGCTTCGTCATTTCCAGTATTTGTTAAATTAAAATCTCTTATTTCTGTTCGTCTCCTCTAACTCAAAGGATTTTATTGTATTATTGTACTTTAATTTTGTAATATTGCCTTATTTGTTATCAGTGTTATAGAAGTTAAATCTTGACAATTATAACTATAGTGTTTTATATCACAGAAATTAGGCAGATCGATGCCAATTAATTTAGAAATCCCTAACTTGGAGGAGTAATTACGTTGCTTTGAAATTCGAATTCCTCAATCTTAGGGGTTGATCTGAGGTTTACTGTATAATTTAAATTAAGGGGTAGGTTCTTATTTCAAAAGTTGGTGGTGACCGAAATAGCTTAGTCAATAAACATTATAATTGAATTAAGGATTAAACAATATTTGAATAAGTATATACATCACGAGGTACATTAACATGTGTTTTAGATTAAATAATCCAATAACAGTAATTATTATTTACAATAATCATGAAGTGTATGCCCTTTTAGTCTTTCTTTTTTTTTTTAAATATATTTATCGGTATTTACAACTGTATAATAAAATACATTTAGTAAATTTGATACAAGATAAGTTGACATGATTCATATGCAGGGATACTACCCATTGGCAGCTCCCCAAAGACTATGTTAAACAAGGTCTCGGGGCCATCTTCTTTTCAGACGTCTCAGAGGATTATAAGGGATTGTAGAGGAAGCAAGGATTGAAACTAGTGGGTTAGAGTGGGAATTTAGTTTGTCATGAAAGGAGTGGTACCTGGTTCGGGCCAAGTCAGCAACAAAAGGAATATTAAGGTCTTTATGGATGAGTTTATTTGTGACAAAATAAGGAGCATTGAGGATTTTTCGAAGGATTTTGGATTGTAAGGATTGGAGATGAGATGAATTTGATGGTTTAGTAGAGCCCCAAATCTCTACTCCGTAATTCCATATTGGTCTTATGATAGTCATGTAGATGAGTCTTTTGTACTTAAGTGGAAGGTTTGAGCGTTTGTCCAATAAGTGTTGAAGTAGTCGAAAACATCGAGCAGTTTCTTGTCTTTTCAGTCTTGTATGAGGGTTCCAAGTGAGACGTTTGTCCAGGTGCAGTCCTAGGTATCGGATCTGTTCAACTGGGACAAGAGGAGTGTTATTGAAGGATACTGTTGGGCAGGTTGTCATTGGTTTACGACGACCGGTTAAGGTCTCTGATATGGGATTGAAGAGTTTGGGAGGCAATAATTGGATCGTTGTTGACTGATAACACACAAGTGTCATCAGCATAGGTAGAAAGGAAAGTGCTAGGATGGGATGGGATATCAGATGTATAAACTGTGTAAAGGATGGGTCCTAAAATACTGCCTTGAGGAACACCTGCATACTGATTAAAAAGGGATGAATAGGAATTATTATGATTTACTTTGAAGGACCTGCCTGTGAGATAGGACTGGATAATGAGGAAGTATTTACGGAGTTTTTAAAGCAATCCCCGGTGCCTTAGTCTTTCTGCATTACGTTTTAGAACTTCATATATACGATTTAACACTTAAATATTTTATAAATTGTCAGCCTTCCAACAGCATATTATACATCTATATTACTATAGGTATGTTTAGATAATAAAAAAAATTACCCGTGTCCTATCAATGCTAACAAGTTAAAATGGTTATTTTTTCGAATCTTCAAAATTAATGATATTTAGAAGAAGAAAATTATAAATTTTGATCTTTAAGCTTTGTTAGACTTTTTAAATCTGAATAAAAACCGACATGATATTAAAGCCAATTAAATTTTATAATGATACATCGAGTTTATTCAAAATAAGCTTTACCATTTTTGAGAAAATTGTAATAAGATGCAAAATGCATGGTATATAGTGGCGTTTCGGATGTCGTTAAAAAAAGTTGCGGTGACATTTCAGGCTTTTTCGCTTCTTAAATTTAAAATTTCAGTTTTATTAAGAACTAATTGTTTTGGAGCTACTTGTCAAATATACACGCAGACCATTTTGCAGGACTGTGCATCTAGGGATCATAAAATGTTTTCAATAAAATCTGGAATTTGAAAAAGTTCACGATGGAAATACATATATTTCATGTTTAAGTAAGTGAATGTCTATTAAATATTTAATTTTTTTTTAGATTAAGTTTATAATCGTTTCAGGATAGCGTTGCCTAATTACACAAATATTTTCATTATGCTAATTTAATAAATTCCATTTTTACTTTCAGATACTATATATAGTAAGGGGAAGTATTGCGATCGTGAAAATTTTCGAATTCCAGTTTTCAACGGAAATACACATTTTGGGGTCCCCTGAGTTCAAATAACCAAGCCCCGCAAGCAGGTCTGTGTGTGTGTGTGTGTGTGTGTGTGTGTGTGGTAACTCCCGGGAGGAAACAAAAAAGTCCTATGAAACTGAAATTTCCCGAGATTTTACAAAACCATTTCCATTAAAATCAGCTTACCAGAAGAGTCACTTTATACCATGCGTATTGCACCTTTTTATGTTTTTTTTCAGAAACTTTCCCTACGATTTTGATTAAACTCGCTATATTGATGTAAAATTTAATAGGCTTTAATATCATGTAGGTTTCATTGTGATTAAAATGGTCTTAAATGTCGATATTTTATATTTTTTTCCTTTAAAGTACCTTTAATTTTGTAGATTTTATAAAAATAAATATATCATCTTTTTACACCGATGAAAAACACATAAATATATAATTTGAACGAATTCGATTTCTAACTAAAGGAGAAAACTGAAAAACATTTTTTTAATGCAATTTTTTGATTTTGAACATATCAACAGTAATATACACGTATAATATACCGTTGGAAAGCTAAAGCTTTTAGAATAAATATTGTCTAATGCAAAAACTTGTAAAAGTTAATAAAGAGTGATGAAAAGCAGATAAAACTGATTATTTTAGATGATAATATAATTGATCTTTTAATAAAACACATGTTTCTATAGAAATTCAATTTAATTAAATCTTCAATAGTTTCACTAATTTTCATCTCTGTTTTTGAAAATTCTTTAATCGATTTTAAAAACGGAGGTAAGTGAAAGTTGTGTGTTGCCCGCACCAGATTTTTAAAATACTTTCTTTCTTGCATGAAATCAATTACGCGCTACGTATCTTAGACTGCTAAATATCAAAATAATCCGAAACAAGTAAATTTCTTTTATGTGGTATTAAAGCTACATACAAGCAGAAGATGTTTTTGAATAAATGTGTCATAGAATAATTTAGCACATCAGAGGCATGAAAAGAACATTTTAAAGTAAATATATAATTAAGGACAAAACGAAAATTCCCTATTCGTCTATCCAAAATATCGCTATTCAATGACAGGAATAAGTAAACTTAAATTAATTTAAAGTGAATTTTAGCAATTGACGAATGTTCAATTGAAAAACTATTATCTTACATACTTTTTCCTAACAAACAAAAAAAAATATATATAACTTGTATTTTTTAAATTTATTTTCTTGTTCTTTTCTCTGTAGATTAAAATCATTGTATGGTATTGCATTATTGCCATTTTTACATTACAACCTTTTGTATAAAAAAAATCCATGACGTTAACCTGAACCTGTACCACTACAACCCATGAAGGGTCTTGGGCTCACTACATATAGAGATTCGTACTGTTTTTAGGCCAACGGCAGTGCAATGAGGTGATTAAGCCTTAATGACGCTCAGCCGCCAGGTTTTCCCCCTACTATTCTGGGTACCCATTTTATAGAGGCTGGGTCTGCCCCAGGAGGGTCTCCATACGTTAGAGACCCCCCGACTGAATTAATAGAATAAATAATAATCTGCCACAGCCGGGATTCGACCCAGGACCCGGAGAACAGCAAACTAGCGCTCCCTCCATGACGCTAATGTTAAAATAATAATAATAAATTTTATAACGTTTCGAGGTTTCACATGCCTCATCTTCAGATGTACAATGTTATCTAAAATATAATTGTATAAATATTTCAACTAATTATATACATATTAAGAATATATTATCTATATATTAGAAACAATTTATATTTAAACTATTTACATTATTTTCAAAATTATATATATACTTACATCCATTTCCATATCTTTACTCAATATAGGTCATTTAACAATACATTTCATTCACATTCTCAAATTTTAACTTTTCACCATCACATATATTAATTTATCTTGTGTACTTGAAAATATCCTGTGCACTAAACTAGTCTTTATCTAATGCCTTTCCTGCTCCATTCAATGTTTTCAAATAATCACAACATTATTTTTATTTAGGTTAGTTGTTAAAATTTATATACATTCATCTTTATACATACTCATACATACATACATACATACACACACACACACACACACAATTCACATCCATATATACAAATTCAGATACATACATACATCATATACATAAACATATGCACCTATATATATATATATATATATATATATATATATATATATATATATATATATATATATATATATATATATATATATATATATATATAGATAGATAGATATATACATATACATATATACACACACATACATAACCTCATACATACAATTATATACATTATATACAAAACTCAAAAACACATGCATTCCAATACACACACATACTTATCATTTTTATTTATTTTATTTTTATTTATTAATCAAAATCAAAAATTCAATTTATTAATTATATCAGCATAATTTTGACTTATTTTTTTTTAATCTGTTTTGTAATTTACTGTATTTATTATGTTTTTAGTTATATAGATTGACTCTAGTATCTTTCTATTTTTGGTTTTTTGTTCTGTATTAAGTATTTGCATATTTTCAAAATTAAATTCATGTTTGTTAGTTATACTATAATTGGATAGAGCTGTAAGATTTATATTTTTAATATTTTACACAGGATAGTTTCAAATACACAAGATAAATTAATATATGTGATGGTGAAAAGTTAAAACTTGAGAATGTGAATGAAATGTATTGTTAAATGACCTATATTGAGTAAAGATATGGAAATGGATGTAAGTATATATATATAATGTTGAAAATAATGTAAATAGTTTAAATATAAATTGTTTCTAATTTATAGATAATATATTCTTAATATGTATATAATTAGTTGAAATATTTATACAATTATATTTTAGATAACATTGTACATCTGAAGATGAGGCATGTGAAACCTCGAAACGTTATAAGATTAATTATTGACATATATGGATAAATAAATGCATATGAACAAAAACAAGAAGAGATTGTTCCAATTGATATGATCATATTCTAAAATACTCTTCTATAACAGTGATTGATATATAATAATAAATTGTTAAATAAGATATTCTGAATTTGTTAATTGGTCCAGATCGATAAAAATATATATTCTCTGCTCATTTCACATTAAATCGTAATCATTACTCCGTCATATCATTAGTAGCAAAAATATGATATAATATGATTAATGTTCTTATTTGCTCATCGATATCGATATAGAAACTGGACAACAAAAACAAAAAAACAAAAAAACATCTTGATAAAAAATGACTCATTTTAACTTCAATACGCTTATTTCAAAGCCCTTCAATATGTTTTAATGTATGCTTCAAGAATCTTTTTGGTTTTGTACCAACTAGTTTGAAAAATGAAAACTTTATTGGAAAATAAAGTTAATATATAAAATATAAATTATAAAATTGAAATATTTCATTTCATAGATATGCTTTATGTATTATAAAAAAGTATAAAGTTAAGATTATAGATAACTCTCCTAAATTTAGACTATGCTTGGCAGTAAACTTATAAAACAAGTTTTATGTAATCTGAAATTAAACTTCCACCATATCTCCAATGTTAGCGTAAATTCTCTGCTAAAAACCATCAATTTTTCAATTCTTTCCAAAGATATTTTTCAAGATATAGAAACTCTTTTGGGCATAGGGAGTAGTTTGACAAAGCTAAAATAATTTTCATTAAATAAATTTTAAAAAATTATCCTTTAAGTCCTTTGGAACTTACCGATTTTGTTATAAAATAAATATATTTTCTTCTCAAGTGCACTTCGTTTCGATAAACTATTAATCCCTTAGCAATAAGCCCTAAATCTTTATTTTTAAAAACATACATGATGCCACACTCAGATTGCACCTAACGTAAGCTAGTCCCTCGTAAATTGAAAAAATGTGGTGCGGGTAACACACGACTTTCACTTACCTCCGTTTTTAAAATCGACTAAAGAATTTTCAAATACAGTAAGAGATAAAATGAAGGAATTAATTAAATGGAATTTCTGTAGAAACATGTGTTTTATTAAAAAATCTATTATATTATTACCTAAAATAATCACTTAACTTTTTCGGCTTTTCATCCTTCTATTAACTTTTAAAAGCTTGTGTATGCGATAATATATTTTCTAAAATCTTTAGCTTTCCACCGGTATATCATACATGTATATCAATGTTCTTATGTTCAAAATAAAAAAATTGCATTAAAAAAATATTTTTTAGTTTTCTTCTTTAGTTAGTTATCGAATTCGTTCAACTTATATATTTATGTGTTTTTCATCAGTGGTAACAAGATAATATGGTTAGTTTTATAGAATCTACAAAATTTTTTTTTTTTTTTTTTTTTTTTTTTTTTTATTATTCATTGAGCAATATTACAATCTGTCCAATTCAGGACATTTTTAATAGTGATAAAGTACAACATTCATACTACATTCACACGATATATACAATACTATAAATTTATATAATAATAATAATAAAATATACATATATACAAAATAAAATCAATAAAAATATATACAATAGTCACTCATACCTATATACAATTCACAAGCATACAGCACGTGAGTGGAGAATCTAGCCAATGCTAGAACTCCAATATACATGTTATAAGAGGTCACGAGGCCACTGCCGTTTCAACCTTCTAGGTGGGTTGTATGGATGGGTGGGGCTGGATAGGGATTGAGCTAGAGGATTAGGATGATGAATGAGATTCTGGTGGAATTTGGAAAATTTGGATGGAATCAGGTCTGAAATAAAAGGAACATTAAGGTCGTGGTGCAAGGTATAGTTGGAAACATAATATGGAGCATTTACTATTGTACGGAGGACTTTGGATTGAAAGGATTGAATGCGTTTGATGTTAGTACGTTTAGCTGTCCCCCACAGTTCAAGTCCGTAGGTCCAGATGGGCTTTAGTATTGTCCTGTAGATTAATAATTTGTTGTCAACTGTAAGTTCAGATTTTCTGTTGAGTAGTCGGTATAACTGTCCGAATCGTCGGTTGAGTTCTTGTCTTTTAAGTCTTGTATGTGGGTTCCAAGTCAATCTTTTGTCTAATAGTAAGCCAAGATACCGGACTGTATCTGAAGGAGGAATTGGAATGGAATTGAAGTAAACTGGCGGACAGGAGTTTCGTCGAAGAGTGAAGGTTACGTGTTTGCATTTGGCTTCGTTCACCTTAATGCGCCAAGCATTACACCAGTCTTCGATAAGAGAAAGGTGTCTTTGCAGGTTTAAGGATGCTGTTTCAGGATTGGAACTGGATGATAGGATGGCGGTGTCGTCTGCAAAAGTTGCCAGAAAGGTATCAGGATGTGTAGGAATATCAGCAGTGTAAAGGATGTAGAGGACGGGTCCCAAGACGCTGCCTTGAGGAACACCGGCCTCAATGGGATAAAGGTTAGAAAATTCTACACCACAGCGAACGCGGAAGGAACGGTTTGAGAGATAGGATCGGAGAATGAGGTATAGAGACTGGGGTAAATGGGTTTTCAGCTTGAAGAGTAATCCAGTGTGCCATACCCGGTCAAAAGCTTGCGCAATGTCCAGAAACGCACCAGAACAATACTCTTTGCATTCAAGAGCTGAGGAAATATGGTCTACAACTCGGAGACCCTGTTGAACTGTGGAATGCTGAGGACGGAATCCAAACTGATGGGAAGGAAGATTTTGAGATTCTAATATGGGTAGGATACGTTTAAGAAGAAGCCTTTCGAAGATTTTTGAGAGGATGGGGAGTAGACTAATAGGCCTGTAGGATGAAGTGTTGTTGGAAGGTTTGCCTGGTTTTAGAAAAAGAATGATAGTGGAATGTTTCCATAACAGAGGAAAATAGGTGGTGCGTAGGATGCAGTTGTAAATATAAGTAAGGAATATAATGGCTTTCTGCGGAAGTTGTCGGAGGATCTGGGGAGTAAGGAGATCGTGTCCAGGAGATTTACGGAGGGTAAGTTTTTGGAGAAGATATTTGACCTCAGAGGGATTAATAGCTTTAGGAGGTAGGGAAAGTGGAATTGGTGACATAAGAAAGTCTTGCACTGTTGCGGTGTGATTGGCGTGGGATTCCGGGTGAGGAGTGAAAACTTTGGAGAGGTGTGTGGCGAATTCCTCGGCTTTATCTTCATCAGACGCAGCCCAGGAGTCATCACCACGTCGGAGAGGATGGGAAACTTGATGGTATTTTAGGATCTTTTTCGTGACATTCCACAGGGAATTATCACGAGCTGATAGAGAGGAGAGGTAGGAATTAAAGGACTGGGAACGGAAGGTCGCCAACTCCCTCTTCAATTGTCTACAATAGAAGTTATAGGAGCGGCGATCTGTTGGGTGTCGGGTGCGCTGCCATAATGATCTTGCTCGGCGTTTGGTATGGATGAGGTCTATAATATGTTGTGGAAAATGATTTTGGTGAGGATTTATATTGGGGTGTTTAGGAGAGGAGGCAGTCCAGACAGCTTGTTGGATGGCGGTGGTAAAGGAATAGACGGAATTATCTAGGTCATCTGGGGTTTTGAGGGTTACTCTGAGGTCAATATTATCGGTCAGGATTTGGCGGAAAAGGTTCCAGTTGACAGGACCTCGGATGAATGATGGTGGAATGGGTTTTGGAATTGGAGTGAGAGATACTTTTAGGATCAGTGGACTATGGTCTGAGGATAGTTCATCAAGGCGAGTTACAGAAAAGTTGAGGGAGCCTAATCCGCTGTGGATAAAGAAGTCGAGGATGTCAGGATTGCGGTTAGGATCGGTTGGCCAGTAGGTAGGAGAGTCAGGAGGCAGGATATTAAAATTTCGGGAGTTGAGTGCAGACAGCAAATTTCGTCCCCGAGAATTCGTGGTTCTGGAACCCCACTGCTGATGCTTGGCGTTTAAGTCTGCACCCAGAATGAAACGATTTCCTATGGAATCCAGGAAGGATACAAATTCGGAATTGGAAATGGAATGTTTAGGAGGGCAGTATGCAGATGTGAGGGTTACCGGAAAGGAAAAAGTCTTGATTACTATGGCTGTGGCTTGTAGGAAATCATAGGTGGGAAGTGGGAGTAAATGATGAGAGAGGGATTGGTGGACAATGATAGCAGAACCGGCATGGGCTTTACCGTCTGGGTGGTCAGTACGGTATGTGATGTATTGCGGTATTTTGAAGTACTGTTTAGTCGTTAGTCTTGTTTCAGTTATAAGTGCAACATCGATTGTTTTGTCTTGCAACAACGCTGTCAGTTCGTCAGTATGATTTCTAACACCATTCGCATTCCAAAGGAGAATGGATAAGGAGTTAGGTGAATTCATTTAAGGATTTTTCAAGGCAGGGATTAGATTTGATACTAGATTTGTAAGGAGTGATATAAGCGGCATAACAAGAGATTTGATTTCGGAGATGAACGATGTCATTAGACTGGTAAGATCTGTGACGTTTGATGGTGGAGGGATATGAGAAATTTGATGTTGAGGAGTTTTTTGAAGATTAGGTAAACTTTGTGGGATAGATTGTTGTACAATAGATTGAGAAAGTTGAGGAAAAAGTTGTTCCGGCAGTGCCTCGACTTCATGATTCTGGTTTCCACCTCCAAGCAAGTGGGCAAATGATACGTTAGAATTTACAAGTTTAGATGGTTCTCTTCTGCTTCTGGTTGGTACAGCTGTTTCATTCGGATCCTGAGGTTTTTGGTATCTGGTTCGGAGTTTCTTGTAGATTTCACATCCCTTGTAGTTAGCCGGGTGGTCCTTGAGGCACAGAGCACATACAGCGGGTGTAGATCTTGATCTTGTACATTCTTCTGTTTTATGCTGTTCACCGCATTTCACACAGCGTGGTATGTGATGGCAATAACTTTTGGTATGACCATATGCCTGACAGTTATGACACTGAACTATTTCCCTCTTTGTGTAAGGTTTTTCAACTTTTACACGGGTATAGTACAGTCTACTGAGGTCATAGATTTTTTCGACTCCTGCTGATGGTTCCAAGTCCACGAAGAATAGAGGCAGTGGACTTTTATCTTTTAGAACGTTGGTGACTTGCCTCACTTGGAATCCTAATTCTGTCAGTTCTTCTTTGATAGCTTCAACGGGTGTTGAGGAATGTAGGTTTCTGATTACGACCCTTAATGCTCTCTCCTGGCGCAGCTGATAAGTATGAAAGTCAGCTTTGGTCTCAGTCAGATATTTTACAATCTTTCTGTAGGTTTCAGCAGTAGTCGGAGATATTTTAGTATCATTGGTTCTACTTATACAATAATAACTATTAGGATCAGTTACTTTGTTTAAATGCGCACACATCAGTTTAAAATTTTTAATATTTTTAACAAATATTGGTGGAGGTAGTGGTTCCCTGGGTATAGGAGAAGATTCCATGGTTTCTTTTTCATTTTGGAGGATCTCAAATGGATTCGGTGTAAAAAACGGGGATTCATCAGTTATTCCTTGTGATGATGTGCTGGGCTGTGGTTCAGATCCTAATGAGGTAGCTGACGCGGTCGCTGGTGGGATTATTTTTTTATTTTGTTCACGGCGGGGTCTCTGTTTTGTAGGAGACGAGTTAGAACCTGCAGATCTAGATCTTTTACTTGCAGACTTTGAGGACATGACTTGATGGAAATATCTCATTGATTAAGAAAATAATAATAATAAATAAATAATGAGATAAGAATTAAAGATAAAAGAAAGATAAGTTAACGAAAAGCAAGCCCGAGCTTGCCGAGCTAGCGGCAATCAGCTGATCAGTGACCCTCCTTTCACTTTTTCGTGATTGTACAAAGTAAATTATAACTTTGCTTACCGAAATTTCTCCAATATTCACTGCCGTAGTATTCCTGAGGTCTAGTGATGTTCTCCAGACTGAATTCAAGCGAATTCCTACTGAAAAAAGCAAAAATCTGAGAGACGATGTAACGTATGACTGTTATCATCGAGCGCATCAGCTGATCTCTACAAAATTAAAGGTACTTTAGAAGAAGAAAATTTAAAGTATCGGCATTTAAGCCCTGTCGGACATTTTAATCAGAATGAAACCTACATGATATTAAAGCCCATTAAAGGTTACATCGATATAGCTAGTTTAATCAAAATCGTTGGAACCGTTTTTAAGAAAATCATAGAGAAGTGCAATACGCATGGTATAAAGTGGCTCTTCTGGTAAGCCGATTTTGTTGAAAAAGATTTTGTAACATCTCGGGCGTATAGTTGTCTTAAATATGAAATTTCAGTTTCGTAGGCCTTTTCGTTTTCGCCTGAGAGTTAACACACACACACAGACCTGTTTGTGAGACTTGGTCATTTGGACTCATAAAAACCTAAAACGTATATTTCCGTTGAAAACTGGAATTTGAAAATTTTCACGATCGCAATACTTTCCTTTACTATGTGTAATAAGTGAAAGTAACAAATGAACTAAACCGATTTAGTTATAAAATAAATATATTTTCTTCTCAAGCGCACTTCGTTTCGATAAACTATTAATCCCTTAGCAATAAGTCCTAAATTTTTATTTTTAAAAACATAAATGATGCCATATTCAGACTGCACCCAAGGAAAGCGAGTCACCCGTTGTAAATTAAAAAAAAATGTGTTGGATGCTGATAAATTTAAGGCAGTGTTATAGATATTGCTGCCTCTGCTGCTCGTCGGTCACTTATTGCTGTGTGTCGCCCCTCCTGGTGCCTGACGTTCCTCATCCCAGTTCTCGGCTAAATCTGCATCCAGATTGGCTTCGGGATCTTGAGATTGGAGCTGCATTAATTAAGGAGACTCCAGTCCCGGCTTACCTGTCATAGCAATTGTCGTATTAAACAAAAAAATTGATTGACCCATGCAAAACAGAAACCTATTAACCCAATGGAAAAAGTATAAAAATCTGGTGCGGGCAACACACGATTTTCACTTACCCCCGTAGTTAAAATCAATTAACGAATTTTCAAATACAGTTAGAGATAAAAACTAGTGAAACTATTAAAGAATTAATTAAATTGAATTTCTATAGAAACATGTGTTTTATTAAAAAATCTATTATATTATCCTCTCAAACAATCACTCAGTTTTATCGGCTTTTTATCACTCTCTATTAACTTTTACAAGCTCTTGTGTATGAGATAATATTTTTTTTTAAATCATTAGCTTTCTAACGGTATATTACACATGTATATTACTGTTCTTATGTTCAAAAACTAAAAATTACATTAAAAAAATATTTTTTCAGTTTTCTCCTTTAGTTGCTTTTCAAATTTGCTCAACTTGCATATTTAGCTGTTATTTATCAATGCTCACTAGATAATATGGCTATTTTCATAAAATATACAAAATTAAAGGTGCTTTAGAAAAAGAAAATTTAAACTATTGGCATTTAAGCCCTGTCAGACCATTTTTATCAGGATAAAACCTACATGATATTAAAGCCCATTAAAATTTACATCGATATAGCGAGTTTAATCAAAATCGTCTAAACCGTTTTCGAGAAAATCGAAAAAACGTGCAAAATGTATTGTATAAAGTGGCTCTTCTGGTAAGCTCATTTTGATGAAAAAGGTTTTGTAACGTCTCAGTCGTATATATGTCTTAAATGTGAAATTTCAGTTTCATAGGTCTTTTTGTTTCCGCCCTTGAGTTACTACACACACACACACACAGACCTTTTGGCGGGATTTGGTTATTTGGACTCAGGGGACCCTAAAACGTGTATTTCCGTTGAAAACTGGAATTCGAAATTTTTCACGATCGCAATACTTTCTCTTACTATATATAGTAAGTGAAAGTAAAAGTATCTCCAATTTTGTTAATTAAACTAAGTTTACTTTATAAAAAGCTGGTTGAACACTTTATCTTAGTAAACGCATAACATCAATAGATAGGTTTCTTCCTACTATATTAAAATATTAAATAATAATTCGATATAAAAGATGAGATAGTCAAATCTGCTTTTGGTTTATTTTTTTCAATTATAAACCTCTGTAACAAACAGACCAAGAAAAAAAAAAAAAAAACCTCCTCTCTTATATAACAAGATACATAGAACACAAATAGAAAATTAAACTGTCTGAAATACAAAAGAACAATTATTGAAATCGTTTGAATTGAAATAGCAAAGATATAGCGTTATTTCGATATGATAAACTATTGTATTATAATTGTCCACGTTTTTATTTTTAGATTAGTTTTATTTTATTTAAAACATTTATATTTAAACATTTCATATACGTATTTCTTTGGGTTAAGAGACTTATCTCTTTTGGTTTTTTAAGATGGTAGTGCTAGATTTTAATATCTAGAAAAATCAGCTTTAATCGTTCATATACGAGTACGCACAGGCATTAAAGATCTATTTTACGTCCAATCCGAATGACGGCATAACCAACCTTTTTTTTTAATCAAACATGATTTAACTTGATTTTTTTTTTATTTAATCCCTAGAACCATCTGCCATGTTTGGACTCACTAAAACTGGCTTTTTCTCTATATACATCTTTTGAAATGTAGTTTAAGATGAATGCAGTGGCAGATCCACAATAATGTAAATGGATTATGTACTATTTTCTCCTAAAATGATTTCTGAAAAAAAAAAAAAAATTAAAATACAACATATACTTAATAATTTCCTATTATTATACTCCATCACTAAATAAAAGTTCTTTAGACGCGACTACTGGGTAACTAACGCTTTGGTTGACGTCAGTGCAACGGATATGACGCGTTTGTATGGCACCCGCTATGTAAATATTCATCCTCATCCTCATAATAACATTAATAATATTATCAATAAATATTACATTAAAAAAAATTAGATTAAAAAGACTCGTTTAGAATTGAAAAGGATAGAGTACTATATGGAAGAATATTATAAGGTGATGTCTGTTCTGTTAAACTTCCCAAATACAACATTATTCATAACTATAATCTCCATTATATTAATTACTAAATAATGTATATTTCCTTATTCTGTCTCAAGAAAATATATTTTCTTACTGGTTAATTATATTTCACATTCGATTTTGTGTTCTTTCTTAATGAAGCGAATATTATAAAGACATTTTATTTATTTATAACACATAACAACGTACGTTAAATATAAATGGTCGAAATTTTTTATCTTAAATGAACTATAATCCTAACACCTAGACGTTGATATGAGCTGTTTTTTTTTTTAAATGACGCCCGACTAAAAGTGTTTTAATTCAATAACTCAGTTATTTTTGAAGATAAAGAAAAAATTATTAGTGTTTTTTAACCAAAAAGCCGCGAATAATTATAAATAAAGAGAAAAAAATTGAAATTTTAGATATAAATCGTTTATTTTTGGAGATTTCAAAAATAATTTAAAAAACCAAAATCGCGAAAAAAATTAAATTTCCCACAAAATGAAAAAAGAATAATTGAAATTGGTTCAGAACTAACAGAAATATCGCGTTTTAAAATTAACAGTGGTAATATACCTTTTTCCTTAAGATGTTTTTTTTTTGTTTTGATTTTACCTAACTGCCTATTAACAGATATTAAAAGTTATGTTTATAAGAAACAGTGATTGCGTGAGTTAAGGCGTAGTAACCTTGGTAATCTCAAAAGTCATACCATGCCATTTTAAATCCAGCCTGGATAGGTAGAAAATTATGTCTTAATCTCGACCTTACCACTCTGTCTGGAATAGGTTGGTTACCTATCTATTCCTATGTCTAGGCTAGCCCCGTCCAGCTTAAGATGATTGGAGCAAGAGAGTACGCAAAACACATTTCTGACTTTAATAAGTCAACTAATGTTCTACTTCACAATGCTTCGTATCAGAGTATAAGTTCCGTTGATGAGTGTCATTCAAAGGTCATTCCACTAAAAGGAAGAAAGGTAAAATTATTACAATATATTTCATCAGCACTTACAGAGAATTTAAAAAATATAAATATTAATAAGCCAAAAACCGGAGGGAGTTTTGAAAACATCATGCATAATTTAAATTGCGTGCCGTGGTAAGCGGTCTGGATAACTAAATGATTTTCCAAAACTGAATCAGGATTAATTTTCGATAAAAAATTTTATACTTTGTTGTGAAAAATAATAAAAAATGTTTTATGTAAAAATTAGAAACATGAAAGGTGTTTTCGGTTGAAAAATGGTTCCCTGTTTATTGAATTCCGCTACTTAAATAGAGCTAATGTGGTATAGAAGTTAGTCCTTCTTTACATATCACGCGAGGTTTATCCTGTAAATCAAAGGGCAAGTTACGTACTTCATTCAAAATCCAATATCTAATACCACCCTTCAATCAATCTTAAAAAGAAATATTTCTCTCGGTTGAAAAAAATACAGCAAATGTAGTTGTAAAACAAATTTTATTACCGTTATTTTGATTTTAGATGGTGATTGATCAGAAAGTTTTAATTTTTTTTTCAAAAAATAAAATCATATAAAAACACATAAGTCAAAAAACCATAAGATTTATCTCCGTGATTAAAATGAAATTTATTTCTTTTATTTGTTTTTCATATAAGTGCGTTTTATTTTTATTTATTTATATACATTGAAAAAAAGTACTAAATAAAATTTTATTAAACTTAATTTATGCATTAAGAGTTTCCAAAAAACAAAACAAAAAAAAAAAACTAGAAGTTCTGCGGTGTACCCGTAATAAAATAATATTATTGCTAGTAAATTAGCAAATAATATTACATAAGTAATATTTAATTTTAATTATAAAATCATAAAAAAATAGAAAATACGAAATATTTAATTATAAACTCCTCGGTTGGTGGCAGAGTACATTAAAGAGTTTTTCAAAATGATGGAGTTATTGTTGACCGTTGAGAAATTAGATGAGGAAGATGGTTGGAGGTTCGGTCATAAATTAGAAACACACATTTAAAACAAGTGCTATTTTAATTATGTGCCGACGTTTCGGCCTACAATGTAGGCCTTCATCAGGGCTAGAAGAAACAAGATAACAACCAATGTAATATATAGACTTAATAATGCGTTAGGTATATAATAATAATATGACAGTAATATAATATGGGAACATAAATAAAATTAAATGTAATATGATAATATTTTTTCTAAAATCTTTAGCTTTCCAACGGTATATCATACATGTATATTACTGATCTTATGTTCAAAAACGAAAAATTGCATTAAAAAAATATTTTTTCTGTTTTCTCCTTTAGTTGGGTATCGAATTTAATCAATTTATATATTTACCTGTTTTTGATCAGCGTTAACAAGATAATATAGTTATTTTTATTAAATCTACAAAATTAAAGGTACTTTAGGGGAAGAAAATTTAAAATATCAGCATTTAAGCCCTGTCAGACCATTTTAATCAGAATGAAACCTACATGATATTAAAGCCTATTAAATTTTACATCGATATAGCAAGTTTAATCAAAATCGTCGGAACTGTTTTCGAGAAAATCAAAAAGGTGCAAAATGCATGATATAAAGTGGCTCTTCTGGTAGGCTCATTTTAATCAAAAAGGTTTTGTAACGTCTCGGGCGTATAGTTGTCTTAAATATGAAATTTCATTTTCGTAGGACTTTTCGTTTCCGCCCGAGAGTTAAAACACACACTCACAGACCTTTTTGCGGGACTTGGTTATTTTGGACTCGGGGGACCCTAAATTGTGTATTTCCGTTGAAAACTGGAATTCGAAAATTTTCACGATCGCAATACTTTCTTTCCCTTACTATATTTAGTAAGTGAGATTAAAAATAAAATACAATTTAGGCTGTCATAGGGACTGCCGATAAAAGTTTAAAAAAAAAATTTATTGGCGATTTGCACTGGAATTTTGTCGGAGAGAAGAGTACGTTTGTGAAAGTAGATTATGTTGAGAATGCATCTTTCGTTGTTATTGTTTCATTTAATTACAAAGCATCATCATCTTGTTGAGATGTATCATCTTGTATTATGTCATCGTAATCTGAATGTGACTGTTGACTGTATGAGTTGGTAATACACATAGCACATTTATTTTTATGGATCTGCCATTTGTATTGTTTAAATTCGGACATTCAGAAATATGCTTTATAACCATTTCAAAAGATTGACCTATCTGTGAAAGAATTGAATTAGTTGCTCTTTTTTTGTCTTTGTCGTTGACTTTTTTACCTGTGTTATTATTGACGACCCTTAATTTTCTCTTCATATTGAATTTCGGCATTATAATTAGAATTATTTTTAATTAGAAGTGTTATAAACTCATAATACAATATTTAACAACAACGTTTTATTCCCTCATTGAGGTTATACATGGACTAACTAACAAAAACATACGTTTTTTACAATAAATAAATACAGTGCTTAGTGGTATCACTTTATCACAAGAAGATTGTTCCATCTATGAATAATAAAAATGTATGATTGTTTTCTTATATCTATACCGCCGTTTTTTTCTGTCGGTTTTTTTTTTCTATGGGACGCTTAATTTTCTCTTTCTCCTCAACTGTCATTGTTAATTTTTTTGTTGATGCAGAAATTTTTTGATTAGACTAATACATAATTTTTCTTCTTATCCTTATATTGCATAAACCTAATTTTTTTTATTGATATTATATCGATATAGCGGGTTAAATCAAAACCGTTTTACGAAAACCGTAAAAAGATGCAAAATGCACAGTATAAAGTGGCTCTTCTGGTTAGTCGATTTCAATGGAAAAGTTGCTGAAACATCTTGGGCGTATAATTGTCTTAAATACGAAATTTTAGTTTTGTACTACTTTTAGTTTTTGTGCTAGACTTACCACATACACACAGACCTTTTGTGGAACTCAGAACGTGTATTTCCGTCGATAACTAGAATTAGACAATACTTTCCCTTATTACATATTTTATGTTTAAGTATGTGAAAGTAGCAATACGGTAAAATTAAAAGCATAAAAAGGTACATATTCAGTTTGTTATTTTATTGTGAGTAATACTCATATACTGAAGAAAATAGTAGCTCAAAATTATAAAATGTGATATTCTTAAAATACATTAATTCTTTTGCGAACTCTTCATATGTGATATAATATATTAAGCATGTATATGAAAATTAAATCGCATATATAGGTATATAAATTTGACTGAAAATAGTTATATCTGTAAATTGAGCCTGGGATGCTCTACTGAGGACAATTTTTACGAGAGGAGGAAAAGGAAAGGACTTACAAAAAAACTTTAATAAGTTGAGCTATATTTTTGTGTGCTCTCCTTGAATGGGCATTCTTTCCCAGTTTAATTTTAGAATATTATATTTCATGAACTATCTACCTTTTATTTAGGTCTGTTTTTCACTTTTCTACTATGCATGTTAATAATAAGTCTATGTTAATATAATTTATTTTTCTGTTGAAAAATGTAACTTAATATATATCTAAAAAATCTGGTGCGTGCAACACACGGCTTTTACTTACTTCTGTTATTTTTATCAATTTAAGAATTTTTCAACAAATTTTGAAACGAAAATAAATTGTTTATTTGTTAAGAATTATTTAAATTGGATTTTAATAAAACATATACTTTATTAAATATATTATATCTATTATATTATTATCTACGACGATCAGTTTGTTTTATTTTCATCACTCTTTATTAACTTTCACAATAGTATGTATCAGATAATATTTTACTTAAAAACTTTTGCATTCCAACGGTATATTATATATTTAATAAAATATATTTTTGCGTTCCCTCCTCTAGTTGGATATCTAATTCGAACAGTTATTTTTATACTGAAGGAATTAGTCCGGGTGGCGGTCATTAAATGAAAAACTGAATAGTTTTAACTATTTTATTGTTTGCCAACGTTTCGACCCCCATTGTGGGTCATCATCAGGGCGTCTGGTAGGTGAGTGGAAACTCTCTGAAGAAACTCTCAGTTTCCACTCACCTACCAGACGCCCTGATGATGACCCACAATGGGGGTCGAAACGTTGGCAAACAATAAAATAGTTAAAACTATTCAGTTGTTTCATTTAATGACCGCCACCCGGACTAACTCCTTCAGTAATTCTCAACGGTCAACTAATTATATCCACAGTTATTTTTATAGGTTCTACAAAATTAAATGTACTTTAGGAAAAAGGAAATTTAAAATATCGGCATTTAAGCCCTGTCAGACTGTTTCAATCAGACTGAATTTAAGCCCGTCCAATGTCCAATGTCCAATCTATAGCATTTCCAAGTCAAATTCAACCTTTTCCAAGTCAAATTCAACCTTTTCGAAGTCAAATTCAACCTTTTCCAAGTCAAATTCAAACTTTTCCAAGTCAAATTCAACCTTTTCCAAGTCAAATTCAGCATTTTCCATTTCAAATTCAACCTTTTTCGATTTCAATAAAATAATAAAAATCAAATTAACATGATTTTATGGTTATTTTAATTACACATTATGTTTTTAACCCTTGTGGCTTGTTAAGTGTTCCCAGGGGCCTTTTTACATATAATTAGTCACGATTATAATAATAAGTATAACTGATACTTTAATTTTTAGACATTTTCGATAGAAGGTCTGGTAGTCGGATTAGCGGGGGTTTGTTTTATTTCAGTTTTATAATCGCGGGCGAAAATATTATCAATAGAGGATTATTTTAACTTTTTCGTATTTATTGGATACTAGGCTCAGTAGATGCGTTCCCAAAGGTTCATTACCGATTATACTATTAATTTTAATCAAGCTCGCTCAAGTAAAGGTTTATTTTAACTTTATCGTATTTATTGGATACTAGGCTCAGTCACTGCGTAACCAAGGACTCGTTGCAGATCATACTATTAATTTTAATCGCGCTCGCTCAAATATGGGTTTATTATAACTTTTTCGTATTTATTGGATACAAGGCTCAGTAGCTGCGTTCCCAAAGGTTCGTTACCGATTACACTACTAATTTTATTCGCGCTCGCTCAAATATGGGTTTATTATAACTTTTTCGTATTTACTGGATACTAGGCTCAGTTGCTCCGTTTCGGGGGGTTCTATCTAGATTATTAAATTTATTTTAAGTGCGCTCGCTCAAATATGGGTTTATTATAACTTTTTCGTATTTATTGGATACAAGGCTCAGTAGCTGCGTTCCCAAAGGTTCGTTACCGATTACACTACTAATTTCATTCGCGCTCGCTCAAATATGGGTTTATTATAACTTTTTCGTATTTACTGGATACTAGGCTCAGTTGCTCCGTTTCAGGGGGTTCTATCTAGATTATTAAATTTATTTTAAGTGCGCTCGCTCAAATATGGGTTTATTATAACTTTATCGTATTTATTCGCTACTAGGCTCAGTAGCTGAGCTAGTATGCAGTAAATACGAACAAGTTAAAATAAACCTCTTCTTGTGCGAGCGCGATTAAAATCAATAGTATTATCGGTAACGAACCTTCGGGAACGCAGCTACTGAGCCTAGTAGCCAATAAATACGATAAAGTTAAAATAAACTTCTTATTGAGCGAGCGAACTTAAAATAAATTGAATAATCGAGATAGAACCCCCCGAAACGGAGCAACTGAGACTAGTATCCAGTAAATACGAAAAAGTTATAATAAACCCATATTTGAGCGAGTGCGAATAAAATTAGTAGTGTAATCGGTAACGAACCTTTGGGAATGCAGCTTCTGAGCCTTGTATCCAATAAATACGAAAAAATTATAATTAACCCATATTTGAGCGAGCGCGATTAAAATTAATAGTATAATCTCCAACGAGTCCTTGGTTACTCAGCGACTGAGCCTAGTATGCAGTAAATACGAACAAGTTAAAATTAAAACCTCTTCTTGAGCGAGCGCGATTAAAATCAATAGTATTATCGGTAATGAACCTTCGGGAACGCAGCTACTGAGCCTAGTAGCCAATAAATACGATAAAGTTAAAATAAACTTCTTCTTGAGCGAGCGCACTTAAAATAAATTGAATAACCGAGATAGAACCCCCCGCAACGCAGCAACTGAGCCTAGTATCCAGTAAATACGAAAAAATTATAATAAACCCATATTTGAGCGAGCGCGATTAAAATTAATAGTATAATCTGCAACGAGTCCTTGGTTACGCAGCGACTGAGCCTAGTATCCAGTAAATACGAAAAAATTATAATAAACCCATATTTGAGCGAGCGCGAAAAAAATTAGTAGTGTAATCGGTAACGAACCTTTGGGAACGCAGCTACTGAGCCTTGTATCCAATAAATAGGAAAAAGTTATAATAAACCAAAATTTGAGCGAACATGATTAAAATTAATAAGTGTAATCGGTAACGAACCTTTAGGAACGCAGCTACTGAGCCTTGTATCCAATAAATACGAAAAAGTTATAATAAACCCATATTTGAGCGAGCGCGATTAAAATTAATAGTATGATCTGCAACGAGTCCTTGGTTACGCAGTGACTGAGCCTAGTATCCAATAAATACGATAAAGTTAAAATAAACCTTTACTTGAGCGAGCTTGATTAAAATTAATAGTATAATCGGTAATGAACCTTTGGGAACGCATCTACTGAGCCTAGTATCCAATAAATACGAAAAAGTTAAAATAATCCTCTATTGATAATATTTTCGCCCGCGATTATAAAACTGAAATAAAACAAACCCCCGCTAATCCGACTACCAGACCTTCTATCGAAAATGTCTAAAAATTAAAGTATCAGTTATACTTATTATTATAATCGTGACTAATTATATGTAAAAAGGCCCCTGGGAACACTTAACAAGCCACAAGGGTTAAAAACATAATGTGTAATTAAAATAACCATAAAATCATGTTAATTTGATTTTTATTATTTTATTGAAATCGAAAAAGGTTGAATTTGACTTGGAAAAGGTTGAATTTGACTTGGAAAAGGTTGAATTTGACTTGGAAAAGGAATTTGACTGAATGCTATATATAGCGAGTCTAATCGATATCATTAGAGCCGTTTTTGAAAAATCTTAAATAGCTGCAAAATGCATGGTATAATGTGGCTCTTCTGGTAAGCTGAGTTTGATGAAAAAGATGCTGTAAGATCTAGGGCGTAAAGTTGTCTTAAATGTCGAATTTCAGATTCATCATAGGACTTTTCGTTTTCTCGCTGGACTTGGTCATTTGGACTCAGGTGACCATAAAACGTGAATTTCCGTTGAAAACTGGAATTCAAAATTTTCACGATTGTAATACTTTCTCTTACTATATCATATTGATATAATATATATAAAAGCTTTTTTGTAGATTATTTGTGCTCGGGATAAAAAAAAAACACGTGCATTTCAGTTGGAAACTGTGATTCGAAAATTTTACGATCGCAATACTTTCCCGTACTATATATTTCATATATAGGTAAGTAAAAGTAAAAATAGAAACTGCATATTTACTTGCTGACTTTCTCTTTGCCAGCTATTTTTTTGACAATTACGAAATGAGACAGAGAAGTCATATAAATATTATATTCAGTTTATTAATTTTTTGTGTATATGGAGAATGATTGTGAGTTGGTGTTTCACATATTAAATCTTCAATGGCAATCAATCCAAATGGAACAATTCGGAGTAGTTGGATGAGATACTAATCCCATCTTTTTTCACACAAAAGGTGTAAATTTGCTCACACAAAAACTTGATACTTGAAATAACTTAATCCAAACCGTTTTCTTTAAACTATGGAATGTAGTGAACATTTTATGTTTATTAGAGATTATAAATAGAAAAAAAAAACATGACAACGTTTATATAATTAATATTTCTATCACTTTTATAAACAACTAATAGAACATAAACATTAAAACATGTTTAAAATGTAACCTTAATTAATTTAGCGACCAACATTTTTTATTCTTATTACCCTTTACACGACACTATAGTTATTAATGTTCGTACCTCCTCCTAGTGAGGTATAAATATTTTTTGTGACAATATTTCATACCACAAGAATTGTTTTCTGAATAATCCTTTTCCACAAAATCGAGATTTTGATTTCCACCGAATCTAGATGGAAGAAAATATCACTTCTATACATTCCATGTTATATTGAAATTCTTGCTCGTCGACTTTCCAGGGTCAAGACTGAGTTAATATTTTACATTCTCGGTCACCAAAATAAGGTCATATGTACTTGTTCGGATTACTTAGATCATTCATAGTTTAGTTTTAGAAGGCATCGTTGATTCCTAAATATTTTTCTAAAGGGGACTGAAATGTGGAATTGATAGTAAAATAATAAATTAAACCATGTTGCTTGTGACTTCTTCAAATTTAAAAAGAATAAACCAAGAGAATCACTAATATTTACGATCACTTCCGTTAACTTTGACTTTTACTTGTAGTAAGTATCGATGAATGGACAGGTTAGACTGCGTTAATAATTAGTACGTGGGCCAAACCCCCTTACGTCAACCCCTACACAACATCCCATAATTAAAGTTGTACTTCCTAGTAAATATTAACATATTTTTGTAATAAACTAATTTAGACCACCAGTGAATTGTTTTCTAAAATAGACTTTAAAACTGAGATTTTGATTTCCACCGAATTTGAGGAAGAGAAATAATTTAACTTATCCAATTAATTAAATTCTATGTCTCGTTCGACTTTTAGGGCCAAGACTGATTATATTGTGCTCCATCTTCGTCACCATATAAGTCAACAATAAACTTGTTTCAATAGTTAATGTCTACTCGGGAATTTAGTTGAAGGAAGGCATTCGATCCTAAAATAATTTTCACGAGGATTAAAAATGAAATGGAATTGATAATAAGAGAAATAAAAAATCATATGACACGATGCTTGTATCATCCATATTTAGAAAATAAACCAAAAAATGCATAATATTGAGATCTACTTTTAATATTGATAGTTTACTTGCAGTAAGTATCGATCAATGGACAAGGTTGTATGCGGTATTAATAGTAGTGCAAATCCCTTAACTGCAACCACTGCCACATTCGAAAATTAAAATAGTTTATTAGAAGTCAAAAATAACAGAAAATTATAATAGTGATATATTGGTGCAACTTCAGCGTTTATATGTTATATTATACACCTAGTCAAAAAAGTTCCCATCACCATCCTATTAATTTTCGGGGCTATTTATTTTTAACCTAACAATATCTTAATGTAAAATTATTAATAATAATATTAGATTAAAAAATATATATATTTTTTTCATTTTAACATCAATATCAAACGAAGCAGAATGTTATTTGTTAATGATTGGTAACAAAGTTTACATACAATTTCAATATTAATCCTATTTGTTGTACTATGACCGCCTATCCAGAGTTTTCTTATAACATATGTTCATAAGTTTATGGGATTACAACTTTATACTAACTTTTACAATTTCTTTTACTGCATAGTAGCTTTTCTAAAATATTATATAATCAACGGTATAATATACTTCGATGTTACTAATAATGTTTCAGGAATACTTTCTTGATGATTTGGTTACAGAAACTTTATATTTTCCATCTAAAGAAAACGTAAATTGCAATGTATTTGAGTTATAAACCTTCGGGAAAAATAATCTAAATTATAGTAAAAGCCGTATCAAAATCCTTCCAGTGGTTTAGGTGTTCGCCGAAAACTTAGCAAACCAACGGCGAATGGTCCGTTCATTAACACTCCCTTCCCCAAACGCCTTGCAAATATTTCTAGTGGCCTCAGCTGCTGAATGGCCGAGTTTAAACTCTTACAAAAATATCACTCGAAAATCGCATTTTTCCATGTTCATATTTACAAGTATACTAAAAAGTGGGTAATTGATTGGGCAGCTAATGTTTATAATACAAGTGTAGAGGATTAGTAACTGTTTACTTTAAATATGTAAACATTCGGAAGAAAACAACAGAGACCTGCAAAATCCTTTATGTATTTCAGAAACTATAAAAATGGACATATCATGTGAAACAACCAAATAGACAAATAAAGGAATGTGCTTACTTTTTGTAAATGAAATTCCCAATAGATTATCAAGTTATAAAGACTCCTTTTTTACGCGTATTCTTCCGTAAAATGACTTGCTTTCACCCCTGTCCAGCTTCAGCCACCCCTATAATCCCCAGAGTGGGTTGAAACGGCACTGGAACCAACACCTTTCTCAAATTACGACTATTGGAGTCTTGGCATTGGTTATTCTTTGGGCACCCTTTCAGTGCCCACTAGATATTAGTTCTTTTGATGAGGTTGTGGAATAAATGTTAGGCATCTTCAACTTGGTCACTAGTTGAACATGAATTGTTTTGGTTAAACCTTTGTAAAAAAAAAAAATTTGCCTGCTCCCCCCTCAAAATTCGAGGGCTACTATTTCAGGATAGGTAGAACACGAATAAATTTTAAAACGTTTCGGCTGTAATGCCATCTTCAGGTGCAAAAAAACAATTTTATATAACGTGAGTGGGTACTTATTCATGGCTATTCATACATGATGCTTCTGGATGTAAGTCCTCACTCACCTTAGATGAAATTGTTCTTTTGCACCTGAATATGGTATTATAGTCGAAACGTTGTGCATCATTATTTAATAAAAGAGAGGTGAAGTTATATAGCAGCCTCCAATGCGATTTAATTCAATAACTCAGTTATTTTTGAGAAAAAAAAAAAAATATATATATATATATATATATATATATATATATATATATATATATATAATTTTATTTGAATTGATTCGGGTTTTAGTTCATTAAACTATCACTCCTTATTTTTCTTTATTTGGACGTTTCGATCCTCCGTCTATGTTTATACATAGGATCCTTTCCAACACTACAATTAAACATAATTGGTTACATTTTGTAGTATGTTGGTTACATTTTCCATAAACTATCCATCTATAGCCAGGTACAATATATTATAAAAACATCTTACCAAAGAATCTCATTGAGTACCGGCACACCAAATTCTTTGTTAAGATGTTTTTATAATATATTGTACCTGGCTATAGATGGATGGTTTATGGAAAATGTAACCAATTATGTTTAATTGCAGTGTTGAAAAGGATCCTATGTATAAGTATAGACGGAGGATCGAAACGTCCAAATAAAGAAAATTAAGAAGGAGTGATAGTTTAATGACCTAAAACCCGAATCAATTCAAATAAAATTATAATATAAAAGGGTCGATGAATTAAATTCTTCTATATATATAGGTAAGTTTTTTATTAACTACAATAAAATAAAGGATAAAAAAAATGAAATTTTATCCAGTTAGAATGCAATTTATGCAGTTAAACAAAAAGAAATAACAAAAATAAAAAGGAAAAAAAATCTTGCCTGTATATAGGCTTGTGAACCGTTATTTTCGGAGATAGAGAAAATTTTATCATTTTTTTAACCGAATCTTAAATAATCTAGAAAAAAAAATCTAAAATAATTAGATAAGAGAAAAAAATAGAAATTTCATCCATAAAATCGTCCATAACTCAGTTATTTTTGGAGATGGAGAAAAAAATATGTAAAGAGTTTTAGAATAAATAAAGCACGATAAAAAGAAAAAAAATGATCAATACATTTAAGTCACAAATTATAATAGATGTAGATTATTTCAATGTAGAAATACGCCAAAGTTAAAAATCAGCAAAGGACACACCGTGCACTTCACTCGTAAACTTTTAACTAGGCCATTCAAACCTTCAGCTTTCAGTCAGTGGATACCAGTATGTTCCGACAACGATTAAACCAGCATCATTTGCTTGGTCGTAATGAGCAATAACATTTTTTGAAGGGCAGCATTGAACGAAGTGCCATTGCTAAGCAGTTACAGCTGAACGGCTTGTTCATGTAGTCATCCAAAGGTAAGTGAGTTAGGCGTATATTTTAAAAATAATTTATTTTTTATTTTAAAAGGACTACAGCGGGGTCGTCCAGTGGGTAACTAATGGCCAATAGTTTCCAGCTTCGAACCCTGCTGTGGTAGAATAATTATTTATTTTGTTACTTCTATGGTGGTGTGACCCTATGGATAGGGAGACCACCACGAGGCTCTATAAAATGGGTACCCAAATTCTAAGAAAAAATCTCTTGGCCTTATCACCATACACGGCCATTGACCTAGAAACAATAGAAATTCCTATTTTTAGTAAACGCAAGACTATTCATGGATTATAACTATACAGGATTTTTTTAATCCTCCGTGGGTATGGTGAATAACAGACAAGTAGGATCTGTCCCGCTACTTTCAGAAATAAGTTTAAACTAAAAATAGGGTTCATTTTAATAGTATAGCATATTATTTTATATGATCAACCAACATATTAGTTAAAAACAGAAAAATAAAATTTTGAATCATGTAACTGTTGATAAATTAATTAATATTGCTTAGGAATAAATAATGTCTAACGGCTAAGGAATAAAACAAAATATAAAGGATAAAAAAAAAAGTAAAAAAGGTATTATTTATTTAAAGTATTATAAAAACCAAAAGTCATTAAAAAAATAAAAGAATAGGTCAATTAACAATAAAAAAAAAAAAAAAAAAAGGTAAATGAACAAACCAAACTTGTGAAAAGCTAACTCTAAGTTTGTAAATGGGTTGTAAATTATCTTCAATGTCACTTTCCACTGACGAAAAACTATCTTCTAGATTATCATCATTTATTACTTTCAACAATTTTTATTGAGTAAAATTACAATCTGTCCGAATTTGGACATCAAAAGTAGTGGTGAAAGATATCATACATACTACATTCATACAATATTTACACAGCATAAAATTACAATGAAATATATACACAATAATGAATCAATACAATAAAGTCAAGAAATCACTTATACCTATATACATATACACACACTCATATATACATCACATTGAGTGGAGAATCTAGCCAGTGTTAGAACTCCAATATATTTACAAAAGGTCGCGGGGCCACTGCCGTTTCAACCTTCTAGGTGGGTTGTATGGATGAGTGGAGCTGGATAGGGATTAAGCTAGAGGATTAGGATGATGAATTAGGTTCTGGTGAAATTTGGAAAAATTGGATGGAATTAGGTCTGAAATAAATGGAACATTAAGGTCGTGGTGCAAGGTATAGTTGGAGACATAATAAGAAGCATTTACTATTGTACGGAAGACTTTGGATTGAAAGGATTGAATGCGTTTGATGTTAGTACGTTTAGCTGTCCCCTACAGTTCAAGTCCGTAGGTCCAGATGGGCTTCAGTATTGTCTTGTAGATTTATAATTTGTTGTCAACTGTAAGTTCAGATTTTCTGTTGAGTAGTCGGTATAACTGTCCGAATCGTCGGTTGAGTTCTTGTCTTTTAAGTCTTGTATGCGGATTCCCAGTCAATCTTTTGTCTAACAGTAAGCCAAGATACCGGACTGTATCTGAGAGAGGAATTGGTAATGAGTTGAAATAAACTGGCGGACAGGATTTTCGTCTAAGTGTAAAGGTTATGTGTTTACATTTGGCTTCGTTCACCTTTACACGCCAGTTATTACACCAGTGTTCGATAAGGAAGAGGTGTCTCGGAAGGTTTAAGGATGCTGTTTCAGGATTGGAACTGGATGATTGGATGGCGGTGTCGTCTGCAAACGTTGCCAGAAAGGTATCAGGATGTGTAGGAATATCAGCAGTGTAAAGGATGTAGAGATGACGGGTCCCAAGAATCATCATTTATTAGAAAACAATCTTTGTCGTCGGAATTCGACGCATCAGACAGAAAAGCCTCATTGTCGGACTCCTTTCCTTCCATTTCTTTTAAAGCTTATCCTAGAGTTCAAATAAATAAGGTCAAAACGGTCAAAAATATTAATAAGATTCAATTAAAATAAATTGAACTAATAATCCAAGAATTTCACGTCTATATCCGATAGAAATTTGGAATGGTGCAGTGGTCTTCAAAGCTATTGTGCGAATGCTATTTACAAAAAACAGATCGTTCCGACCCTAACCCCTTAGAAGGGTTAATATTTCAGAAGAGTAAAAATATCAGGTATTTAGCCTTTATTAAATTACTCTGATATATCATTTGCTTGTTTTTAAACATTGAAAGCAATTATTTTCTCGTCAATCTGAAAAAAAAAAAAATTATCTTTAGGTCATTAACTGAATTTGAAGCTTAATGTGTTAAGAGGTAGGCTCTTCAGAAGGGTTTACTCATGTCTTAATAAGATTAGAATTAACGCATGTATGTATGACGTACATAATTTACTAAACTCGGTTCTACATAATTATAATACAATTTCGTTGTCATGTCTTAACCTCCTGTAGAATAATATTATGAAGGGTTAATTGAATAAGTAGAAAATTAAAAAAAAAAAGATAGTAAATCTGTTGTATGTCCTTTTCTCCTTTATGATATCATGGATTAAATATTGAAAAAAAAACATTTAAATTTAATAGTATTCGATATAAATATTACGAAGAAATCTGTTGAAATAAAAATTTTAATAAGTTAATTCTCCTCTTTTATAATAAATGCTTAATGGCATGTTCATGGCTATAGCGCCCTCAAAGATGTGGAAAAGAGAGAAGCACTAGGATCTCTAGGGTTCTGCTTTTCCCTTCTCTTTGGAAGGTCAAGCATTGTCTGAGGTTCTCCTCTCTGATAGTAATATTTGTTATGTTATAATAATCCTGCTGGGGAAAACAAATTTTATAAAGTGACTACCCTAGGTTAGAGAAAAGAAAAAAAAACAAAAAAAACAAGAACATTTTGCATTGTAGTGGTGCACCTAGGCAAATTATTCAAAAGAATTAATTTTTTAAAATATGTTAATCAAGTTGAATTATCGATGATAGCAGCATAGGAAAAGAAATGCTAGTTATTGGAAATACGAACTATCACTTTTTAACGTCGCTCACAAAAGGTGGTACACAATATTGGTATACTTATCTTCTAAAATTTTCATTTAATAAATAACGTTATAAACGTGAAATTTTTACAAAATAAAGTTAATTGAAACTTCCATTCTAATTATACTACAGTGTATCAGATGCCTGCAGCTCCATGTTCAAACACCTGTGTGACATGTGACACAACTTGTAAGATAACACCAGCAACTTGCACCCAATGCCAGGGAGGACATCCAGCCAACTATCGTAGGTGCCAAGTACTGAAGGAATTGAGAATTCAACCTCTACCACCAAATTCAGAGGAATTTATGCATTTTCGTCAAAAACTTCAAATCAGCCATCAACTCAGATTAATTCTATATAATAGAGTACCAGTTCAGCAGCTGAAAGCTCCGACTCTACAATAGGGACCAACACTTCACTGGAACCACCACTCCAGCCATCGGGACCACCAATCCAGTCACAGGAATCAGCCCTCCAGAGGGACACATTACCCTTACGAACTAACAGACTCGGGTGTGAGATAGGAATTTGTTCAGCATACTTCTTCAGAAAACTCTTCATCGCAGAATAAGAGGTATGAATAATCTTGGCCTTCCCCATGTGCCCCCTAAAAAATAATGATAGGATGACATAGCATAAAAAATTGTAAGGCTTAAATTAGCTTCAATGCTAGTAAACTAAAAAAAAAAAAAAAAAAAAAAAAAAAAAACTCAAGAGATTTTTCCGTTGAACTAATTTTCATAAGCAAAATATACGTAATTATCAAAAAATGATTCTAAAATTTCTTATTGAAAGTGGAAAGAGAAAGAAAGCATTGTAAAGCAAAAGATCTCATAAGCCCGTTAAAATTAAACAGTCAGACGGCTTCTGAGCGTACTATTTGATAATTTTAATTTTTGTTCTTTCTGGTTAATTTGGGTTAATATGTAACCTTTCTTGTAATATGGTGCTTAAGCGGCACTGGTGAAAATATTTCTCACAATACTAATCAATGCAATTTTTAAAATATTTTTCAACTGACGACTTTTCCAATAAAACGCTTATGTATTCTAAATGAATATTCAATTATAATTGATTAAAATTACTCTTTTTTATTTTCACTTACCTATACATGAAATATATAGTAAGGGAAAGTATTGCGATAGTAAAAATTTTCGAATTCCAGTTTTCAACGGAAATAGGGACCCCTGAGTCTAACTAATCAATTCCCACAAAAAGGCGTGTGTGGTAAAACCCGAACGAAACGAAAAGTCCTATAAAACTGAAATTTCATATTTAAAACAACTATACGCCCGAGATGTTACAGACACTTTTTCATTTAACTGGAAGATCTACCGTTTTATGATTTTCTCAAAAACGGCTCTGACGATTTTGATTAAACTCTATCTATCGATGTAAAATTTAATGGGTTTTAATATAATGTAGGTTTAATTCTGATTGAAATAGTCTGACAGGGCTTAAATGCCGATATTTAAAATTTTCTTCTTCTAAAGTACCTTTAATTTTATAGATTACAAAAAATTTGGAACATAATCTTATAAGCATTGACAAATAACTGGTAAGTATGCAAATTGAGTAAATTTGATAAACAAATAAAGGAGAAAAGTGCAAACATATTTTTTATGCAATATTTATGTTTTTGAACACAAGAATAGTAATATAGATGTATAATATACGGTTGGGTAGCTAAAGATTTTAGAAAAAATATTATCCAATACACGAAATTTTAAAGTTTAATGGAGATTGACGAAAAGCCGTAAAACTAACTGATTTTTGTTGATAAAATATAATAGATTATTTAATAAAACATATGTTTCTATTGAAATATTATAACATATCCTTGATACTTCAATGCACTTACTTTATGTAACCCTAATCCATTACAGAACATAACAGCGTAGGAGTGAATGATGAAAAACATTTTTATCACATGTCAACAACCTCTGACTTCATCCATACGGAGAAGCTTAATTTAAGTTCATCCGTAGATATCAATAACATTACTTTAAGGGATAATAATCGTCGCATCTGATCGCATTTTTAATCAGATCAGATATATGTATATATATATGTGTATATATATATATAGCATTTCCAAGTCAATTGTAACCTTTTCCAAGTCAAATGTAACTTTTTCCAAGTCAAATGTAACCTTTTCCAAGTCAAATGTAACCCTTTCCATTTCAAATGTCACCTTTTCCATTTCAAATGTCACCTTTTCCAAGTCAAATGTCACCTTTTTCTTCACTTCTAGCCTTAAATATTCAGTTTTATTTATTTATTTATTGAAAAATAATTAGTTTAATTAAAATTATGACTTTTTTTTAATAATTTTGGCATATCCTATCGCTTTTTTTTTCTGTTTTTTTAGATATTTGATATCAAGTTCTCATTTTTACGAACTAATATTTAAAAAAAAATTAATTATTGTCTATTTAGTTTTAAGATAGTTGTTGATTTTGAATTTTTAGAGGGGAGGGATACTTTTTGAGAATAATTAATGTGTTTTCGGGTATTATAATTACGTTTTTAAAGATGTATTTTTTATCGCTCGCGTGCATATTAACTCGCATTTACTTTTAATGTTTTTTATTGATATAGGGATTAAGTAATGTGCTTTCGGGTGGTTATGATTACGTTTTTCGAGAAGTATTTTTTATCGCCCTCGTTTATTTTAACTAAAATTTACTTTTTATGTTTTTTTATTGATATAGGGATTAATTATTGTGCTTTCGAGTGGTTATGATTACGTTTTTTGAGCTCTATCTTTTATCGCTCAAGCTTATTTCAACTCGCATTTACTTTGAATGTTTTTTATTGATATAGGGATTAATTCTCGTGCTTTCGGGTGGTTATGATTACGTTTTTCCAGCGGTATTTTTTATCGCTCTCGTTTATTTTACTCGCATTTACTTTGAATGTTTTTATTGATATAGGGATTAATTAATGTGCTTTCGGGTGGTTATGATTACGTTTTTTGAGTTCTATCTTTTATCGCTCAAGCTTATTTTACTCGCATTTACTTTGAATGTTTTTATTGATATAGGGATTAATTAATGTGCTTTCGGTGGTTTATGATTACGTTTTTTGAGTTCTATCTTTTATCGCTCAAGCTTATTTCAACTGCATTTACTTTGAATGTTTTTTATTGATATAGGGATTAATTCTTGTGCTTTCGGGTGGTTATGATTACGTTTTTCCAGCGGTATTTTTTATCGCTCGCGTGCATATTAACTCGCATTTACTTTGAATGTTTTTTATTGATATAGGATTAATTAATGTGCTTTCGGTGGTTATGATTACTTTTTTTGAGCTCCATCTTTTATCAATCATGCTTATTTCAACTCGCATTTAATTAATTTTATTTTGTGTTTTTGCAAGTTCTGATTACTTTTTTTGATCTGGACTTTTAATCGCGATTGCGCATTTATCTTGATCACTTTTCATTTAAGTTTAAAATGTGCAATAGCTTTAGAAAAATGTAATAAACTCTGTTAGTATTCCCTAAAAACACTATAAAACGATCACTCCATCGAATATTTATGAAATAGGAACAGTAACTTAAAATGAGTAAAAGCGATAACAAATAAGTTTCAAATAATGTTATAAAAACACCTAAAAAATTGATTAAACGATACCTCAATTATTTATAAAAATATTTAGTTGAAAAAAACTTACTAAGGTCGCTAAAAAAGGAACTATACCTAATCCTTTTATAAAAAATAATAATAAAAATAAAAAAAAAGCTAAACGATGTATATTCCAGCAACGTTATAATGAGAACCAAAAAAAAAGATATTAAATATCAATATAAAAAAAAAAAAACATAAAATAAAAAAAAGACGAGTTGAAATCGCAAGAGTGATAATAATAAAGCTCTTAAAACGTTTTCATAACCCCACTAAAACACAAGTATAGATCCCTATAACAATACAAAGAATAAAAGTAAATGCAAGTTAAAATACGCATGATCGATAAAAGATACAGCTCGAAAAACGAAATCATAACCACCCGAAAGCACATTAAGTAATCCCTATTTTTTTTTTTTTTTTTTTTTTCTAACCTTCCAAAATTTATTTTCAACTATTTACAACATATTTATACATAAAAAACCTTAAAAGTAAATGCGAGTTAATATGCACGCGAGCGATAAAAAAACGCGAGAAAGACGTGAAAGCGATAAAAAAATAAAACTAAAAAAACGTATTTATAGAACCCAAAAACACAATTATCAACCCATATATCAATAAAAACCATAATAAGTAAATTTTAGTTAAAATAAGTGAGAGCGATAAAAGTACAGCTCGAAAACCGTAATCATAATCATTCGAAAGCACATTAATTAATCCCTATATCAATAAAAAACATTCAAAGTAAATGCGAGTAAAATAAACGAGAGCGATAAAAAATACCGCTGGAAAAACGTAATCATAACCACCCGAAAGCACAAGAATTAATCCCTATATCAATAAAAAACATTAAAAGTAAATGCGAGTTAATATGCACGCGAGCGATAAAAAATACATCTTTAAAAACGTAATTATAATACCCGAAAACACATTAATTATTCTCAAAAAGTATCCCTCCCCTCTAAAATTCAAAATCAACAACTATCTTAAAAGTAAATAGACAATAATTAATTTTTTTTAATATTAGTTCGTAAAAAAGAGAACTTGATATCAAATATCTAAAAAAACAGAAAAAAATAGCGATAGGATATGCCAAAATTATTTAAAAAAGTCATAATTTTAATTAAACTAATTATTTTTCAATAAATAAATAAATAAAACGGAATATTTAAGGCTAGAAGTGAAGAAAAAGGTGACATTTGACTTGGAAAAGGTAACATTTGAAATGAAAAGGTGACATTTGACTTGGAAAAGGTGACATTTGAAATGGAAAAGGTGACATTTGAAATGGAAAGGGTTACATTTGACTTGGAAAAGGTTACATTTGACTTGGAAAAAGTTACATTTGACTTGGAAAAGGTTACAATTGACTTGGAAATGCATATATATATTATATATATATATATATATATATATATATATATATATATATATATATATATATGTATATCAAATACTCATCACTATATATATAAATATATATATAAGTTAAGATCCCGAGTACGACTGTATTAGGCTTAATACTATTCCTAGTAAACAACGTACTATTTGTTTGTATTAAGATACAATAAAGTTAGTTCTGTTCTGAGTCTAGATCAGTTTGTTTATCGATTCCCTTTTCTTTAATACCTGTATAGCGGCGTTCGTTTAACTGGTGCCGAAACCGTGATCACGTGATTAGTGGCCGTTCTATTTTAGCTTTATTTACTTCGTTACTAATTTTTTTTCTCCTCTTAAGTTATTTGTAAAAAAATTATTTTTTAAAAATTATTTTCGCTATATTTTAAATTATTTTCGATATTATTTTTTAAAATTTTTTTCGCTATTATTTTAAATTATTTTCGCTATTATTGTAAATTATTTTCGCTATTATTTTAAATTATTTTTGCGATTAATTTAAAAACTGTTTTTCGCAATTGTTTGAAATTATATTTATAGTATTTTCGTGAAGCTTCCGTAACTTCAAGATGGCAGAAGCTGGATTCATAAGACCATCGGTATTGACTTTGCGGCGGAACCTGAAATTCCTCCATTGCCGCGAGATACGCTGGCAGAGGCCTACGCCAACACCTTGGCATGGATGAAGGTTCGGGCGGCCACCGCCCAGGATTTAAGAAAAGCCATCTCCGAGCTGGAGAGATTCAACGGGAAGTTGGTGAACTTAATCATTTCCTGAAAGGTCGATGGCTCGAATAGAGGTAAAGACGGCTGAGCGCTTACTCGAAGCTGGGGACGCTGAATCAATTAAAAACGATCTGGTGTGCCGAGTTAATGGGAGCGTCCTTAACATCATTCAAGCTGATGAAGACACCCCATGACCGGTGATAAAGGAGCGATTGAAGAAAGCTTACGGCGGCGGAAGATGGACGACAGAAGAAGATATATTCCTGATGTTCATGGAGACGAGGCGGCCACGTCAGAGTAATGGGCAGTACGCTGGGGGAGCTCCTAGCTCGTTTCAATAAAATTACCGAGAAGATGAGGGAAGTGATAGATGCACCCGGTGTTGAAGCAAGGATGGGTTTTTTTGTAAACCATCTTGATGGTTCAATTAGCCCGAGAAATGGGAAAAAGGATGGAATGCCAAAAGACCGCACATTTGTCGAGGGGGCCCAAGAAATGATCGACGCTAGTGCCCGGGAAGAAGAGGCGCGAATGGAAGTAATAAGATCGGGGCTGGAGTGGAGTAACGTATCGGAAAACTAGACTTGTTCGTCCGGCTTGGAGAAAAAGAGATGGTGCAAACGAAGGTAGGAGAGATCAACGAATGAAAGGAGGAGATTGGTTCTCGAAAACCGAAATTTAGCGAAAGAAGAGAAGAGTGGCGGTGCCACGGCTGTGGAAAACCTGGACACCTGGTGGCGCAATGTCCTCGTACGAAGTGTTTTCGAATGCGGTGTAGAGGGGCATATTGCCCGCCAATGCCCTTACATTTTTAGACGTCTGGAGTCATCAAGGGGTGAACCAATGGAAGTAAATGCCCACAGAGTACGGCCAAGAAGCAGAGCGATATCTGAGTCAGCAGGAACGTCGGGGACGTCTGAGACTGAGTGTGAGGAGGAGAGATCAGGGACCAGCGGAGGCGAAGGAGGAGGGAAAACCCGGAGGTGCGGACAACGGCGAGCGGCGACAGGAAGAAGAGAACGCGTTGCGGCCTGAGGAGAGTGGCAGGAGAGGGGGCGACCGCACCTTGGTCAACTGCAACGTGAGGAGAAAATACGGCGGTCTGCCCATCATCGGAGTCGCTGGAGTGAGGTGCCTGGTGGGACACAGGGAGCTCCTGCACGATCCTGAGTCGAGAGGGGGCGGAGCAGCTGGGGTGGCGCAAGGCAACACTTCAGGTTCAGGTATGTGCTTGCAAACTAATCACTCTGGGTGGCCCTTGCGAAGTAGTTGGGGAAACTTTAATGAAATTGGGATAGTGGGGCATGAAAAGGGGCCGTTTACCTATACACATGTGGAAAAAGATGCCCCGAGAATACAAAGGTATTAAAAGTTTTTCGATCTTTTAGGGAAGGTAGGAGCGCGTTTTATTATCGAGAAAGGACGGTGGTCAGTTTAGGATCGGGAAAGAAGAAGTATAACTGCCAAAAGTTCGTAGAGGGTGACATCGAAAGAATAGGAGCGATTGATCGTACGGTAGATTGGAGGAAGGGTTTTAAGGGGTGAATATGATAATATATATCTTCAGGGAAGGCGATATATTTTGGGAGTTACGGGAGTGACTGTCCCATGAAATACCTCTGAAACGGACATTGTGACGTATGTGAAAGAGAGAAGATACCCCACACGCGTTACGGGACACATTAGGGAGGAGATAGAACACCTTAAAAACAGGGTATTATCGTAAATAGTACATCTCCTATAATAGTCCTCTGTGGGCGGTAAAAAAGAAAAGTGCGCCTGGTGAAGAAAAATTTTAGATTGGTTATCGACTACAGAAAGCTCAACGAGAATACAGTCGATGAGCGTTACCCCCATCCCTAGTTCGACGACATCTTGGATAGGCTGAGTGGAGGCAACAGTGTTCAGCACACTAGACCTTAAAGCTGGATATCACCATATTAGGATGCATCCCAAGGGCCAGCCACAAGACGGCTTTCACTTTTAAAAGAGGTCATTACGAATTTACAAGGATGCCGTTTTTGGGTTAAAGAATGCACCTAATCACGTTCCAAAGCTCATGGATGAGTTCCTCAGGGGTATCAGCGAATCGTTTTGCCAGGTGTATATGGACGATCTTCTGGTCTTTAGCAAGTCCGAAGAGTTGCACCAAGCACATCTGCGAAGCGTATTGAACGGGGTGCGCGAGTTTGGGTTAAGTTTGTCAAGGGAGAAATCGAATGGGTATGAAGGAAATTAATTTTTTGGGGCACACCATCTCCCAGAAAGGAGTAAAAAACCCAAAAAAGTAAGGTGGAAGCGCTTCAGAGAAATGGCTATTCCAAGAGACGTTAGAGGAATCCGGCGATTGTTAGGCTCATAAATTACTACAGGCGATTTGTGCCGGAGATGGCGGAATATCTTGTACCCCTAAATGATTTACTTAAGAAAGGTGAAGAAAGTGATATTGACGCCTGAAATGGAATCCAACATTCAACGGTGCATGTCGCGTCTGCAAGAGGAACCTTTTTCTGGGCGTTCCCTGATTTCTCGAGGCAATTCACTATCACGACGGATGCAAGCGAATATGCGTTGGGGGCAGTATTGTCGCAAGATGGGGGCAGGAGGTGATAGACCATGGCATATGCTAGTCGGCGCCTTACCGATTCCGAATCACGTTACAGCGCTTTAGAGAGGGAGCTCCTTGGGATCGTGTGGGCCATCGATCATTTTAGGCCGTATGTCTATGGAAGACGAATCCGGATCCTTACGGACCATCGACCTCTCCAATGGGTGGGAAAAATAAAAGAATCGTCCCGCTCGGATCACCAGATGGAAGGAGTTCTTGAGCCAGTATAATATTGAAATTCTTTACAAACTGGGCAAGGAGAATGTTGTGGCTGATTGGCTCTCCCGGCAATAATGGTTAACGCTTTTGAGGAAGAACAAGGGGAAACATCAAGGCATGCTACTGAACTCTCACCTGCACGGACATCAGAGAGAGAAGTGGAATGTGGATACCGACTGATGAGGAAACCCAAGAAGAGGATAGCTCCATGGATGATCGCCCTGATGAATGGTAGAAACTTGAAGCAATCGTCAACGATAAGCGGCGGCAAATCATTTGGAAAACCAAGACCTCAGGACCGACAAAGGTGGAGTGCGAGCGCACGGTCGGTGTACCATTACTACAATCTGGTCGCAACCCGGATTAAGGAAGACCTGATTTGTCGGATGCTCAATAACGCATCGAAACCAAGAAAAAATCCACCACCTTTATTGTGGGAAATGCAGATTGTCTGGGACAAGATTAAGCGCCTGTGGCAGAATGAACGAATTGGCGATGATCGGACATTTTTACGCTGTACTCTGCAAGTGGAGACGCTGAAGGGACGAAGATAGCGCAGCGAGAGGTGACGTTAGCGTAAGACCAACCACCGGGGAATACATGAAACGTTGCAAGCCCTGAAACGCAAAGTATTTCTGGGGGGGTATGCGCCAGACATCGCAGACATTTATTGGGAATTGTGCTGTCTGTTAAAAACAAAGTATGACAGGCATCCTCCGAAGGCCTTACAACAAGAAACATCCACCCAGTATCGCCGCTTGCGGATCTCCAAATAGACACGTTTACTTGGAGAGGTTATAAGTGGGTAACAGTTTTTGGACCTATTTAGTAAGGCAGCGATGGCTTACCTGGTCCAGAACGCTCCTCAGGAGCGGTATTGGGGGCGTTACGGACTTGGTTCCAATTTTTATGGTATACCCGATCGCATAGCTTCGGATGGTGGCAGAGAATTCGATAACGCTTCGATCCGTTCGGAAATGCAGTCCATGGGGGGTCAATTGGCACCTCAATACCCCCGGAAAACCCGAAGAGCAGAGGAGGGATTGAACGTCTCCACAGCACGCTCAGCCACCATCTACGAGTTTACCAGGTAGAACGCGGCCGGGAGCCGGACGCGGCGATGGCAAGAGCATTGCGGCATATAACCACTCTATTCACACCGTAACCGGATTCTCTCCGTTCGAGATCCTTTTCGGACTTCGTGAACGGCGTAGGGATAGCGCGATTACCGCAGTGGATGAAGGCTTTCGAAAGACGTGATGAACAATCGCCTGCTTTGGCCAAACGATTTGGGAAAAAGTTCGGGGAAGAATCGAAAGGAAAAGAACCGAAGGGTAGCCAGAGAAAATCGTAACGTCAGGGACCTAAAAGGGGGCCGTCAAGATTAGGATGACGGTATATAAACGAAAAGGGTCTAATCGTGGGAAAGAGCTGGAGAGTACGAAGGGCCATACAGGGTGATTGGCATTCGTGAGCACAATGTTGTCACCCTCGAGAGCCTCAGCGAGCCCAAAAAGCGGCGGACTGTTCACCTACAGCAACTGAAGCTCCCGATAGGAGCCCGTGAATCAGCGGTAGCGCGCTGGGGGTTGCCATAGAAGATTTTTTCTTTCAAATTTTGTTGTTTTTGTTCAAAAACCAGTGCTGTGCAAAGATGTTTAAGTGAATTTTCTTTTTTTTTTTTTTTTTTTTTTGTTTTAGTTGTACTGTGTTTTTGTAATAGCACTATTCCTTTTTCGTTGTATACTAGAGTTTTTTTCTCTTTATGTAGTTTATCTATCGTTTCAAGGTCCTTCCTAAGAGTTTTTCGAAGGTATTGTTACGGGCTACGGGGTGTGCGAATTGAACTACTCCAGTTTACAAATTTACAGATGTTTATTAAATACAGAAATCACAATACAAAGGGATTACTAACCACTATATTAACAATAATAATGAATTACTAGCTTAACTACTAAACATTATACATATAAAACTGAGGTATTCCTAACGAATAAACTACTTACAATCGGCTAGACTTATTCTAAGACTTACAACTATAAATTATATATAAACTACAGTCTTCTAATTTCCCACCGACCGATTATCACAATATTGACAAACGGTTTTTACTACACTGTCACACTGTCACGAGTTGTTCACTGTCACTGTTCACTGATACATTCACTTGAGCAAGATCAAGACTGACTCACCCAGGCTTAGGGGACCGCTATTTGTACCACCGCCGAATCTTCTAGACCCGGGCGCAGTTAAGGCGGGTGGGCCTTTCCAGGCACTTCGAGGACTGTCCAGTCCAGAAGTCTCTAGCCTCATCTAGGCCCCTCCAGGCGTGGTCCACCCGTCATTGCTTGACCGTAGCAGTATGTTTTCCCTTTAAATGGCAAGGGGGAGTTAAGATCCCGAGTTCGACTGTATTAGGCTTAATACTTTCCTAGTAAACAACGTACTATTTGTATGTATTAAGATACAATAAAGTTAGTTTTTGTTCTGAGTCTAGATCAGTGTGTTTTATCGATTCCCTTTTCTTTAATACCTGTATAGCGGCGTTCGTTAAACTTATATATATGTGTATAATCAAATACTATATATATATATATATATATATATATATATATATATTATATAATAGTATTTGATTAGTTCTCAACAATTGTAATTCATGTTTTCTGCTGTTTCTAGGTTTCAGTTAATAAATAAACAATTTATTTATGCAACGTTTCGAGAAATTTATTGTTCTCATATTCATAACTTAACAGTGTAAAAAACAAATATCAGATCTTTCTTTGTTCCTTCATAATTGTATATTTTTTACAAGACTTTAATCTATAATATATTTGATTACACAACACTCTCTGGCGTCTTCTACACCCCTTACATCGAGAACTTCCTTGCATTTTTAAGTCATGGAACTCCATTCCTCTGCATTCTTTGAATACCGACTTACTTTCTCACATAGAGTCTCTTTAGTTTTGAAATTCTTTATCATTTTTACAACTTTTTTATTCTGAAATTCCTTTGGATATTTTTTTCGCATTCAACCCTTCTATAGCGTTATTAAAAACATTTCTCTTAAACCTCTTTATTACTTTATTAATCAATTATTTATTTAGTAATAGTGAGTGGCCCTTGCTTTGCTCAAGTGAAATTTAAAATGTAGTTTCATTTTGTTTTAAAAAAAGCTCTGTTTGACCGATTTAGGATTTATTCACAGAAACTATACTGTACCCAAGATTTTAGAAGCAATTACTACGTACGAAATAGTTAGGAAATTGTTAAAATAATGGAAAGTTGTTATATAATCCATAAACTTTAAAGATGATTTCATGAAAACAGAAAATGAACATTAAATTAAAAAATGCGAGCAACACTCTACTTTTACCGACCTCGACTGTTAAAATCAATTTAAAAACCATAAAATAATACATAGATTTGAAGTATATATTTAAGTTAATTTCAATAAAACGTGTATTTATTTTTGTTAGAAAACATATAATGTATATTAAATAATATAACTATATTAAATTGTTGATCAATATAAGTTTATTCCCCATTAGTCATTTATATTACCTTTTACAACTTTCTGCATCAAATAATATTTTTTCTACAATTATTCTCTTTCCAACGGTATATTCTACGTCTTTTACTGTTGTTATTTTCAGAAGAAGACAAAAAAACGTAAAATAATAGTTTTGCTCTTACATCCATTAGCTGGCATCCAAATTCGTCCAACTTGTATATTTAGCGGTCTTTTATCAATGTCATTAAGATGATATTGCTTGTCTTTTTGGAATGTACAAAATTAAAGTAGTTTAGAGGAAGAAAATTTAAAGTGACAGGCAATTTAAGCTCTGTCAGACTATGTTGTTTATTCGTTTATCGTCCCTTTTATGCTGCAATGGCTAATCGGACGATGCTACATATGGAAGTCCTAAATTTTGCCTATCCAGGTTTTATTAGGATAGGGATCTTAACGAGTACCTAACAACGCACAGGCTCGGGACCACCTGTTAACGTCCCCTCAGATGGACGACAATAACAAGGATTTTTTACTCCCATTAAAAAAATCCTAGGGCCACCCGCGGTTTGAATCCACGACCTTTGGCATAGAAAGCTGTTATGCTAACCAATACGCTATGGGTGGCCCCCTCTGTCAGACTACTTCAATCAGATTAAAACCTACATGACATTAAAGCCCATTGTCATAGTTTTACATCAATATAGCGAGTTAATCAAAATCGAACCGAGTTAAGAAATCCTAAAAAAAAGTGCAAAATGCTTGATATAAAGTGGCTCTTCTGGGCGGCCGAATTTTTATAAAAAAAGTTTGCTGTAACATCTCGGGCGTATAGTTGTCTTAAATATGAAATTTCAGTTTTTCTTACGACTTTTCTTTTTTGAGCTAAACTTTTACCACACACACACACACACACAGACCTTTTTTTTCGGGACTTGGCCATTTGGACTCAGGGGACCCTAAACCGTCTTTTCGCCGAAAACTTTATTCTATTACTATTTATATTTCATATATAGGTAATTAGAAAGTAAAAATAAATAATAACTGAACCGAATATAATGGGAACCCCGTTTTTTTTATTTATTTGTTTGTATTCCCATTTTTTTCTTTTTCCCCTAACCTCGCCTTTGAGCTATACGGGTTTCTCGGGCCAGGAGTGAGGGCGAGGGATGAATGGTGAAATAAAAGACCCCCTGGAAAACGAACGAAAAATAACTCGGAATGATTTCCAAGGTTTCCAATTAATTTGTTCCTCTGTATTACTAGCAACGTGCGTTTAAATCAACGCGAGATAGCTCGCTCAGCTACTTCCCCCTTTTATTTTTTATAACCTTTGCTTAATCTCGTTTGATGTAAGAAGTCATAATTTTTTTTGTTATATTTTTTTACCTGTTTGGGATCCTTTTAAATATAAGGTTCTCCTGAAAGTTAGTTTTGAATATTCCCGCTTTTTAAGCCCTTTTTTTCTCATCCATGTCTATACTGGGGTATTTTAATATTGATTCAAAAAATCATGCCTACTGTAAGAAAAATATAACCTATTATAACTGTACGGTGGCACACTATATCACCGTATAACCTCTCCCTTTTACAAAATTATATATATAACAAATGAAACTTAATTTTTGGGAACTTATAAGACAATTCGATTAAATTTTACAACATATTTGATTGTACTTTTTAATGTTTTAAAATAAATATATTATACGTCTATATTACTACTAAATTTCTGAAAATTTTTTTTTTTTCCATCACAAAAATTTAATATCCGCATCTAAAGAAAAAATTTTATTAAATTATATTTACTTAAAACCTTCAGGAAAGAGTCCCCAATAAATGTAAAATCCGTCGCGAGACAGAGAAAAATTTAAATAATTTTTTATTTAATTTAACTTGTTTAATATACTAAATTGTCTTTGGTGGTGCCTGATGTCTTTATAACGCATTTTTAAATGTGATTGAAATAAAATTATTTATTATTACATATCATAGAGTGGTTACTAATTTAATTTTTTTTAAAAATATTATTGAATTTTACAACTGTATTAACATAAATACAATAAGTAAAACTGTTGAATTGAATAAAGGGCGTGAAAGGCTAGTGAAGAAACTACCCAGCGGTAGAACTTCGATGTTTTTTTTAAGTAAGATCTTACTTATAACTAGATATAAGGTCTAGATAAACTAGGAGGCCATATTCTTTTCAATCGCCTAGGGGGGTTGTCAGGAAAATTTGGGGTTGATAGGTTGCGGAAAAGGGGGGGTTTATATGGGTTGGGAGTTTGGAATTAAAAGTGGTATATCTGTTCGAAAAGGTCTGCAACAAAGGGGATATTAAGGTCTTTAAAGGATGATTTTATTTGTGACGAAATAAGGAGAAATTTAGGATTTTGCGAAGATTTTGGATTATAAGGATCGGATACGGGAGGAATTAATGGCTTAGTAGAGCCCCAAAGATCGATGCCATATGTCTAGATGTCTGATGAGGGGTAACAAAAAGACTTTTGTAAGGAATTGGAAGATTTGAACGTTTGTCGAGAAAGTGTGTATAATCGGAAACTGGGGGCAGTCTCTGCGTTTAGCCCTCGGAAAGGGATTCCTTTAAGACTTTTGTCAAGATGGGAGTCCTAGTATCGGATCTGTTCAACAGGTATGAGTGGGGTATTATTAAAGGATCCAGTGGGGCGGAGGCCCACCCGGTTTGCGACAAGGGTAAAGGAAATTTGGGGGAATTTATTAGGATTTATTTAATCCTCCACAAATATAATTTAAATTAATTTTATGACGGAGAGTATAGCCTAATCTATTTAGCAGGAACCGATAGCACTTACAATGGTTTTTTCCCGCACACGATCCAGACTTCAGTATAGTTATCAAATAACACGGAAACATGAACATTGCGAAGGGCCCCAACCCTAATAGACGTTATGCAACTTTTTATTTCTAGAAGGAAATTTGTCCCAAAATAAATAGCCCCGAAAAAATTTAAAATTACATTTCATAATCAGTAACCTCTAATCAAAGGTATTTTATTCCCCCCTATTTTGTTCCACTCCCCCCCATAATTTATATAATATTTAGTAATCATAATTTTTTTTAATTATTCGATAAAACAAATAATCATTAAAACTGATTTTAATTTTACATTATGCTATATTAAAATTTACAATATCATAAATTCAAAAGAATAAAAATATTTCCCATGAAAAATGACTATCGGGAAATTTACTGTTGGTGTTAAGTTTTATTATTAAGGCATACCTGACAAAAAAAAATTTCAAAAGCAAATATAACAAAAAAAACGCTACAAATTATTACAAAATAAGTTTATTATTTCCAAATAACTATATTAGGGTAAAAAACGTTATATAGAAATTTTAAAGCTGCAGTTAAAAAATTTTTTTGATATTTCTCTATATTTTTTTTTTTCTTTTTATGTTTAAGGCACTTAAACTGGGTTCTAAAATTCTATTCATGTTTTTTTCTTTTAAAAATAATTGAGTTATAGGTAATATTAAAAAAAATTAAAATTTTAATTTTTTTCTTTTCTTTTTTATCTGTTTTTTTTTTTTTTAATTTTTCCGCGTTTTGTTTTGTGTAGGGGAAAAGGGGGTTTTTTTTTGTTGTATAATTGTTTTCTCTAATTAAAAAAATAAATGAGTTATTGGATTAAATCACTTTTAAAACGGCCCGCTTTTTTAAAAACAATAAGCTGATATCAGCGTCTAAATTTTAGGTTCATCGTTTTTGTGGTTAAAGAATTAATAAACAAGCTGTAGTGTTCCTGACTGTAAAAACAAATCCCTCATGGATTCTTTATAGTTGAACTTTATAATATTTTCACTGGGCCTATATTTATACTCTAATACCAAATTTTTCTTGAAATAATTTTATATGATGAACTTTAAAATCGAATTCAAAACGTATCCGAGTAAATATTATAAAAGTACAATAACCCTAAATTTAATATCTAATCAATTCAATTCCAGGAAAAAAACATATTGTTCCAGTTAATCTTTGTTACAAGGAAAGTGTCTAGTTAAAATACTGACATACTGGCTTCATCACCCGGCTTTAGCTATTGTTCAAAGAGATCCAAATTGTTTTAAATTAAGAGAAATTTATTATTGGTTAAACATTTAATGGGTTGGGCCTACTTTTAAAATCAAAAAAGGTAATTTTAAAATACAAGAAAAAAAAAAATCAACTTAAATCTGGAAACAGTTCAAAATTGAAATTGTGATACGATAATGTTTGGTTGGGGAAATAAAAATGATATTTGAAACCCAATATCGAAAATATGTTTATTTAGGGTTTTTTATTTATAATTAGTATCTTACTCCCAATTAAGCGAACTGGTAAAAAATTATGGAAAATTCGATTAAAATCAGGGACAGATCAAAATACATATTAACCCTACGAAGACGAAACTGACCTCCCTCTTCACGAGAACAATCCAAACCCAAAAGTGCTTTCCCCCCGGACACCCTTCGACAAAGAATGACATGGGCCCCGCACGTAAAAGAAAAAAAAGATATTAAAAAAAAAAAATAGTCTTCAACTAATTATTCACTTTTTCAAAATTAAAACTGAAAAAAAAAACTAAAATATGGGCAAAACTTACTCAAACCCACTTTAACAAACTCACAAAAATTTGATAGGAAAAAATACTGACTTAAAAAAATCTGAGGCGGCTGTAAAAAACTAATAACTCATTAATCAATATGAGTTAACTTCATGTATGCTCCCTCAACCTTCTCCCACTCGTGTCAAATGGTAAAGAAATTTCTTGTGAAGAAATTTCAGGTAAAAAAAGCTATAATTAAAAACTTTTTTTTTGGTATTAGGAAAAGTTAAGTCGCTCACTTGTAAAAATAAAAATTTTTGATTTAAACCACTTATTCAGACCGCCACAGTATATATAGGTAGAAACAATCGGAGTCATTTTGTTTTAAAAATATTTGTTTTTAAAACGACGTTTTCGGTAAGCATATGACCCCACATTAGAACGGGCAAACATAAAAACCCCCAAAGAGGGGGCATTCAAACAATAAAAAAATTTGAAAAATTATGAATGTAGTGCAATATAAAAAATTTTAAATTTTTCATACTTTCATCATCTTATTATTAATCACATTATTACTACTGTATGTATAATATTTTTATTGGAAAGCAAATGATCAAAAAAAAAAAAAAAAAATATTTTTAAATGCCAAAAATTAAAAAAGGGAATATACAGTGTTGTTGTCTAATAATAATATTTTTTAAATAAAAACACGCGTTTTATCAAAACTCATTATAAATTAATTTCTAGAGGTAGTATTAGGGTTTTGATATATTTCTTACAGATTTTTGATTTTTTTCTTTCATCATATCAACTTTTTTTCGGGATCCCACCCCCATCATCAGGACTTGGTTTAATTTCTGAATTTTATTGTTATTAAACTTGTCACTTTATAAAAAATTAAAAAAAACAAAAACAATAAACATAGTCAGTAAGTGAAAAATCAGTCCTAGCAGGCAAACCCCAGATCTTTGTTATTTTTATTAGTTTGTTTATTCGTTTAACGTATTTTTATCTCAAAAAGCTAATCGAGATGAAAAGTGGGATTTCTAAAAATTTTTTTCTATCCCGTTTATTTGAATAGGATCTTATCGAATGCCTGACATGCAAAAGCTCGGAAACCAAACCCTTTTTAAGTCCCCCTTTTGAAGGACGGCATAACTAAGGATTTTTCCTCCCATTAAAATTTTTCACCCCCACGATGAGCCCGGACTTTGGCATAGAAAGTGTTTTTGCCCAGCCCCCTACGGGTATGGTTTACCCCAGTTTTTTTTTTTTTTAAATTTTTTTTTTTATGGTGACGAAGTTTCTAAAAAAATGATAAAATTCAGAAGCTAAAAAACCCAAATTCCCGATTAAGGGGGAGATCCCGAAACGTTGATATATGAAGAATGAAAAATTAAGAATTCGGAAAAAATTTATCAGCCCCATTAACTACCTCTATTTTATGCCAAACTCCGTAAAAAGGAATAAAATATAATTAATTCTAAAGTTTCCTCAACTTTAAAAATGTATTTCCCAAAAATTTCCCTTAAATTTATTTCAACAACAAAAGAATAAAGAGGTGGTTTATCGTGACTAGATTTTTTAGTTAAATAAATTTATAAAAATAAATACAAAAAAAATACAAAAATCCCCCAAATTAGCATGGATAAATGCAGTTTCGATTGAGTTTCATTTAAAGTAGATGTCCCAAAATATCAGATAGGTCTTTTGTCGCCGTGTGAAGTGTTGCAGTCAAAATCAAAGGATTAGTTTTAAAGACAAAATGCTCTGGAAAATTCTCTTGTTTAGGGGTGGGAAAAAAAAGGGTTTTGTTTTTTAACGAATTTATTTTTCGAATTTAAACCTTTCAAGACTGGAAAAAAAGGAAAATAGGAGGGAGGAATATGGTGAAAGTTGGATTTCCATCTGATGCATATTCTGAAGCTAATACAAATCAATTTTTTGCTCTGTAAATTTTAAAAAGTAATTTTTTTTCCTGCAATGTCAGAGATAAATTTATTGTTTATCGATTAGCTTTACACGGTCTCGCGATGCATTTTTTTAAAAGTGCTCTGGGCCCAAAACATCCCCAAAAAAAAGAATGCATTACATGGCCTATGTACTTGCACCCTCCCCTTGAGGACACAAGGGGAAAGAGAGGGGATCGATGTACCCGCACCCCAACATCAGATCCAATTATAAAAAAAGGCTGAATCTTCTGTTTTTTAGGCGTTTGGAAAGTTTGATTAATTACAATTATTGTTGGAAGGCACCTTGATGGTTATATGGGCGATGATCAAAAAAAAATAACTAAAAATTAAATTTTTTTAACATATCTTTATCTGAACCTGTCAAAACCTACTTTTGACATAACCAAACTGCTAACGGGGAAATTTGACAACCCTAATGAGGAAGAGAACAAATTTCTTACCCCAAAGCATCCCTTTCCCGATCTTGATTTTTTTCCCTTTTTTTTCTTTTCATTAAGCAAAGGAGATCTTCTTCAGCTCATTTTCAGCGCGTTAAAAAATTTTTTTTTTTGCCCATTGTTTTATTTTTTAAACTCCTAAAATACCTAGTGTTCAAAATTGAGACATTGATTTTCAAAAGGTACTACATCCCCACAGAAACCCCCCAACAATCCCGTCATTAATACATTTTTTTTTTCCCCAGCTAATTTATTTATTTTCCCCATAAAAACTGGAATCGTTTTTTTACTATAAAATTTTTAAAATAATAAATTATTGGAATATTTTGGTGCAAGGAGAAATTCCGTCTACAAATTTTAAAAGGGATTTGGGCATATCATAATAAAGCGAGGGGGTACTTTGGAAGCTACGGGTCAAAAAATTTTTTGTAATTAAAATATAATAAGGGAAATAATCAGGAGGCATCTTTTTTTTTTAAATTTTGTAATTTTGCCTAAATTTCGGCTAAAGCTTGTGAGCCATCATCACGGCATTACTGGGGGCCATCCCCAAGCATAAACGCTATAAAAAAAAAAGTCAATTGTAAAAACATCAGATCTGAGAAAGAGTATTGCTCAGATCTTTGCCCTTTAAACTGGTTTAAAGGGAATTAAAACCAAATTTTATAACTTGTATAGGGGTTTTGTTTTTTTACTTTATTTTGAAATTCATAAAAAAACATTTTATTATTTAAAATTTATTTATATTTTAATTTTTAATTTTTAAAATTAAATCAAGTAGTGGCAACTTAACTGTCTGGAGTCATTTTTAAAAATTTCACAGTGTTTATCTATTTTTTTTATTGATTTTATATGGCTTCTATGGTCTTTTTTTTTTGTTTTTTTTGACTTTTTTCCAAAAAATTTGTGGTCTATTAAATTTTATTTTCTAATTGAAGGGCCCTGGAAAGTTTCAAGAAGTTTTTTAGCCTACAAGCTATCTAACATATAAACAAATTTAAACAATTACAATGTGCAAAATATGAGATATGAAAATTTAAATTTAATTATTTTTATATCTGTATTATAAATTGTTTAAAACTTCCTTGACTTCCGGGTTTTTTTTTCTTTTTATATAAAATTTTTTAAATTTTCCTATCGATTTTAAAATTAAAAAGAAAAAAAAAAAACATCACTCGTTTTAATTTCTTCTCCGTTATTTTGTATATTTTTGTTTTTTACGGCGTATAATTGCAATTATTAAAAAATTTAGAATCCCTTATAATAAATTTTTTTCCCAAATTTCATTAAGTAAACTTCGGGGGGGGCGGGTTTTCCCAATCATCGACGGGCTGCTCCTCTTAAATTACTCAATTGATTTTCGTGGCTTTTGGGAAAAATTTTAAATTTTAAAAAATGATCCGGTTTAAAAATTATTTTTGAAAAAAAATTTTTTGTGTTTTTTTGTATATTCGAATAAAATTTTTAAAAAAATAGCGGGGAATTTAATAAGTCCCAAGACCAAAAAAAGGGGTTTCCCGCTCAGTGGGTGAAAAATTTTTCCCGGAGAAACCCACGGGAGTTTTCCATATGAAAATGATGTTGAAATGATGTAAAAACATTTTTTTTTTTTTTTTTTAAAAATAAAAAATTCGTGAAATATTAATACAAAAAAGGGGACAAATTTACATTAAAATTGATTTAATGATTTTTCTTTTTTTTAGTATAAAATTTTTGTTTCTTTTATTGAGGCCCGTGGCTTTAGTGGCTAGCGCTAGTCTCTCCCTTTACAGTTCTGAGTTCGAATCCCAGTCCCGGCGGGGGGTTTTATAAGGATGTAAAAAAAAAAAAGGGGATTCACTACAACCCCCCCCCGGGTTTTAAAAGAGACCCGTCAGCCAAAGGGGGCCACTCACAAAATTATCGTAGGGAGTGATAAACCCCACACTAAAAATTTCACCCTGAAACGTTTTTTGGGAAAAAAGGCCTGGGAAAAGAAAAAATATAAGGGAAAATATATTTTAAAACTCTCGTGGGGACTGAACCCAAGATAGTTTATACATTTCTTTTAATTTATTGTTCATCGAGATGTCTCTTTAAGAGGCCCCCATCTTAAAGCAAAATAAACCCGGGAGTTATTTCCTTTTTTAAGGGTCGAATTAGACCACACTGGGTTTGTAGGTTTGGGCTAGTTTTTAAAAAAAACAGCGAACTTGCAGTTTTTTTTTTTTTTTTTTATGTACCTTTTGGTACCAAAATTAAAAAATAAATAGTTAATTAAAAGGGGGCCAAAAATTTGGGGATAAAAAATATCTCGAAAAATATTAACAAAATCAAATAGTGTAAAGAAAGGGAAACGCGGGTGGGGAACTTATTTCCCCTGAATCCCCGTGGCGACCTTCTCCATGGGCGCATTGTTTATTTTGTGACCAAAAAATGAAAAAATTGTAAACCGGAAATTTTTTCGTCTGTTTTTAGTTAAAAAGTTATCCATTTTTAAAATTCCCTGCAAATATTAAACTTCCTTAAACGTTTTAGGGAAATTTTGATATGCAAAAAAATTTTAGGTAAAGGGACCAACCATTTTTTTTTATAACTTGGGTTTTTCTTTATAAATTTTTTAGATCTTGGTTTTGTTGGAAACTATATTTGGTATAGGGTTAGTATTTTCTTTTACAGTATTAAATTACCTAAAAAATCAAAAAAAATTCAAGTATATTTTGAAAAAAAAAAAAAACTTATTAAAATCTTTATGATAAAGTGATTTTTTGTATTCAATTTTTTATGTAAATTATTCAAAAAAAATTAATTTTTTGTATATTTTTTTCTCACTAAAATTTCAACAAATAAAAATTTTATTGTTAAAAAAGGGAATTTTTTTTTTTTTGTCAATCTCCCAAAGTTGAATCCATGGTTAGACCTTTTTTAAAATGCAATTTTCCCCATTTACCTATGGGGTACGTTTTAGCATATTTTTACTTTCTGCATTTAAAAACTGTTTCTCTTTATTAATAAATTACTTTCAAAATTTTTTTTTGAATAGATTTAAATTTGTAACCTATCATTATGCCCTAATACCATTAAGAAATTTTTTGGTTGAGGACTACAAAAGCTCATGGGGAAAAAAAAAGCTCAACCAGCCCCACCCTAAATCTAATTAAAATTTTTTAATCCAACTGTACATACATATTTAACAAAAAGACCGTTGGAATAAATTATTATATATATTTATAAAAATCAATATCTAACTTGAAATATTTCTAAATTGAGACGTTGATTTCAAAAGTACTATATCCATTCTAGGAAATTGTACAGGAAGCGCGAAAATCTCTCATACTATATTATTAAACTAGCTAATTTGGGTCTTTTTGCCTTAAAATTAGAATTATTTTTTTACTATAATAACAACATCATATTAAAGTTATGAAATGATTTGAAACGAAAATAAATGGTAATTAGACTTTGAAATGACCGCATTTCTAAATCGCGTTTAAGCTAAAAATTCATTAGAAATAACATAAATAAATTATTTTAGATAAAACAAAT